>JANAVB010016199.1:5703690-6226190 GCA_029216955.1 Iris pallida | reverse complement strand
CGCTTGTGGACATCACAAAAAGTTTGATTTACGGCTCATATGACTTTAGATTCATTCCGTGACTCTTTATGTGAACCAAATTCTAGTCCAAAAGCTCGCCTTCGACCAAAACATATGAATGACTATATCTATGACTTGCATCGAATGGTATTTTCTGTTGTCATTCCTAAAAAACATCCACCGAAGAAATCACTTATCTTAAACTCTCTGTTATTTATCATCTCCAGTTTGAGATTCCTTTTAGCCTACCAATAGTGATCATTTTTGCTATGGAACGGTGTCGCAAGAAATCGCAGAACCTTCTATATGTGATGTATCTACCCTATATCTTTCAGTATTTTGATATCGACTTAGATGACTGTCCTTGAGATACTCTACCTGCTTATCTTTATATGGATCGTCGAGTAGCTCCTACTCCAGCAGTATAGGCTCCTCCACCTCCTCCTCATGTAATTGACCCATCTACTAGTTTCTATCCTTCCCATCCTCCTACATGCATCACCCTTGAGTCTTTCCAAGCATTGGCTATGGATCAGTTTTGATCTATGGATTTTCGTACCACTCCGTAGTTCCAGGCCATGACCAATACTATGAAGAATTTTAGCTATATCTTTGCTCACAACCCTGGCGGTCCCATTCCCGTGGTTTGTGATTCCTCGGTGCTCGGTTATCGTACTGATGATCTGGAGGCTCAGTGCTACTTTGACCCTGCTGTTGCTCGTTACGATCCCCACCGTACTGCTAAGTCTGGGAACCCTTCTCGGGCAGCTGATGCTGATGATGATAAGGACGATGTTTAAAGGATGATGTTTAGTGATACAGTGTCACTACTATGTTCTAGCTGCTTTTTATTTTTTATATATTAGTGATAGATGCTTCTTCAAAGCATTTTATATATTTAGTATTTTTGTGACAGTTTAGTATTATTTCAGCACTCTATTTATGCCATTTCTAGTTATGTGTTTTCACAGCCGTACTAGTTTATGCATTATGTGTTTTCATCTCTGCTGAGTACTTTGAATTTTTTGTCATTTTCGATTATGTGACAAACGAGGGAGAATTCTATGATTATACTTAAACAAATTGATTACTACATATACATGTTGCTATAAAAACTTGGTTTAAGATTTTTTTGCTAGATTTCAAATATTCTGAGGACTTGGTCATTTATTGCAGGGTAGCAAGCTAATGTACTAATGCTACTATACTACTGTACCAAGCTACTTCCATACCAGCTGAACATTTATTAAGTATCAATCGCAGTTTTGTCAAATTATTAAAATGGGGGAGATTGTTGGCCCATGTAGTCATGATCAACCGAATTTCGATAATTGACTTAAAACTCCAAATCTGGTACGTAATGTATGAATTATACAGAAGATCGCAGTTATTCTCATCAAGCAAGATTTTTGTCAATTTATTCTGTATTTTTTACTTTTCTTGAGTCTAGGTTATTTTGTGAGTTAGATATCATTAGAAATTAGGTGAACATCCTCATACAAATAAAAACCACTTTTACCAAACCAAACCAATATCCAAAAAGCTATTCTGAACCCAAAAGAACCCTGAAAGTCTACTAGCCGAACTTGATGCGAGTTCTTCCCAAACTTGGACGAACTAGGTATCCCTGAATTTCCTCCTGGTAAGAATGAATACCTATTCTTTTGGATCTCAAACAATCAAAAATTTAAACGTTGCCCTAGCTGAGTTCTGCCCTAACTCTAGTTCAAAAATACCTATAAATAGAGAAGAGTTTTTCATTTTAGTTACTCATCTCATTCTTCATCTTCTATATTCATTCTAAGCCTTCCTATTACAAAGAGCTTTTTAATCTTCACATTTCCAAGACAACTCCCATTCTTCTAAGTGCCAGTGTGTTTCGATTAGAAGTGTTCGAGTTGTCCAAGCTTGGTGTATAAAAGCTTTTTAGGCAGTGTTGAAGTTTGTTCGTGGGCTTCGGATAAAAATATAACGTTGGAAGAAGTCGGCGTCCTTTGGAGTAAAGCACGCAGTGTAACCTCTATTTCAAATAGTAGATTTAACATCGGACGAGAGTACTCGAGCCTGGACTAGTTCTCTCAGAGGGAAACCAGGATAAAATCTCGGTGTCTGCGTATTGCTTCTATCTCACTATTTAATTACTGCTTTACATTATTGTATTGATTATCTGTCTTTACTAGCCTTTACCTGCATTAATTTTTATTAGAGATATTACTTCCGCTACACTTTATTCACCCCACCTCTAGAGGTGCCATCGATTCCACATATTGTTTTACGATTAACTATTACTTGCTTGATTAGAAAAAAATATAGAATCATAGTACACCTCTAGAGCAATCTTAGAACCATTAGTATTTCCCTTGACCATTGTAAGTTAGTTTAATTTTGAGGACAAAATTCTTTTAAGGAGGGTAGAATGTAGACCCCCCAAAAACTTTAATTTTTAATTTTTTATTAAATTTAAATTGAGATTTTGGATTTTAAAAATATTTTTATCAAATATTTATTCATATTATATATGGCCTTAGTCATGTTTAAGTTTTGAGGTGTATTACGATTAGAAATTTTGGCACGGATAGTGTAGTCATGTACTTTGACTAGTATATTAGCCATGATAGGGAAGGACTAACCATATGTTTGTTCCTTCTAGGAAAACATGGCTAAGTTGTGACTTAACCCCTATAAATGGTTTAGTTAGTTAGTTATTAAAACTCTTGACTTTGTAGGAAATCTGGTTGTACCGACTAGCCAAAATTGACTCAAATCAAACCTAAACCTATGTAGACATGTTATGTGTCCAAAGACGTCCATGTAGATATATAATTTACATCTATATATTTTGTACTTTATTTTAATGGTCTAATAATTATTTTTTTCTAAGTAATTGTTATATATAAAACAAATGTTATTTGATTTTCAATAGATATTTTATTTTAAAAATATTTGCCAAGAATATTTTTTTAGATTTTTTTAAAATTTATAGGAGTGCAGGTGTGTATAGAAATGTATTTGTAGTATTGTATTTACTAGGTGATATTTATATCTATAGAAAAGAAAAAAAATTAGTTTATCACAAGATTGTAAAAGCTTGCGATATGCTCAACCATAGCTTGGCCGAGCGCCTGTAGAAATCATAAAGATTCGATTGTTTGATTTTGATCAAATCTCCATCTTTTTAAACCAAATTTTTTCTACTTAAACCCAATCATATTCTCTACTAGATTATGTTAAATCCCATTCAAAATCAAACTTAAATCCTAAAAAAATTAGATTAAAATATGAATACCCATATATATGGATTCGACAGTTTATGTTGGAACAACCTACGAAAAATCCTCGCAATGCTCGATACCTCAACTTGGAGCCACTCTCCGACATCCTAGCAACTCTTCGACCTTCGTGTGCCACCGTAGGATTTTTCCTGGCCGCCTGAGATGCGCACATCTGCCATAGCTATAATGCCCCGCTCCGTACGAGGCATTTGGATGGCATGTTGGATATATGCGATCAGAAGTTGGACCGTGACTTGGGTTGAAAATTAAGAGAATTGAGACTGATGCAGTATCTCTTAGCTGGCTAGACGGAATAGGTATTAGAACGTGGATCGCTGGTGGGGCTACGTCTAGTGGAAATAGATGTGACCGGAACAAGAAGACCCTTTATACAAGTGAGTGGAACTGTCCTTCCTCCCTACTCCTTCATGTCTAATAAAATGGAGTAATGTGTCCCTATGTTTTGTCCCTTAAACTGTGATGCTTAGTTGCTAATTGATAGAGATGCTTATGCTATAATTTGCTGGAATGAACAATACATGAACGTCGAACTGCTAAATGAATAACACTCGAACTGTAATATGAATTGACATGCAATAAATTGATAATGTCCCTTATGCTTAATGCTGCTAGAACAAAAGAAATACTAGAATAATGAGATGCTTTGTGAAATATAGAATGAGTAATGAACTGGCTATGCTATTGATCCAATGAAATGAATGAAACACATGAATCCTGTACACTCTGTGTTACTGTTGCAAAATGTGAAATGTTGCTTGTTCCCATAACTATAAATAATGTGAAATGTCCCTAAGAGAAATGAGATGTTGTTTATTCCTATTTGAAAGGAATGATGTGGGTAATGTTCTGATGCGATGAAAAGAGAATGTGAACTGATGAGTCTTGGGATCATGGAGATCACCAAGTGGAATGATGGCAATGATGGAATGATTATTCGTTGAACATAGCTCGAAATTAAGATGAGATGTTGAACTATTGGCTTTGCTTAATTTCAGTTGTTTTACCATGCACTTGTGTCTATCGAGTCAACACGCATTCGCATGGTCATGGACGTACTTGTAGAAGTCTAAGTAAGTTTCCTCGAATGGTATCTGGGGCGCTAGGACCGATTTGACCCAGGAGGAAACATTGGTAATGCTATGGTAGCACGAGGTATTACTGGACATTCGGCTAGGCTTGCAACCAACCCTGGAATGGTGCATCGTAAAATCGGTTGGAAAGTCCTTTATGGTGCAGTTTCACCAACGACTATGTAGTTAGGATGCATGTTAATGAATATTTTGTGCAGACAGAGTAAGTATATCATATTATCCTGTATCTTTATGCAGGTACGAGGGAGTTGACTATCGGTAAGAAATTATTTAAATGTGATACGATTATTTACATGTTGAATTCAACTCAACTGCTGAACAGGTTAATATCAATGATGGTAAGATGTTGCCTTTTTAGAGTATTGCCATAACCTGTTGAAAGATAACACTGTATGTTAAACGATACCTTCCAGGAATATTACCATAACATTCTTAGCTTGTTAACTCAATTTTGCTTAGATGATGTTGTTTCACTTAACAAAATGCCTAAAATTGGCTTTTGAATAAAAACGAGAAAAAGTACAAAAGTACAAATTATTTCTGGGAAGTATTGCTATGGAAGTCTGATCTGAGAGCGATCACTTTGTTCCTTGGACCACAAGATGATGACGAAGAGAACTGCTTGAAGAAGATGAACAATCGGAAGAACTAAGTCACCAGAAAGGTATCGACACAACGGCACTGATGGCACAATCGAATGCTTTTCTGCTTTGCTTCACCCTATTCTTGAGAAAAAGTTAAAGAAATGCTTCTGGAAATATCACTCTGAAAGTATGAGTTTTTACAGAATCTCCTTCTCTGTATCTCCTTTGAAGATGTCTTGTGTTAAAAATATGTCTATTTATAGACTAGACCCTCTGTGCGTAAAAAGCAACATAATCGGGTCTCTACGCAAGCAACTGTCACCCACGATTAAACAACCTTTACGCGTGATGACACGTGTCCCATATAGAATTTTGGTCTCTACGCATGGTGACACGTATCCTACTACTTCAACAAAATGGGGAGAGCACGTACACACGTTCCTCGATAAGTATGGTATAAAAGCCACGTATGCAGACAACGTTCTCACATAGCTAGAAAAGATTGGACATAAAAATGACCCAAAATGGACTTCCTGCGTAAAGTAGCAGACTGGGCGTAAAATAATCCAAAATAAACTTCCTGCGTAAAGTGGCTAAAAAAAAGCCTTGAGCGTATAATTAGCTCAAATAAACTTTACGCACACGAAAACCTTGAGCGTAAAAACTCGAATAGCTTTCATGCGTAAAAGAAGCAGTCTCTTGAGCGTAAAGTAGCCCATCTGCACACTAAATGACAAGTGTTGGGTTTGGTGTAAATCAAATCATCTCGGCTTCTGTGCAATTCGCTGTCAAAAAATTATTCTGTCAGAACAGTATCACGCGCATTAAATGCGATGTGGACAGCCTGTCTCCAGCGTAAAGTTTCGAGGATGGCTCTCGCGTAAAGTATCTCGCGTAGAGTTTTACTCTGTTTGATCTCTGCGTAAAGTCTGAGTCTGACTCAGTTTGACTTGCGTAAAGCCCTCAACTTCTTTGACTTGGTCTATGAAATTTATTTATGCTTCTACAAGACCCTCTTCAAAGTTTTCAAATTTTTTCTAAGATTTGAAATACTTTGAACATAAGCATAAAAATCTGAGATATCCAACAGTCCGCGTAAAATTCAGGATATCCAACAGTCTGCGTAAAGTTCAGGATACCCAACGGTCCGCGTAAAGTTTAGGATACCCAACGGTCGGCTTAGAAGCGTAATATTCGGGATATCCAAGAGTCAGCGTAAATTTCGGAAATTTGAACCGATTTCAAAATTCTCTATAAATAGAGCCTTGCCGATAGAGAGAGAACTTTACTCATTCTTGTAATCTTGATCTTTCTTTATTCTCTTCCTCTACATACTCTCAGTTCGAATCAATGGCCCCCAAGAGCAAAACTGCCACCGACGCTAAGGGCAAGAAGCCCACCGCTGCTTCGTCGACGACCGATCGCGCAAAAACCACCATCCCATCATCGGTGGCGCCCCGACAGACCAACCCCGCTGTGGCTCCGGCTATGAATGGTAGAACACTACCTAGCTTCGGCCGTGACTTCGCCGGAGAAGAAGAAAATTCGAACCTTAAACTTCACGCCCACGTTTATACGTGTCAGTGTAGAAGTTGAAATAACAAAATACGCCCACGTTATACGTGTCAGCGTAAAAATAAAAACATACGCCCACGTCTATACGTGCCAGCGTAAAAACAAAATACGCTCACGTCAATACGTGCCAGCGTAAAAACAAAATACGCTCACGTCAATACGTGCCAGCATAAAAATCAAAATACGCCAGCAGAGCCTCTATCGCATCCGCCTTTGCCTTACACTCTAGAAGGTCGCACAGTGCCACCAATTAGGCCCTCACTATAGACCGGGTCCGTCTAAGCAATTGGTTGTCCCACGAGACGCCCTCTATGTCGCGCATCAAAATATGACAAATTATACCAGAATGAGGTCGGTATAGTATGTGTTGTCTGCCAAACACATCGGGTTCACCGAAGATGCCGTAATAGAAGGCCTCGGGGCAGCAGCGGCAGCCAACACGCGTCTAGGTATTACAGCCAGAACATATGTCCCCTGACAGGAATGGAGGTCGTCGGTGGTGCAGAGATGGCATGAGCCAATAATGTCCGATGTATAGCTGGCTCTTCAACCGACTCCCTCGCTGGGTCTTCAACCATATCCATGACTGAAGCTGTGTGAACCGACACTTGAACTGGCTCAGTAGTCGACTTCTCGACGATTATTGTAGCCGACTCCTCAGTGGTCTTCTCAACTGACGCATCAGCAGCTGGCCCATTAGTGGTCTTCTCGACCAATTCCTTTCCAGTCTTCTCGATCGGGCTCCTGGTGGTTACATCGGCAGGCTCATCAGCAACACTATCGACCATCATCTCAGAACCTCGGTTATCGGCTCGTCAGCAGCCGCGTCGACTTATTCTACATTGGTCTCCTCGATCATCTCTCTGAGGACCATATCAGCCATCTCCTCAATCGCCTCCTTAGCGACTTTTAGAATGACCTCGTCAACCAGTTGTTCGACAGTTATTTTTGCCAGCACTTCAACACCATGGAAGGCTAATATTTCGACAGCCTTCGCCGTCAACCCTTCTAGAGGATCTTCGACCAGCCACTGAGATGAATCCCTAAAATTTGCCCAAGGCAGCTCCTCAGCCGAATGATCTTCCTCGTCTTCCGGCATATCGGGATTATCCTCAACCCTTCTCTCGACATGGGGAGGAGGTACGGTAGAAGGAATCTAGGTAATATACTCAGCCTCTACGTCCACCTGGCCCGTCACGGGTACCGACTTTGGAGTCCCACCCTCGGCTGCCCCTAGTCCTTGATCGACCCCATGAAAGCTATCTGCTATGGCTAAGCCAATAGCTTCGAAGAACCCTGAATCTCATAGTCAAAGGGAGCGGAAAGAGAGACACATTCCGAGTTGGTAGTTTCATCAGCTGCAGTCTCTCCCTCGGTCCCTACGACTCGATACACCTCTGGGAAGGTTCCTCAGGAAGTACCCTGAGTCTCTCTAACCATATGGGCCCCACCTACACAAGAAAAGCAGTGATAAATAGAAAGTACGGAATAAAACCCCAAAAATAAAATACTAAGGTTTACCTGTGAAGGAGATTCAACTGGTGGGGCACTTTGTTCCAATAAAGACTGTCGGAAGGGTCTGCACCGTAGAGGCACAGCTGTTCTTATTCTCTTGACAGAAGGAGGGCTCACCACTGAAGAAATTTGACGCTTCTGCGGGTTACTCAGGAGTACTTCCTCCTTTCTTCCCTCTCGCGATGAGCTGGAGCCATCTGTCGATCCACTCTCCGATGATGCAAGCTACTGAAGATGCTCGGAGGCCAATCGAGGGGTCTCAAACTTCGTCCCCTCAAGCAAGCTTCGCTCTCGATCGTACTCCGGTGAGAAGTTGTTCGTGATGCAGTAGAATTTCATAGCGGAATACAAGATATGAGTCTCCTCATGTATCGAGGGGATCATAAATTTCACTCCAGTACAACTAGCATTATAATAACACCATGCCCAAGCACCGTCCAGTAGACTTCCTTCATAACCAAGATAGGAGCTTGGATTGCCCATCATGGTCTGGCTATAGCCAAACTGATGTACAAATTGGCCCGACAAATAAGGCTCCAGGTATACCCAGTTCTGGTTTCGATACACCAAATAGGAAGGACGGATGGACTGCAACCAGTGGAAGGCACCAAAAGTTAAATTACTAATCCAATAACTCATCATCTGCAAGGTAACCTTGTATGTGGGTGAGACCCTGTTGAAAGTATAGCCATCTAAACGGCCCAACATCCACCTGAAGACGGGGACATCCTGATGGAGCCATTTTGCGCGATGATAGTTATGCAGCGTCGCATCCCCTTCCTCATAACCATTGAGAGTGTTGGGGACTACATAACTAGGGCGATGTAATGCCAACCAACCCATCAAGTAATGGTAAGGGAGTCCAACCCAAGGGAATTCATCGTTCCCCCCATGGCACTCTATTATCCTCCTAGAGAACTCCTGCAGACCTCGCAAGATGTCACATACCATAGCCGACAGCAGAGCCAAGGAATGTTTGAAGGCCAGCCTCACAGCTGGCAGAATCATTCTTGACCAATCCGTTCCACAGGCCCAAAACCTTCTGGAACCACGCTTTCCGCAGCCATATCACCAAAATGGCAGCTAATATTACTTTCAGACTTAAAATATTCAGATTCCGATGAAAGTAGTTATGAACATTAGAGATAGGCTTTCCCTTGGCATCTACTGAGGAAGAAGATACCCCCGCTTCAGCTATCAGATCGTCTACTTCATCAGTGGTATATGCCCTGCGTGTGGATAAATGAACCGTCTCGGGCATCGACGGATGCTTTGTGAATATATAATCCATCCAGGCCTTGATGTATGGCAGAGCCTTCATCCCGCCCTGGCGCATGCATACTTGATGGTGGCAAAGCAATTCTTTGTACACAATAATCATTTCAGGATATTTGTTCTCCAACACCAAAAACCCCTCATTGCAAGGGGTATATTCCTCATATGGTGTAACATTCCAGTCCCAAAATACATAAGAGTATGTACGTAAACATGCCAGCTGTATACATACGAAGTATACTCTAATATACGGAACCCTCGTATGTATACATAAGCTGTAAAATGCAGTAAAAACTATGACAACTAATCTCATCCACAAAAATATAAGAGAATAAATAATATCATATAATCCATAAAGAATTATCTTTATACAAGATGTTGGGTGGAGACAGATCCACTACCAACCATTTAAATGAAAAAAAATGTACAAAGAATGGATAAATAAAATGGCTATGAATGATCCAAGAAAAATCCTCCTCGACAGAAAGGGAAGACCATGATCTTGGCTAGAGCACCTGTAAAACATCATGAAAAGCACGCACCTAGAGAGATCACCATTAATTTGGGGGTCTTTGACAGGTTGACACGTGGCATTTGGGGTTGGACCACACTCAGCCTATATAAAGGGGAGCTTTTCTGAAGAGTTACGTCCATTCTCTCTTAGGATTCCTACCATCATGCTCGATCCTTACTTGGCTTCGAACGGCCGTTGGCCTTGCATAAGTCGACTGTTGGATGTGGATCTCTTTATTCAAAGAAGATATGTCCTTGTAGAAGAACTGCTGCTAGATTTTGAGATGCACTTGAGCGTTTGGCATGAGGAGTTCGAACCTGAACAACATCTTGGAGGTCTTCGAGATCCAAGCTTTCGAGTTTGGATTGATTGCCAATCCGTAGAGCCACGGATTGTGCTCTGCCCTGCTCAAAAGTCGCGATAGTGTGGCAAGCAGAAGCTGTATTCTGGCTCGGGCCAATAGTTGTTTCATTAGCCATATTGTAGTTCCTCCGCGTCTGGCTAGGAAGTGGCTTGCTCTGACGAGGAAGTGATTCGTTCCGACATTACTGCACGTTTGGGAGCTGCACACTTTTTGAAGATTGTCCATTTGTAGACTTTAGGTATTTTCGTCTTTGTATGTAATCATGAAGAATCTGTAATAGATCTTTGTAGACATGATTTTAATAAAGAACTTTTCATGTACCTTTTTTTTCTGTTGTGACTTTTATTATTGTCTTCACTTTTGGATACATGTGCTTTTGTAAAGTTTGTATGCAGTGACTTCTTATCACCTGCTCTTTTGTCACGGCTACGCTTTTTCATGCCTCTACAAACGTTCTATTAATTATTGTGTAAAGTACATATACAAAAAGTAATTATCGATCTTCTTACATATGCACTCAACTATGAAGGAAAATGACGTCTTATTTCCTGTTCTAGTTCTTCATCTGTTATGTACTGTCTACTCGATCTAACCTCATCATTGAATGTGCTAAAAATAATAATATCGTCCAATTAGTGTAATAATAATATTGGATACTATTACATATATGATGTAAACATGGACGTATTAGTTACTTACCCCTCGAGCTTCTCTACTTCATCATTGTCGCAGTTGAGTAATATATACAACTGAGTAGCCCTTAGTTCCTCATCATTCAGATATCTCTTCTTCATTTTCCCCGAAGCCTTTCTGAAAGCATTGAAGACTTTCAGTATTGCATCATTAGATTCATGATATCCATCGTCATTTTTTGGAGCTATTGTTCTATTAGTAGCAACATATGGCTTAAAATACATCAAGCAGAAGTTTGTAATCTCCTCGAGGATATATGATTCACAAATAGAACCCTCGACCCGAGACTTGTTTTTTGCCTTTCTTTTTAGGTGGTTCAAATGTCGCTCAAATGGGTACATCCACTGATAACCGAAGGGCCCACCAACATGTGCCTCATAAGAAAGATGAATTGGCAAATGCTCCATAAAGTCAAAGAACCCAGGAAGGAACACCCTCTCAAGCTTGCATAGTGTTACCGCAATGTCCTTCTCTTGCTTTTCTAGACGATCGATGAGCAACTTAGTAGACCAAAGACCTCTGAAGAATATGCCCAGCTCTGTCAATGGATCCCAAATAACCTGGGATAATAATTTCTGAAATGCAATCGAAATTAACCACTCCATAAATACTTGACAATTATGGCTCTTCATACTCGTCAGTTTGTTCTCCTACGGGTCAACTCATCTTCTCAAATTCGACACGTACCCGTCAAAAAATGTTAGGCCCTAAATCCACCTACAAAGTCTCCCTTTATCCTCCCAATCTAGTAAGAAAATTGCCTTAGGCTGCTTACGCTTCCCATTGTCTTCCTCTATCAAATGCAATGCATGACGGCTGCATATAACTACCAAGTCCAACCTGGCCTTCGGATTGTCTTTCGTATTTTCCTTTACGTCTATCACGGTATTAGTTATGTTGTTAAATACATTCTTTTCGATATGTATGACATCAAGGTTATGTCTGATCAGATTGGTGCTCCAATATGGTAGGTCCCAAAATATATTCCTTTTCGTTTAGTTATGAGTGCGACCAAATCCATCACACTTGTACCCCTTTGTAGGCTCTTCGATAGCACTTGGAAAATCTTTCACCTCCTTCCATATCGTGTCTTCGGTCCACTTTGGCGGTGGATTGGCCTTCTCCATAACGTCGGCATGAAAAGCATTCATGTTCCTCCAAAATGGATGATCCTTCGTCAGAAACTGTCAATGACAATCGAAGAAGCATGGTTTTCCTCTATGTTTCAAACGAAAATCCTTTGTGCGGTCCATACAATACAGACATGAGAGAGTGCTCCATCCCGGTAGCATTCCATAGGCAAAAAAGTTGTTGATGGTCCACATAAGTGTGGCTCTCATCTGAAAGTTCTACTTTCTGGAAACATCATACGTGTTGGTGCCTACTTTGTACAGCTGATTCAACTCATCTATCAATGGCTGTAAGTACACATCGATGTTTTGCTTCAGATTGTTCGGACCCAGGATGATAACAGTTAGGAACATATAAGGAGTCTTTATACACATCGACGGTAGTAGGTTATACAGAGTGACAATCGCTGGCTAACACGAATATTGGAAACCCAAAAGTTTGAACGGGGTAAAACTATCGAAGGAGAGCCCCAATCTTATATTACATAAATCAGAAGCAAAATCTGGATACTCTCGATCAAAGTTCTTCCATGCTTCTCCATCGGATGGATGATCCAATACTCCATCGATCTGTTCCCGCATGTTCTAACTCAAGTTCTCGACAGTCTCCTTCACCATAAACAACCTCTGCAACCACGGCATCAAAGACAAGTAGTACATCGAATCTGTCGGCTTTCTTGTACTGGGAGTCCTACTTGAACTTATTGCCTTGTAGCAATCAGTACCACAAAATCTGCACACGTCTTCATCCTTGTCGTCCTTGTAGTACAACATGCGTCCGTTGTGACATGCTTCAATTTTATAATATCTCATCCAGAGAGATCTCACCATTCTCTTAGATCAGTAGAAATCTGTAGGTAACTTGGCACCCTCCGGTAAGATCTCTACAATCAACTCGATGATTCAATTGTAGCAATCATGAGACATTAAAATTGGATTTGATGCTCAGCAGTCTTGTAAGCACCTCCAATGGTGAATGATCCTCACAACCATGATACAAAGGAGTCCTTGCATTCTCCAGCAACTGCATGAACTTTGCAGCATCTGCATTCGGTGCTCCTCAGCATCATCATGATTGTCCGGATCGAAACTAGGTACTGTCGCGACCCGCACCCAATGTAGGGGTAAGAGAAGTGGGTAAGTCCAGCCTACGCCATAGTATCAGCGATAGAATACTGTCCTAGGTCACATACATCTAACATGATAAGGTACTTGTACAGTGTATACTCTCCAATCGGAGGACAATACAGAAATGTGTAGCTCAATCACAACTAAGGTAGAAGTACGGTAAGATAGATAAGATATGATATGAAGATCACCAAATGAAATACAAACAGGAGAAGAAGTCTAAGTGTCTAAGTTAACATCTCCATAAAACATCTAGAATAACAATAAGATCCCAAATATATACATTAATGTATCCAAATGAGACAAGACATCAAAACAAGATAGAAGTCTAAGCTAACTAGCCTAAACTTTAGGGGTGACATCCTCTACTATGGATGGATACTGCTGAAGGTCCAAGTCGCAGGTGTCATCTATGGCAGCTCCATAATAGGTAGGGCAAAGGTCCTCTTCATCCTCTGTAATATTTTTAACAGGTCCAGTCAGGACAGGAACGAGCACAAAATCTCAACAGTTCAAATCAAGATAGGAATATAAAGCATGCAATAGAGTAAAATACATGAAACGCTGAAAGAAAGTACATGTAGTAAAAGAGAGAGAACGGTAATATAAATAGCTACTATAAGTAGAGAACTATCAGTGACTAGTGACATAGAGTACAAGATAGACATGTGAACGGCTTAAATTTGCACATGATTACACTAAAGAGTTTGCATATGATTAAACTACTTTGGAATTGTTCACATGACTGCTTCTACTCCCCCGTACCCCAATCAATACACAAGGATCTAGACAAGTTATGTTATTGTACAATATTTTACATGGGGGCCCATAAATGGGTGCACATGAAATTATACATGAGGGCTCTGTGAACATGAGAGTACATGAATCACAAGAGTATACATGAAAAGTGAAAGCACAAGAGTACATGATGAAAGTGAAATGCACATGACATGATTTACCCGATGCTCCCGAGGGGGATAACATCTCAATGTAAAGATCCATATAGTACCAATCCGTGTTAACAACGTGACAGCATCAAGTAATGTTATCTAGAGTAAGAATATAAATCCTAACAAGTATGAAATGATCAGAGAATGTACTCGCCGGAGATCCTGAATGTTCGATGAGAATAGATGTCCAAATCGGAGTAACTGAGTCTTATTTAAAGCAACACAAGTCACAACAAGTCCAGAAAAGGTAAATTGAAGATTACAATGCACCCTACATGATTTCTAGGTCATTCTAGACTAAAGACAACTCTTGGTCAACTCTAGTCAACTATACTAGTCAAACTAGGTCAACTAAGCCATACTAGGTCTAAACCTAGTTCAACAAGTCTAACTAGGCCTAACCAAGCCTATACTAGCAATCAAACACAAAACCACATGGAAACACACACAAAGGCATATATATATACTAATATACTACACATAGGCTAATGCCTATAACACAAGTACCACCATAGATATGTATACATATAGGCTTATCATATCATCAACATCATATATGCATATCATCCCTCTATCATCACAATATCATATATTCACATTATCTTATATACATATACATATATATATATATATATATATATATATATATATATATATATATATATATATATATATATATATATATATAGCGTGACATATATATAGGTGGGTGTGTGTCAATAGAGTATATAGTGTTAGTGTCAACAAGTGTCAAAGTGAAGTGGTAGTGTCAACTGGACATGGTGTCAAGTATAGCATAAAGTGTAGTGAAGCATATAGGGTGTGTGGTGAGTGTCAAGGCATAGTAATGTGAAAGTGTGACAGTAAAGGTATTGTGGCATGTTAGAGTGTACAGCAGGTGATATAGTGTTAGAGTGAAAAGTGTGTGAACTTAGTGTGGTGTTAATTGTGAATAGGTAGAGTGTATCCAAGTGTATAGCAATAGTGTAGTGTGGCATGTTAACAGCAGCATATAAAGGTAATTCTCAGGAAACACATATGTAACCCTCATTCCAGTTCTGTCAATGTACCCATATCAGGAACATTTAGGTACATATATGTTCAGTTCATATGCAATGTATCACAACGGGGTTCATAACCTTATCCCCATTTCAATTCGAACACCACATTACGTCCCAGATATAATACATGATATCTCAGATATAATGAAGTTAAAAACACATCAAATTAACACCAATTTATTTTTAAAAATCAATTGATAACCCAGTTTATATCACAGTATCAGAATATTTAACAATCGAACCAAAAACCTAAATTCATGTATCAAAATCCAAACAAACATCAAATTAGTGTGTGATAACATGTCGTGCATATATACACGTGTCACAGAGGTTATTTCGTGTCCAAATAACTGGACACGAGGTGTCCAAACATGCATAAAACTTACAGACATGAGCACTGCACATAGCAGTCTCGTGCGGCCAGTACGTGGGCTCGTAGACACGACATGAGTCACGACATGTTTCGTGCTCGTGTCCACACATAGCCTAATACTAGGGCTATATAATAGACACAACACAAGACGTCTATGACTCGTGTCCACGTGACACGAAGCATGTATCAGATACGAAATCCTCGCGATTCTGTCTTAGTATAAAACCAGTGTACGAAGGAATTCGTGTCTGACACGACACGCTAAGCTATGAGACTTTGGGGGCATGTTTGCAGACATTGCCCCCATGTCCATGCCAAGTGTCGCATGTCCAAGGGACACAGACACTAAGAACTAACCCCCGAGCAGCAAGGCACTCGACCGCACCCTCGTACGGCGTGTCCTGCTTCCCGTGGACACGACACATACACAAAAACCAACTCAATCCAACACAAAATCAAATGTCACATATACACCTATAAATATTTTCAAATACATTTTGAAAATATCAATAAAAATTTCATTATGGCATTTCTTCGAACACATATGCAAGGACACTGATACGTGTCCGATACGAACACCAAACCAATTCCAATTCCTACCAAACTCACTCTACAGCTAGGGGACACCTAGATGGATGCTTCTGTGGGAAGAGAATGGAGATTTGAATCAATTTGAGAGATTTTACCTATTAAGAGATCTTAATCAAAAAGCCCCAAAATGAGAAGTCCTCCTCCAATGGCCAAGTGAGCTCCAAACCTTGCAAGCAAGCCCCTTTCAACCTCTACTCCAGAAATGACCTCCAATGCAAGTGAGTGGGATCAATTTGGTGGAGGAATAGTGAGATTTGATGATTTGGGGAAGAACTATTAGGGTTTCTAAAGGGGGATTTCTAAAAGAGACAAGTGAACACTAAGAGACATTATATAGGGGCGTATCCTAAGAAGAATGGAAAGATTCGAATCTGTATCGACTTTCGCAATCTCAATGAGGCGTGTCCTAAGGATGAGTTCCCCCTCCCTATCACAGACATCATGATTGACAACACCTGAGGCTTTGAGCGTATGTCATTCATGGATGGTTTCTCGGGGTACAACCAAATCAAGATGTTCCCTGATAACGAAAAGCATACATCATTCCGAACACCAATTGGCACATATTGCTACACACTCATGCCTTTCGGTTTAAAGAACGGTGGCACCACCTATCAAAGAGCTATGAGCATCATCTTTAGAGACCACCTGCGCAAGACAGTGGAATGCTACGTCGACGACATCGCCGTCAAAAGCCTCTCTAAGGAAGATCATATACATGATCTGAGAACAGTGTTCGATCTGATGCGAGCGCGTAATTTGAAGATGAATCCCACAAAATCCTTCTTGGGCGTATCCAACGGGAAGTTCTTGGGTTTCACCATTACTTCCCAGGGTATCCACATAGACCCTGAGAAGACGAAGGCAATCATGGAGGTGGGTCCCCCGAGAAACCTCTACGAACTCCGAGGCCTTCAAGGGAGGGTGGCCTACATCATGAGGTTTATCTCTAACCTCTCCGGACGATGTCAACCATTCGCCCACCTCATGAAGAAGGGTATTTCATTTGTATGGGATGAAGAATGCCAGCGCGCCTTCGACAATATCAAAGAATATCTAATGAACCCTCCAGTCCTGGTAGCCCCGGTTGCTGGAAGACCATTTATGCTCTATGTACAAGCGATGGAACATTCTCTCGGTGCTCCGTTAGCACAAAATAATGAGGCAGGCCATGAGCAAGCTATATATTAATACCTCAGCCGAATGATGATGGGGCCGGAGCATCGATACACCGCCGTAAAAAAGGAGTGCCTTGCTCTGGTTTTCGCCATTCAGAAGACGCGACACTACGTCACGGGACAAACCATCCATGTCATATCAAGAGTCAATCCCCTCAGGGTCCTCATGACCAAGCCAGGTGCACTCAGCTCTCGCCTCGCTACCTGGACGATTTTATTGTCTCCCTACCACATGATCTTCGTCCCGCAGAAGGCTGTTAAAGGTCAAGCTCTAGCAGACTTTTTAGCAGCTCATCCAGGATCGGAGTCAACCAGAATAGACGAAGAGATTCCAGATGAGGTCGCCAATTCAAATGTGGCCTCTCATGATGCCGTATGGTGAATGTTCTTTAACGGTACTTCCAGAATGGGGCCCAAGGGCAACATTATTGCTGGAGTCGAAGTGGTGCTGATTTCTCCCTCCGGGCTGGTGATCAATCGGGCTTACTCCCTCACGGAGTCCTGCTCAAACAATGTGGCCGAGTACAACGCTCTGGTCATTGGCCTTCGACTTGCAAAGGAGCTGGAGGTAGAGTATCTTGAAGCATACGGCGATTCACAGCTAATCGTCAATCAAATCAGGGGCTCATACAAAGTGCATCATGAAGACATGATCCCCTATCACCAAATAGCGATTGACATCATCTCATCCTTGGAAGGGTTCTTCATAGAACACGTTCCCAGGCTCCAGAACATTGAAGCCGACGCCCTAGTAGGCCTTGCCACTTCCTTAGCAGTTCCAAATCATGCTCACCACTTGGTTGACATCATAGGCCGTGAGTTGATATGTCCCAAGAATAATGTTCAATGTGTTGAGAGTTACTCGCTCTGACAGTCGATGAAGCACCAGACTGGAGACAACCATTCATCGACTTCGTGGTCTACGATATCCTGCTAGAGAATCCGAAGGAAGCCACTTCTATCAGAAGACGTTCCCTCAGATTCTTCTACGATACAGAGACGAAAATGCTATATCGGCGATCATACGATGGATTACTGCTTCGATGTCTGTCAAATACAGAAGCCAAAGAGGCCGTGCGTGAAGCTCATGATGGCATCTGTGGGGCCCATCAGCCTGGCCCGAAATTACAAGATCGTCTTCAACGAATGGGCTATTACTGGCCCATGATGGTTGCAGATGCAATAGACTATGCACGAAAATGCAAAGCATGTCAAGTCCATGCAGATTTCATCCACCAGCCATCTGAGTTTCTACATCCGACGGTGGCATCATGGCCATTCGAAGCATGGGGAATGGACATCATTGGTCCGATCACTCCACCTTTGTCCAGAGGACATCGCTTCATACTCGCAATCACAGATTACTTCTCCAAATGGGCGGAGGCTATTCCGCTGGCAGAAGTCAAGACTTCAAATGTGATCAGCTTCCTCAAGCATCACGTCATTTATTGCTTTGGACTGCCCCAAAGGATCATCCATGATAATGGTCCATAGTTCGTAAGCCACGCTTTCTATCGTTTTTACGACAAACACCGAATCCAGAATATTGCTTCAACACCATACAATCCAGCGGCTAATGGTCTGGCTGAAGCGTTCAACAAAACAATCATCAAGCTTCTCAAGAAGTTCGTGTCATCAAACAAACATGACAGGAATGAAAAGCTCGGCGAATGCTTATGGGCGTACCGTACTATAGTACGAACGGCCACCGGGAACACACCATTCTCTCTGGTATATGGGAGTGAGGCAGTTCTCCCACTGGAGACTCAAATCCCCTTGCTCCGCGTCGCTCTCACCTATCGGTTGACAACAGATGATAATCACCATCTCCGACTGCAAGAGTTGGAGGCCCTAGATGAGAAGCGCCTGTTAGCTCAACAACAAATTGAGCTGTACCAAGCCCGTATCTCCGGAACATTCAAAAAGAAGGTTAAAATCAGAACATTCCAAGTGGGCGATCTCGTTTTGGCAGTTCGGAGGCCGATGATTATGACTCACAAAACCGCCGACAAGTTCCAGCCAAAGTGGGAAGGCCCGTTCATCATCGATGCTGTATTCTCCAATGGAGCTTACCGTCTCGCAAAACAAAATAGAGACTTGCTCATGTTTCCCATCAACAGCAAGTTCCTGAAGAAGTATTACGTCTGAAATAACATCCTCCAAATCTTCTAAGATTGACGAGTTATGTACCCCCTGGTACCGCTGAACTCGCATTTCGTCTACAAATTTCCCAGAATGACGAGTTATGTACCATCTGGTATCGCTGAACTCATATTTTGACTAAAAATTCCCCAGAATAATGAGTTATGTATCAGCAAATACCGCTGAACTTACATTCTGATCCCAAATCTCCTAGATTGTTGAGTTATGTACCAGTAAGTACCGCTGAACTCACACTCTGGTCACTACAGATAAATCTATATCGCATCTTTTAGGTAGTAAGTCATGTATGATCATACCTCTGAACTTTCCTCCTAAAAGAGCTCCCTCCTCATGATCCAATACCTGCACTCTCAGTACATAAACAGGTAACAAATCCACAAATTTCCTGAAACAACCACGTCGATGTTACCTCTGAGTTGTTCCCCTTCCATCAAAAACAAACCGCCCCTCTCATAGAACTTCCACGTCTTCATTACCTCTGAGTTGTTCTATGTCCCCTTCATGGAGCACACTTCTGCCATGTCCTCATTACCTCTGAGTGGGAAGGCTCCATCGAAGAAACCCTCATATTTACCACGTCCCCATTACCTCTAAGTAAGTATGTTGGTTCTCTCTCGACTTATTATCCGTACCAAAAAAAAACCAGGGTACGCCAAGGATAATAGGTCCACAAAAAATCTTCTATTGGGACACTACTACAAGCAAAGAATAGAGCGAATGTATTTCGGTCATTCAAAATCAGTTACATTCACATGACTACATCTAATGAGCAAGGCAGAAAAGTTCTCTATCATTTCATTCAGACAAGAAGGAAGAAGATTACATTGATGTCCAAAAGAAGCAAAACACAAACTACAGCTAAAGACAGACAGAAATATCAAGACAAAAGACGGACATTTATGAGAGCCTACGAATCCTAGTTGCGGGGGCGCATATACCAATCCCTCAACCATTTTTCATACGAAGGATCTACTTGAGCATGATCCTCGTCCGGAGAAGGAAGGACAGAACTCCCAATACTACCGCCGTCAGACTGGGGCTCCTCCTTTACAGCAACGTCAATAGGCGCCAGCTCTCCTTTCTGTTCCTCCATTTTTAGTATTACCTCCTCCTTAACAAGCAATGACTCTTGTTTGAGAGAAGGCAGCAGCTCTTCCTTCACAATGATCTCAGCCTTCGGCAAGGATGCTGCAAGAATCAAAAGACAAAAAAAACAAAGTTAGAAGATGACCATGCGGCTCAGTCCAGACGAACTTATACGGTCCTGTTTGAGGGGGCTTTATACGGTTCGATTCAGAAGGACTTTTGCGGCTCTGTGCGACGGGTCATTATGCGGGTCAGTTTGTGAAGCGTCTATGCGGCCACTAGACAATTCCCATGCGGTTGGACATGGGACGTACATGCGGCCCATACAATTTGAACAGTTTGATGAAAACGAGGAACGCATTAAAGGCTTGTCCATAAAGCATGTAACAGAGATGTCTTTGTTAGGGTTTCAAAGTATACGATCCGCCCAAACCCTTTCCAGTAGTGGTGGGGTGAACGTCGGGGTGAACTTCAGGCACCGTGGCTGACGAAGAAGCCACTACCTTACCCTTCACCGTGGCTGTAGAAGACTTGGAGGCCATTGTTCATCGATGGACGGAGAAAAGAAGACGAAGGCAGCAACTTAGGACAAGAAGAGTTGAAGACGAGAGAAATTAAATAAGTCTCCCCGTTCCACAAACACTTTTATTTATAGGCAAACAAAAGCTGGGCTCATGAACCGACGGACGCCTCGATCCTCGTGCTGCATAAAGAACAGAATCGACCCTTCGGGCATCGAAGAAAATCCGGATATTTAAAACTGACCCTTGGGATCCTGTCCCAAAGGGCGGCTTTAAATCCAAAGCAAATCAAAAGCAATTAATAAGACGCACACGTGGTAGGAGACACACACGTGGCAGAGAGTCTATGCGGCCAGACAGTCCATGCGGCTAGGAAGACCATTCGACTAGGAAGTTTGCGGCTAGGAAATCCATACGGCTGGACAGTCCAGGCAGTTAGGAAGTCCATGCGGCTAGGAAGTCCATGCGGCTAGGAAGTCCATGCGGTCAAAATATCCTCTGCGGCCAGAAGAGCTTATATATAGCCATGCTTCTTATTCAAAGTATTTTAATTTTGCAAATTAAAAACTTTGAAGGGAGTCTTGTAGAAGCATGGAAAAAGACAAGAAAAGCCCAAGCGGCTCAAAATAGAAGGAGCCTTATGCGGCTCATAAGTCCTTCAGGATCCCATACGGTTCACAAACAGAAGGAGCCTCGTGCGGCTTCAAAAGTCCTTCATGCTGCTCGGATGGCTCCACGCCACGTGGCCTCATGCTGTCCGATCCGACAACTGGCCATAAAGCAGCAGCTTTAATTAATTACTCCGATGGCAGCCCTGACAATGCCAGCTCTGACAAATGACAGCTCTGACATAAAAGTCGAAATGATAACTCTGACATGATGGCGTGCTCCTAGGGAAAAGAAGAAAATCTTTTATAGCTAACATGATCCGTCAAGTCCAAAGCTCCCTATGCGGCTGCCACTCCTATGCGGCTGACACCGCTATGCGGTTGCTCTTTTTATGCGGTTGCTCTACTCATGCGGCTGCCACCTTCATGCGGCTGCCACCTTCATGCGGCTGCTTCCTTCATGCGGCTGCCACCTTCATGCGGCTGCTTCCTTCATGCGGCTTCCACTTTCATGCGGCTGTCTCCTTCATGCGACTGCCACCTCTATACGGCTGCTACTTTCATGCGGCTAGGAGTGTGGGGGCCACCCATATGCGGTTCATTTAGAGACCGCATTCATACGGCTATGTCAGGACGTCCCACTCATGACAGTTGAGACACATGGCGGTCCTCATGACAGTTGTGACACGTGGTGATCATCATGACAGTTGAGTCACGTAGCTGTCTTATTCCCTCAGAATTATGGCTGCTCGCAAATCATAACAACCAGATTTAGTGCAATCACCATAATTACTCGGATCAAATCAGATTTGTTGTAATTAAGCAAATTAAACACGTGGCGGGAGATCCGAGCTTGTCATGACAAATTATGAAGATTCATTGCAATCAGCATTAATTGCCCATACGAATTTGGCACAATCAAGAATTAACTGCCCAGATGTAATGCAATCAAGATTAATGGTCCAGATGATTGGCCTCCGACTTTTCAAGGGGAAATCATTGCAAACCCTAATGATCACATCCCCACTTCTACAACTAGCAAGGTGCCATTCCCTTACAAACCCGGGAGAATTCAGGAGAAAAGGAGTAGGAGAATTCCAGAAAGAAAGAGATTCTCTCCGCCCGGCCGGATACACATAGAGACAAAGGCATGCGCAGAAGAGTCTTTCCACACATCCCGAGAGCATTTCTTCATCAGAGTCAAGGCTACGTTCGATCGTCCAAGGAGTAAGGCAGAGCTGCCGTCGCTTTTCCGAGCCTCTATCGTCACCCCTAGAATCAAAAATAAATAATCATACTTAGATTGCTGTACCAAGATTTTCATTCCTAGGCTTTTTTTGTACGAACGAGTTTGTATTATGAGTCTAAGTTCAGTCCTCCTATAAAATTGTTCTGTACTTTTACAATCAATGGCAAACACATTGTTCCTAGAAATAATTTGGCAAACCTTCCTTCTTTGCTTGACCCTATCGTTGTTAAAGTTGTGTATAGGTTTGTTTGACCTAGCCTTAGGTTCCTGTTACCTTCTAGTTATTAAATGACTAAAATAGACAAACCTTATAGTTATATTATAAAATATAATTAAGCTAGGTTATTAGTGTGATTATGATGTTGGGTAGCTAGAAATAGGTAAGTTTCTTAGAGATGGATCCTAGTGAGATTATGAGTTGAGTATGAGTGCCTGAATATCAGATGCATAGAGCATATTAGGAAAAATTGCTTGAATAGGTGGATAATACTATACCTACGATAGAATGAGTTGTATTGGAACTATTGAGGAATGAGAGATTGTATACCAAGCTTAGCAAGTGTGAATTCAAACTTGATAGAGTTCTATTCCTTGGACACGTTATCTCGGGGGAAGGACTTTCAGTAGATCCAGAGAAGATAGCAACCGTGGAGTCCTGGCCGACACCGACATTTGTTGCAGAAGTTATGAGTTTTTTCGGGCTTGCTGGGTATTACTGCAGGTTCGTAGAGAATTTCTCATGGATCGCAGAATAAATGACGCGGATGACGCGTAAGGATCAGGAGTTCCAGTAGATAGAAGTTGGTCAGAAGGCTTTTGAAGAGTTGAAGAAGAGGTTGACCTCAGCATCTATTTTGACGCTTCCTTCTGGATTGAAAGGATTCGTTGTATATAGTGATGCGTCAGGTAGTGGACTTGGATGTGTTTTGATGCAACACAGAAAGGTCATAGCCTACGCATCAAGGCAGTTGAGGGTACATGAGAAGAATTACCCTACCCATGATCTGGAGTTAGTAGCGATGATCTTTGCATTAAAGCTATGGAGGTATTATTTGTACGGAGAGCGTGTAGAGATATTTACGGATCATAAGAGCTTGAAGTATCTTTTCATACAAAAGGAGTTGAATATGAGACAGAGGTGGTGGTTGGAGCTCCTGACAGACTATGATATAGATTTGCAGTCCCATCCTGGCAAGGCGAACATAGTAGCGGACGCTTTGACTAAGAAGCCTACTGCATATTTCTTGATAGCACAGCCACAGTTATTAGAAGATCTTCGGGAGCTTGGAATAGAAGTCATTATGTCGGGATATCAAGGAGTACTTGCCAATCTTGAAGTACAGTCTTTACTAGTGGATAGAATCAAGACAGTGTTACCTATAGATGCAAGTTTTGAAGAATTCGTGAGAGGACAGAGGCATGAGAGCAGACAGGACTTCGTATTCATGAGGACGGGACATTAAGGTGCGGGAATTGCCTATATGTTCCAAATGAAGAATTGAGGCAGGAGTTGATGAGTGAAGCCCACGGTTCTATTTATTCTTGTCACGACCCGCTCCCGAACAATCGGACACGAGTCGGACACGCCCAACCTTCGTCGATGGACACGACGAAGTAAGTTGTACAATACTAAGGAAAACTCCAAGTCACAATGAAATGTAAACAATCACAGAATCTATAACCATCCCAGAAGATCACTAATATCCATCAATCAAATTATACAATGTTATCCGGAGACAAATCCGGTAAAATAAAATACAATAATGAAATCAAAATACAAAGTACAATATCCAAAAAAACTAAATGAAATAAATCTTGTAATATCTAATGACACCATCATGCTCCATGTGGCCTCAAGCTCACCTGCAACGTGTCCTGTCAGGAAAGAGCAAAGTACAACCCCGACAAGAACAATATACAATGTAATCTGAACTACAGAGTATAAGGTGAATCTAGAGTACGAGAACTAAAAATGAAACTATGGTACCAGAAGTGAAACACAAAATCGAAGACAATGGACACGACAATCAATATAAAAAGACAATGAACACGACAATCAATGAATAATATGATGAACACGATAATCGATGCAAGTGTGACATTTTAAAATATTAAACTAATGCGTGACCGACTAAGGACCACAATCCACAATCAATCAATTCTATAAGGTGCGGCTTAATCGTACGTGAGGTATACGATTAGGCTATCCACAATACCTATGTTGGGTGTAATCACACAAAAGTTAATATTTTCCCCAATCTTCGTAATAAACAATGACTCACAAAGCAATGAACAAGATATAAGGCAATCGTGTGTATCTCGTGTCCGATACGAGAACATGGCACATGAATGTAAGACAGAAACAAAGTAAAAGCTCGAGTCGGAGTACTTGCCTCGCCTTGGAAGCACGGGAGTAGTACTGCATGGATGTAATGATCACCTGATATTTGTATAATTTGTTAGGGTTTTAAAATATATTACTAGTAAAACTATTTTCAATACTAAGCCAAATATAGGTATAACTAGCTAACTATATACATTTTAGAAATATCTATGTATTATAGTTTTTATCACAATAATACTAGTGGAAAAATGCTTTTTTTAATATATTTAACAAATAAATCATTAATGTAACTAATTATAAATCTGCAATAGTTTCTAGAAAAGTGGTTTTTAAATGATAAAATTATAACAATTCATGCTAAATTTTGGTAAAACATTTAGCAACATATCTTTTTAAATAGCTTAAAATATCATTAATTATATTTGTAAGAAAATCATTTATTTAGAAAATATATATTATAGCTTGATTAAGGTAATATTTAGTGAAATTACCTATTGGCTATATTTTGCAAGGAACATTTATCACAATATAACTATCCAAAGAATATCCCTAACAAAATACTAATTATCAATAAACCTAGCAATAATATACTAGTAATTTATGTAAGTTGTTAACAAAAATATTTATTAGTTATACCATAGAAAATATTTGCTAGTCTTTTTATATCAAAAATACATTTCTAATTGATAGTTAACATTTCTAACAAAATTACTAATAGTGACAAGAAAATAATACTCATAATTAATGACAATATTAGCTATGGATACTATTAGTAGGAATAGAAATAACCCACTGAACCCAAGTCTTACTTCCTGCATTTCCCACTGGCCTGGCCTACATTGGCCCAAGCCCAACTACTTACTGCTGCTGCTAAACTCTTATTTCTTTCATTCTATTAAGTAACAACCCACTGCCACAGCCCGAACACCCAGGCCCAAATCTAGCCCATCAATCTGACCCAAAATTATACATATATTAATCTGTTAACCACAGCCCAGCTATATAATATATTGACTCTCAATTCACATATTCACTCAGCAACCCAAGTCAAGGAAAAACCCGCACGGCCCACATTAATCCAGGAAAACCTTGATCCAATCTTCTCTCTCCTCTCATTCTATACTCAGCATCCGATCATTCGAGAACCAGCCTTTCTCCCCCCATTCGCCTTCTTCCCCCAAACATTCAAAGACCCTAGCCCTAAAATTCCTCTTCTTCCCCAGCCTTAACCAAAACCCTAAGCTCGGGCTCCTTTCCTGTCACCATGAAAAACCCTAGCCCCAAATGTAAAACCTAATTCTAGGTCAAAAAACCCTAGATCCCAAAATCAAATACCTGAAGAAGAAAAACAAGAAGATGAAGAAGGGGTGCAGGAGATCGATGAAGAAGCTCACCTAGGCGGCAGGGACGTCGATCCACGGCGGCGAGTAGATCCAGTTGGTCAACGATGACTCCTCGGCGAGGCGGAGCTCCAGAGAGGCGGTGGTAGCCGTCAGCGACTCGGCGGCTCCTGGTGGCTCGACGAGGCCTGCCATCGATAAACAGCTTCGATCCGGCGGTGGCAGTCCTCAACAATACGACGGCGGCCAGGCTTGAGTTACGAAGGGTCAGCATGCTTCACGAGGCATCGGTACGATCTCCAAGGCAGGTACGGTCTTCGTAGAGTTGCAGCAGTCGAGGTGGCTCCTCGAGATCCGAAGTGGCAGCACCTGTCTCGAGGTGTCGGCGCGATCTATGATAAGGTGTACGGTCTTCGAAGTTCGGTGATGCAGTCGAGGTGGTCAGATCCAGTCGTCGGCGAGGAGTCTTCGGCGAGGTCGGGACTTCGATGGCAGCTCCGGTGGGGCGGCTCGACGCGTTGTCGACGTGCTCCGGGAGGACAACGCTCTGATCTGGCCGATTAGGGTAAGAGGGGTCTTCGAGGTGGCGGTGGCCGGCCTGTCGTCTTTGGTCAGCGGTCTCTGGCGATGGCTCGGTCGAGTCGATGTGGCAGTCGGTGTCCGATCTGGACATCAAATATTGAGTGATGACTGGTAGTGTGTGGTACGAGGAACTCCGGTGATGCTATGGTCGGCTCACGGCGGTGCGCGGTGGCACTCTCGGTGGTGCGGCCAAGATCGGCCAGAGAGGAGAGAGAAAATGTGTAGAGAGAGTAGAGAGAGAGTGACGTGGAAAGATGTACACAGTGTGTCAGAATGTACATTGGGACTCATGCACAATTTATAATAAAATAATCTCGTGTGTATGTGTGTGTAGAGGGGTGGCAGTGCTGGTAATTAGGAGTAGACCCGGGGGTATTTATATAATCTTGTAATGGAATTGTAACAACTAACAGAAATTAGTTATTCTCTAACAGATTTTTAAATTCAAATATTAACAGATTTCAAAGAATTCAAATATTTCTTCTAGCAGTTTTCAAAATATTTCAAGTATAAATTCTAACAATTTTCAAAACAGATTTCATTAATTAAATTATTATGAAATTAGTTAATCAATTAAGATTTCCTTTCTCTTAATTCAACAAAAACCCAACAGTTAAGAAGACATAACTTTTAAATTAATATTCAATTGGAATTTCTTAAAAGTTCAAAATATATTACTAATAATTAATAAAGGAAAAACTAGGGTTCTAGAAAATAGGATTATTCCGAGAACGAAATCAATTGACTAACAAGATGTACCAGATTACTAGGCAAGACCATTTCTACCATGTCCAAATGAAACATAATATTTTCTTCTTCAAAAAATAGTATCAAAATACTTTTCAAATAGAGAAAATTCATTAATAGTAAAAATTCATATTAATCAACTATTCAATTGAAATTAGGTTTTTAAAAGAAACAATATTAAATTCAAAGAAAATTAGGAAAAATTTCAAAATTTACCAAATATGATTTAGGGAGTTATAAATCTACCCCCATTACAAAAATTTTGTCCTCGAAATTTCAAAGGTCTGGTAGAGATGAACAGAAAATCAAGAAAAATTTATTAAAGACAACAAGAAACTAAACGATTTATTTAGGGAGTAAAATAACAAGGACTAACAAGTAGTCACTAAACAATAGAAAAATAGTAAATGCAAGAAAACTCATAGACAAGCCTCAAAATAGGCACTACAAGAAAATCTAGATACTACAAGCAACATAAGGAAGATAACGGTCCATCTGGCTGCGCTCCCTACTGCTACTGATCTTCGAAGGGTGGATCCTCCTGCTGCAGCTCTGATGCTGGTCCCTGACGAGTGAAAGATGCAGGACAATCTCTCACTTGGTGAGTGGCAGATCCACAAACCAAGCACTGCCCTAACTTCTTGCGACATTCCTCGACACTGTGTCCCAGCCTCTTGCAGTACACGTAAGATAAGTATGTCGGGGTCTGGATCTGTCTCTGCTATTTCGGTGATGTCGGAGCTCGAACATGAGGATGATGTTGACGCTGAGGTGTTGGCCGCTGCTGAGTGTCAGACCGCTTCGGTGGACCCTGGGAACTGTTGGTGCCAATGTCTCAATCCCGCTTGTGCTGCGGGTCCATCTCCTTCTCCACTCCCTGAGCAACTTTGAGGATGCTCGCATAGGTAGTGGCCTGGCTGATAGCCACTACATGCCGCAACTCTCTGGTGAGGCCCTTCTTGAACTTCTAAGCCCTCTCCTGTGGTGTGCTAACTAGGTTCTCCGTGAACCTGCTGAGTCGGGTGAACTCCGATGTGTTCTAAGCTACATTCATAGTCCCCTGCTGTAATGCCTCGAACTGCATCCGAAGCTCGTCCCGCTCCACATCCGGGAAGAACTTCTCCTGGAAGAGAAGTTTGAATTCCTTCCATAGAACTTGGGGTTCGGCCAACTGAGGCTCCTCTCTATACCAAGCTCTAGCAATGTCAAAAAGTTGTATCCTTGCAACTTCGACCTTCAGATCATCTAGAATCCTCGCCATCTTCAACGTTCGTTCGACGTTTTCCAGCCACTCATCTGCGTAGACTATTCCCTCATGGTCCCAAAAATCCATCGGACAGAGGTTCTGATAATCTTTGGCAGTCCCTGGCCTCGGTGCTGTTGGTGCTGGTGGTGCCGGCGGTGCTGGTGGAGCTGGCTCCCTGACTCGGAGCACGTCTATGATTGTCGCTCGGAACTGAGTGGCTTGGTAGTTCTGCGCTTCCATGAACTACTAGAACATGGCCATCATCTGGGTACCGTCGAATGTCATCGTCAGAGGAAGCGGCTGAGACGGAGGCGGTGGAAGCTGCTCCTGTGCATCGGGTGCAAGCTGCTCGCTAGTTCCAACATTCTTCGTGGTGACCATCCTGTAATAGAAAATAAACCGTTGATTGCTATGTCCTAAAAAATCATAAACTAACCTAAAAAAATCATAAGTAAAAATCAAATTTAAACATCAATAACCATAACCATTTCCCATGGTACCTATGCTGTGATGACTTTTCCTTAGATTCGCTGGTCCCCCAATAGCACTCTATAGCCTAAGTACCATTAGGATAGAGACCTGCAAGGGCCACCACTAAAAATATGTCACGACCCGCTCCCGAATAATCGGACACGAGTCAGACACGCCCAGCCATCGTCGATGGACACGACGAAGTAAGCTGTACAATACTAAGGAAAACTCCAAGTCACAATGAAATATAAATAATCACAGAATCTATAACCGTCCCAGAAGATCACCAATATCCATCAATCAAAATATACAATGTTATCCGGAGGCAAATTCGGTAAAATAAAATACAATAATGAAATCAAAATACAAACTACAATATCCAGAAAAAACTAAATGAAATAAATCCTGTAATATCCAATGATACCATCATGCTCCATGTCGCCTTAAGCTCATCTACAACGTGTCCTATCAGAAAAGAGCAAAGTACAACCCCGACAAGAACAATATACAATGTAATCTGAACTACAGAGTACAAGGTAAATCTAGAGTACGAGAACAGAAAATAAAACTATGGTACCAGAAGTGAAACACAAAACCGAAGATAATGGACACGACAATCAATATAAAAAGACAATAAACACGACAATCAATGAATAATACGATGAACACGACAAATGATGCAAGTGTGACATTTTAAAATATTAAACTAATGTGTGACCGGCTAAGGACCACAATCCACAATCAATCCACAATCAATCAATTCTACAAGGTACGACTTAATCGTACGTGAGGTGTACGATTAGGCTATCCACAATACCTATGTTGGGTGTGGTCACACAAAAGTTAATATTTCCCCCAATCCCCGCAATAAACAATGACTCACAATGCAATGAATAAGATATAAGGCAATCGTGTGTATCTTGTGTTCGATATGAGAACATGGCACATGAATGTAAGACAGAAACAAAATAAAAGCTCGAATCGGTGTACTTGCCACGCCTTGGAAGCACGGGAGTAGTACTGCATGGATGTAATGACCACTTGATATTTGTAAAATTTGTTAGGGTTTTAAAATATATTACTAGTAAAACTATTTTCAATACTAAGCCAAATATAGGTATAACTAACTAACTATATACATTTTAGAAATATCTATGTATTATAGTTTTTATCACAATAATACTAGTAGAAAAATGTTTTTTAATATATTTAACAAATAAATCATTAATGTAACTAATTATAAATCTGCAATAGTTTCTAGAAAGGTGGTTTTTAAATGATAAAATTATAACAATTCATGCTAAATTTTAGTAAAACATTTAGCAACATATCTTTTTAAATAGCTTAAAATATCATTAATTATATTTAGTAAGAAAATCATTTGTTTAGAAAATATATATATTATAGCTTGATTAAGGTAATATTTAGTGAAATTACTCTTAGGCTATATTTTGCAAGGAAAATTTATCACAATATAACTATCCAAAGAATATCCCTAACAATATACTAATTATCAATAAACCAAGCAATAATATACTAGTAATTTATATAAGTTGTTAACAAAAATATTTATTAGTTATACCGTAGAAAATATTTGCTAGACTTTTTATATCAAAAATACATTTTTAAATGATAGTTAACATTTCTAACAAAATTACTAATAGTGACAAGAAAATAATACTCATAATCAATAACAATATTAGCTATGGATGCTATTAGTAGGAATAGAAATAACCCACTGAACCCAAGTCTTACTTCATGCATTTCCCACTGGCCTGGCCTACATTGGCCCAAGCCCAACTACTTACTGCTGCTGCTAAACTCTTATTTCTTTCATTCTATTAAGTAACAACCCACTGCCACAGCCCGAACACCCAGGCTCAAACCTAGCCCATCAATATGACCCAAAATTATACATATATCAATCTATTAACCACAGCCCAGCTATATAATATAGTGACTCTCAATTCACATATTCACTCAGTAGCCCAAGTCAAGAAAAAACCCGCTCGGCCCACATTAATCCAGTAAAACCCAGATACAATCTTCTCTCTCCTCCCATTCTATACTCAGCCATCGATCATTTGAGAACCAGCCACCCCCCCATTCGCCTTCTTCCCCCAAACATTCAAATACCCTAGCCCTAAAATTCCTCATCTTCCCCGACCTTAACCAAAAAACTAAGCTCGGGCTCCTCTTCCTGTCACCACGAAAAAGCCTAGCCCCAAATGTAAACCCTAATTCTAGGTCAGAAAATCCTAGATCCTAAAATCTAATAACTCAAGAAGAAGAACAAGAAGATGAAGAAGGGGTGCAGGAGATCGATGAAGAACCTCACCTAAGCGACGGGGACGTCGATCCACGGCAGCGAGTAGATCCAGCTGGTCGACAATGACTCCATGGCGAGGTGGAGCTCCAGAGAGGCGGTGGTGGCCGTCAGCGACTCGGCACTTCTGGTGGCTCGACGAGGCCTACCGTCGACGAACGACTTTGATTCGGCGGTGGCAGTCCTCAACAACACGACGACGGCTCGGCTCGAGTTACGAAGGGTCAGCGTGCTTCACGAGGCGTCGTCGTGATATCCAAGGCAGGCATGGTCTTCATGGAGGCGCAGCAGTCGAGGTGGCTCCTCGAGATCCAAAGGGGCAGCACCTGTCTCGAGGCGTCGACGCGATCAACGATAAGGTACACGGTCTTCGAAGTTTGATGATGCAGTCGAGGCGGTCAGATCCAGTCGTCGACGAGGAGTCTTCGGCGAGGTCGGGACTTCGATGGCAGCTCCGGTGGGGCAGTTCGACGCGGTGTCGACGAGCTCCGGGAGGACAGCGCTCAGATCTGGCCGATTAGGGCAAGCGGGGTGTTCGAGTTGGCGGTGGCCGGCTTGTCGTCTCTGGTCAGCGGTCTCTGGCGGTGGCTCGGTCGAGTCAATGTGGCGGTCAGTGTCCGATCTGGACACGAAATGTTGAGTGATGACTGGTAGTGTATGGTGCGAGGAACTCCGGTGATGCTCTGGTCTGCTCACGGCGGTACGCGGTGGCGCTCTCGGTGGTACGGCCAAGATCGGCCAAAGAGGAGAGAGAAAATATATAGAGAGATAGTAGAGAGAGAGAGTGATGTGGAAAGATGTGCACAGTATTTCAGAATGTACATTGGAACTCGTATACTATTTATAATAAAATAATCTCATGTGTGTGTGGAGGAGTGGCAGTGCTGGTAATTAGGAGTAGATCTGGGGGTATTTATATAATCTTGTAACAGAATTGTAATAACTAACAGAAATTAGTTATTCTCTAACAGATTTTTAAATTCAAATATTAGCAGATTTCAAAGAATTCAAATATTTCTTCTAGCAGTTTTCAAAATATTTCAAATATAAATTCTAACAATTTTTAAAACATATTTCATTAATTAAATAATTACAAAATTAGTTAATCAACTAAGATTTCCTTTCTTTTAATTCAACAAAAACCCAACAGTTAAGAAGACATAACTTTTAAATTAATATTCAATTGGAATTTCTTAAAAGTTCAAAATATATTACTAATCATTAATAAAGGGAAAAATTAGGGTCCTAGAAAATAGGATTATTCCGAGAACGAAATCAATTGACTAACAAGATGTACCAGATTACTAGGTAAGACCATTTCTACCATGTCCAAATGAAACATAATTTTTTCTTCTTCAAAAAATAGTATCAAAATACTTTTCAAATAGAGAAAATTCATTAATAGTAAAAATTCATATTAATCAACTATTCAATCGAAATTAGGTTTTTATAAGAAACAATATTAAATTCAAAGAAAATTAGGAAAATTTTCAAAATTCACTAAATATGATTTAGGGAGTTACAATTCTATTCATCCCGGGGGTACTAAGATGTATCGGGACTTGAAGTAGTACTAATGGTGGCATGGTATGAAGAGGGAGATTGTACGCTTTGTAGCAAAGTGCTTGGTCTATTAGCAGGTAAAGGCAGAACATCATAGGATCGCAGGTATGTTGCAACCGCTTCATATCCCTAAATGGAAGTGGGAGCATATTACCATGGATTTTGTTACCAAATTTTTGAGGAGTCCTAGTGGGAAGGACGCAGTTTGGGTGATTATGGATAGACTCACAAAATTGAAACATTTCTTGTCGTTCAAAGTGGATCAGTCCACCGAGATGTTAGCTGACTTGTACATGAGGCAAATTATGAAACTTCATAGGGTACCAGTTAGTATAGTCTCGGACAGGGATTCTAGATTCACCTTATATTTTTGGAGGAGTATGTAGGAGGGCTTAGGTACGAGACTAAAGTTCATCACTTCGTATTATCCACAGACGGATAGTCAGTCGGAGTGCACTATCTAGACCCTAGAAGACATGTTGAGAACGTGCATGTTAGACTTTGGAGGCTCTTGGGAGGACCATTTGCACTTGGTGGAATTCTCCTACAACAACAGTTACCAAGCTAGTATACAAATTATACCATATGAAGCATTATATGTGAGGAAGTGTAGATCATCCGTATGTTGAAGCGACGTTGGAGAGTAACAGATACTTGGACCTGAGCTTGTGAAGCAGACACTTGAGAAAGTGAAGCCGATTTAGAGTCATCTTCAAGCAGCTCAAGACCGGCAGAAGCATTGGGCCGATACACATCGTCGGCCATTGTAATTCAAGGAGGGAGGATGTATTTCTGAGGATTTCACCGACGCGGGGCACCATTAGATTTGGGAGTAGAGGAAAGTTGAGTCCAATATATATTGGACCGTTCGATATCATTGAGCGTGTAGTAGAGGTGGCATATCGTCTTATATTACCCAATCACTAGAGTTAGTACATGATGTGTTACATGTCTCACAGTTAAGAAGGTATGTCACTAATCCCAGTCATGTGGTCAATCACTCTGAGATCACGACGGGACCTAGTTTATCATACGAGGAGAAGCCGATAGGTATCTTGGATACGAGTGATAAGACGCTTAGAGGGCAAACAATTAGACTGGTTCGTGTTGCATGGAGGTACCATTCTCGGAGAGAATCAACTTGGGAGCGTGAAGAGTCCATGCGTGAGCGATATCCACACCTATTCAGGGATTCTGGTGAGTTCTAGCGTGTTATTTTTAAGTTATGGATTTTTTATAATAGTATTATTTTAATTTCGATGACGAAATTTTCTAAGGTGGGTAGGTTGTAAGCCCCCTGATTTTTAGATTTTATTTTTATTATGTTTAATTATTTTATATGTATATTTTAAATATTAAAGTCAATAATGGCTATATTAGGAGGTTACCGTAGATTTGATTTTAGAAGCACAACAAATACTGTTTTCTCAAATCCAGTTCCATATTTGAATTCTAGACCCATCCACCTTCAGTTTGATATATCATGTCCCATCCAAATTTGTTTTTCAACATTATTTTGACTTCGTGCGACTTTTGGTCAACTTAGGCCAATTTGATCCATTATCGTAATTCTAGGCCTATTTCCAATTTGATTTCGGGACTTGACATAGATCGAAGCCGTATGACCCAATATATGGTTTTGCCCCATTTTGAGTCTACAATGCACATGCCTAGGATGTACCATCCATTCGAGTTCCCATGTGCTACTTATTTGTAAATGGCACGTGAGACTCATTAAGTTAATTTTTTGGTCCAATTTGACTAGTAATGTAATGCCCCAGTCCTAAAATACTTAGGACTAGGTACGTATCCATGCCTGCTCCATACATACGAAGTATACTCCAATGTATGAAAACCTCGTATGAATACATAAGCTGTAAAATGTAGTAAACCAAGAGTAATCTAATCTCATCCACAAATGAAGAATAAAGATATCATATAATCAACTGTAATAATTCTTTGTACAATATGTTGGGCGGAGACAAATCTACTACAACAAGTAAGGAAAAAGATACATGGAAACGGAAATGATTTGGCGGGAGTAGCAAAGAAAGACCCAAGACACGTCATCTCCGAATGAATAGAGAAGATCGCAACCTCGACTAGAACACCTGCAATATCATAGAAGCACACACCTGGAGAGATAACCAGGTCCTCAAAGGGACGTAATAAGATACATAAAGAACATGCCACATAACTGAATATATATACCATGTCATAAATCACAAGTAAAGTAAATAGTCCCACTCGTAACAAGATCCAATACCTCATCATCGAAACAATGGACTACCCCTACAACCAAACAAGCACAAGGGGTAGCACACTATGCCGCGATGAGACATTGTCCCAAGCTACTAATGGGACGGGGTGATATGACATTTGACGAGGGTTACCTGACCATTCTAATGTGTTTATGCAATAAGAACAAACCTTCAATGCATGGGCACTCTGGCTCAGTAGCAGTAATCTCAGGTATGGTCCCATCAGGATACTAGGGACCTCAAAGCGTAACATTCATCGAATGTCAGAGGCCAGCAGTAAATCAGGATCCAGGACCGTATCTCCCGCGGAGATAACCGGCAATAGGGAAGTGCATACTTGGCCCATACATTAAGGAACTGTTCTTCCCTTCCAATGCCTAACAGAGTCACATCCATGACTCATATACCTCTACTAACTGCTAAGTCTCCTAACATGCCTCTATTAGCAGTTAGTCCTAATACATGCGCATGGGGGATCAGCCCACATACAAGAACCTCTACATGCTACTCATCTCATATATCATCATGGTACAACTGTGTCAAGGTATACGCAATACACTACAAACGGTAGTCTCTTAACTCTAAGTCCACATGCAATCAAAGGATAATAACAAAGTATATCTAATATCACTGAGCAGACAGTAAATCAAGAACGGTAAGAACTAGAAATAAATGAACAGTGATATGTAATAAAATGCAAACTGAATATAAATAGTATAATGGCAAGGTATCATGCCTGAGGTTATGTGCAAAAGAGAATAATCCAGTAGCTCGAACAGACAAATAAACAAAGCAAGAAAAGTCAAATCCTGCAGATGACTCCGGATGCTGCAACAAACATCATGATCGAGTTTGGAATAAAAGATATGCCTAGAAAATGCCTGTCCAAAAGTAAAATTCTGGAACAGGGGCAAAATCGTAATTTCGGGTCAAAACGATGTCCACCATTGGACCCGCTTTGTACTGAAATGCGTGCCAGAACCTACGGTCTCTAAAGTCGTCAAACTACTTGTCTATAGATTTGTTTTGAAGAGATGAACCCAACGGTATGTCCAATTTTGGATTCCGATGGGCTGTGCACAAAATTGCCTGTTGAGCGGGATTGTAGCCCGCCAAAATAGTGTCCCGATCAACGGTCTCAGAATCGGACCAAACTTGGCTCACAGGACCAGAAAAATATTTTGAGTCCAATGGCGCTAGTTTCATCGCGATATGATGAGTGTGCAAAAAGTTGTGACTTAATTTGCAAAGGGTCGATACGGGGTATCTCGACGGATACGCACTGATTTCGTCGCGCACATGCAACGAAATCGGGTTCCGTCAGTTTCCACATGTCGACAATATCCATACGCGCCTTTTGATGCGTATAGTCCTTGACCACGTCATCCAGTTTGTCGGGGCGCACGCCGTATCAGGTATTTTTCTACTTTTTGAAAACAAAATTTATAATTTTTCGGAAAACTTTAACAACGTGTAACTTTCTACATACTAGATGAAAAGGGATTTCAGAATTTGCGTTACAATCTCGGTTATGTTGTCTTTGACTGTCCTCAATTAGTTTCTATAAAATCCAATTGTACAGAAAGAAAAGTGGCCGACAAGTTGGTGTTTTAAAACAATTTTTAATATTGCAGAAAAGTGGTTTTTCTCCAACTTTGTCTCGATTTTTCGAGCAAGTTGGATGGCCATGTCGAAATCCACCTGGGGGATCTCGAAGAGGGTCATGGGAGCTATACGTAGAAATTTGTAGATCGGAAAACGATCGATTGAGATGGGAGGAAACTAGGAGAGAAGGAGAGTACCTCGCTGTTCCGTTACTGCTGCTGTTGTCGATGGTTCCTTTGTCTTCTTCGTGAGCACGGCTTCGCTGTGTTGCGTCCGAGCTTCGCCGTGGAGCGAAAAAGAGAAAGGAGGTGGAAGAAATTTTTTTAGGGTTTAATTTAATAGGTGTATATATAGAAAGAGGGAAGGATGGGAGAGTCGGGCTTAAATAGGTTAAGTGAATTCTTTGGTCGGCCACCTTTACTTGGTTGCATCTGCTGCTGCCCATTAGAATGCATGGGCGCGCATGCTTATAGCTGCTGCTACTTGCAGCTTTGGTGCATGTGGTCGGCTCCCACATGGTGGGGCCGACCACTTAGTTATATTTTTTTCTTTTTCAAATCTAAACTTCAATGCATATATCTATATATATATATATGTATATATCCATAAATACACCAAAAATCTATTTAAAATTCAAATACCATTTAAAAGTCAACTATCGAATTATTTAATATATTTGAGCATATCTACATATATATATAAATTCAATCCTTAATACATCAACTCAAAATAGTAATAATATTTAAATAGGAAAACATGTTTATTAAATCTTCGCAAAATAAATTTTAATAATAATAAATTAATAAAATCTTTCCAATAGGTGAACTTATACCGTACACCCTTATCTGGGTCCAAAAATTTGTACAAATATTGCACGATATTATTTAATAATAAAATACCAATAATAGTACGAATAATTAAATAATTAGAAATTGCACATAAAATTCTAAAGTAATTTAGAAAATATTTGTATATACATAAAATATGCCTACATGGCCACATTTGGTCACACTACATGCTTACATGGGCTTAAATTCGGTTCGGACCCAATTCGGGCTGAATTGGACAAACCGGGTCATCTAAAAATCAATATATAAAATAATATTTAATTAAAATACTTTAAATAAGTCAAGTCACAATTTGGTCTGGTTTTTCTAGTTCGGACTGAACTATGGCTAGGCCTGCAACGACATGGCTAATATACTGGTCAAAGCACACTGTTACATCTTTCGTGCCAAAATTCATGATCGTCTTGTGCTCCAAAACACAACAATGGCTAAGGTCATTTTTAAAAATTAATAAAAATAATAAATTGTATAAAATTCATTTTTAAGTCTAATAAAATAATTAAAAAATAATTTTAAAAAATGGGGGTTTTATATCCTAACCAACTTATAAGAATTTTGTCCTCGAAATTTAGGATTAATAGGGTAGATAGGGTTGAGGGATAGGAAGAGTTCGTCAATACCAAAACACAATTAAATTTTAGGGAGGCGATAAAATGTCGTTCAACACCACCGTACAATAGAAAATTGTGGAGTTGATATATACAAAAATATCATGATTATGGAATTGAATAAGGGTTGCTAGTGAAGGTAGCAAAATTTCGATAATCCAATTTGGATAGTAATAAGGAATTGAGTAGATTAAAGAGAATAATTTAGACATTTGGGAGATGTGGTTCCTAGATAGTAACTGGAGACTAATCGCCTCGATTGAGAGTTTGATTTAAGTGAATGATTAGAATCATTCTCGAGTGGTCAAGAATAATTGGAAGGACACGATAATAATTCTAGGGTTGAGAAAATAAGGAGTAGTTAAAGGCGAGGGTATAGCCACATGAGTCGGTCGGTGGCTATCTACACTTATGTATAAATAACTGATAGGGCAACTAAAGATGATATCTTAGGTCTATCTATCAAGTACCGTGTGTGGTCTTTCTAAAGTAAGTAAAGTCAACAACAATAAAGTGTTCAAAGGCGATGCTATTGTGTACGAAATACGAGGTTCATAGGCGATAGAAATAATTAAAATGAGAGTTGTCAAAGCTGTCGCGGAAGAGACTCTAAGGCAGGTTTAACTATGTCTCCATCCACGTAGAATAATACATGAAAAGTGAACCAAAGTACAATAGGTTGATCAGACCACCATGCACCGGTCCTGATTAGACAATATGTTAGTGGGTGCACCCAATAAAATATGTCATGATCAAGCTTGATAACGAAATAAGCTTGCAAAACTGAAGCTACGTTAGCAGCATGAAATAGTCAAAATATGAGCAAGGGAGGTATTGATGAAGAAAATTTTAAATAGTCCAAGATCTTTTAAAATCAAGGCTCGCCCGAAGTTTGGGCCTATACAGTTGTCCTAGTGTTTCCTCATTTATGGCTTGGTAGACTAGATAAGGTAGGATCCTCTGATTTTATAGTCTAAGTGAACTTACCAATGTGGTTCACAAAAAAAAAGGTTTGTTAGGTGGTGAGGCATTCTACCCAACTTACAAGAGTTAAACTAGTAATGTGATGGGACAACGGGTCAAACAATCAAGATAAAGCACAAGGTTAGCATTTAGGGAATTAAGTAGAACATATTCACATATCGGGTTAAGGGATTGAGTCAAGGTTGGATCTCTTAATTGAAGTCGGGAAGTATTTTGGTGTCATGGTAGAGGTTATAGTTTGGCCATTTTGACCATAAAGTCATATCAAGAAATAAAGTACCAGGAGACGTGTTTTAGTGGGACATGATATATCTACATTAAGGTGGGCTTGCCTAGGACTTACATATGAAATTTGTTGAGAGGAAAAGTTTAGTGTTGTACTCCAAATATGCAAGTCACGGCAGGGGACGCCAGAAGATCAAAAATAGAAAGTGGGAGTTCACGAGGTGATAATTAATGCACAAAAATAAAGAAGATCAAGTTAAAGCATAAAACAAAATTAATTAGAGAATCCAGTAAAATAATTTAGGAACACAATTTCGGAGAGAAGATAGTCTCCTAGATGAATACAGTTAAGGAACTATTAACTCATTATTCAAATTGCAAATAGGTTAGAAGGTCGCAATTAAAAGATCTAGAATTGAAGAAAGGTCGAGTAAGTCGAGGTGGAAATACATTCACATAGCTGGGTAGATGACTAACAACACTTTTGTATATACTACTATCATGGTCATAAGTGACATGGCAATTAGTGTGGAATACTTCTAACTCATTAGGGCTACCTTTGTGGCCTACCATTAATATTTTAACTCATGTTTCCTCCAACAATTTCTGAATAAATATAAAAATTTAACCACCAAAATTTGAACTCACTCCAAGCCGTTCAAATTTATCATGACAAAAATTTAAATCACTTTCATAAATCTCAAAGCAAATTTTTATCATGTTACTACTGACTTTTCAAAATTTTACATTTCCACTCCAACTTTTAAACTCAAGAAACTCATGAATCAAAAAAAAAATTTATATCACTTCATAACTTTAAAACTCCAAAAATTTCTCCAATAACCCTCAAGATAAACTTTTAACATATCACGAATAATCTAAAATTTACAGCTCAATATTTTAACACATTCATCACATAACTTCTATTTCTAAGTTATTCAAACAAAATCACAACTTTTAAATGATAAATTCCTTTAATCAATCAAAATAACTTTTTACCACATCTTTAGTAACTTTTCCCAAAGATTGTAATATTAGCAATCTAGCTTTAAACTCAATATTCAAATGATCTTATCAGTCATCAAATCAATTTTTTTTCCAAAATTTCCAATCAATCTCGAATAAACCTCTATTGTGTCACAAATCAAATCTATATATTTTTCTTCTTCTATCATTAATCCAAATCTTAAACTCAAAATTTTAAATAGGAGTTATCAATCGTAATTCATACAAAAGTTTAAAGTATATCCTCAATTTGGTTATATATCCTTCAAAATATTTTTAACCAAAATTCTTAATAGCCTTACTCCAAACTTAAAGTTCAAAATTTTACGAACTTATTAATTGGGAACCATACAACCCAATTTAAAGCCAAGCTTTATCAACCGCCCTCATAATCTTACAGCATCATTTAAATTTCAAAAATTCTTTTCAACTAACTTTATATCTATTCAAGGATGTATAGCTACAATCCAATAAATTACAAATATCAAATCTTGAAAATCAATCAATTTCTTAAACCAAGTATGAAATTCTATAAATCCTCTGGTGTTTACTATTTAGAAATCTCAAGGTTAAAACTTTCCGTGGTAATATCCTATTTTACCAATTACTAATCATTAAATCATACTAAAAAGCCTTTTTAACTTAATTAGAGTCTTGAATGTATTCCAATTGCCAATATAACCATTCTAGCCATGTGTTTGACCTATGAGCATATACTAGTGTAGTCATCTTCCTAGTTGACATTAAGCACGAAAATAGGAATCAACGGTAGAAAGAAATCAAGCAAGATGCAATTCAAGTAAGTCGAACGAGAGTTCGGAATTTGAAGCCAAGGAAAGAGGTCAAGCTGTATAGATGAGATTCCTAGATTCTAATCCTATGTTGCAAGCTCACATCGGTACAATTTCATAACCGAAGTGACAAACTCGACCTGCATGGGCCACCACAAAAATATGTAACGCCCCAGTCCCAAAATACTTAGGACTAGGTACGTATTCATGCCAGCTGCATACAAACGAAGTATACTCCAATGTATGGAAACCACGTATGAATACATAAGCTGTAAAATGTAGTAAACCAAGAGTAATCTAATCTCATCCACAAATAAATAATAAAGATATTATATAATCAACTGTAATAATTCTTTGTACAATACGTTGGGCGGAGACAAATCTACTACCAACAAGTAAGGAAAAAGATACATGGAAACGAAAATGATTTGGCGGGAGTAGCAAAGAAAGACCCAAGACACGTCATCTTCGAATGAATAGAAAAGATTGCGACCTCGACTAGAACACCTGCAATATCAAAGAAGCACACACCTGGAGACATAACCAGGTCCTCAGAGGGACGTAATAAGATACATAAAGAACATGCCACATAACTGAATATATATACCATGTCATAAATCACAACTAAAGTAAATAGTCCCACTCGTAACAAGATCCAATACCTCATCATCGAAACAGTGGACTACCCCTACAACCAAACAAGGACAAGGGGTAGCACACTATGCCGCGATGAGATATTGTCCCAAGCTACTAATAGGACGGGGTGATATGACATTTGACGAGGGTTACCTGACCATTCTAATATGTTTATGCAATAAGAACAAACCTTTAACGCATGGGCACTCTGGCTCAGTAGCAGTAATCTCAGGTGTGGTCCCATCAGGATACAGGGACCTCAAAGCATAACATTCATCGAATGTCAGAGGCCAGCAGTAAATCAGGATCCAGGACCGTATCTTTCGCGGAGATAACCAGCAATAGGAAAGTGCATACTTGGCCCATACGTTAAGGAAATGTTTTTCCCACCCAATGCCTAATAGAGTCACATCCATGACTCATATACCTCTACTAACTGCTAAGTCTACTAACATGCCTCTATTAGCAGTTAGTCCTAACGCATGCGCATGGGGGATTAGCCCACACGCAAGAAACTCTACATGCTACTCATCTTACACATCCTCGTGGTACAATTGTGTCATGGTATATGCAATATACTACAAACGGTAGTCTCTTAACTCTAAGTCCACATGCAATCAAAGGATAATAACAAAGTATATCTAATATCACTGAGCAGACAGTAAATCAAGAACGATAAGAACTGGAAATAAATGAACAGTGATATGTAGTAAAATATAAACTGAATATAAATAATGGCAAGGTATCTTGCCTGAGGTTATGTACAAAAGAGAATAATCTAGTAGCTCGAACAGACAAATAAACGAAGCAAGAAAAGCCAAATCTCGCAGATGACTCCGGATGCTGCAACAAATATCACGAATGAGTTTGGAATAAAACATATGCCTAGGAAACACCTGTCCAAAAGTTAAATTCTGGAACAGGGGCAAAATCGTAATTTCGGGTCAAAACGATGTCCACCGTTGGACCCGCTTTGCACCGAAATGCGTGCTAGAACCTACGGTCTCTAAAGTCGTCAAACTATACGTCTACGAATTTGTTTTGATGAGACAACCCAACGGTATATCCAATTTTGGATTCCGGTGGGCTGTGCATAAAATCGCCCGTTGAGTGGGATTGTGGGCCCGCCAAAATAGTGTCCCGATCAACGGTCTCAGAATTGGACGAAACTTGGCTCACAGGACCAAAAAAATCTTTCGAGTCAAATGGCGCAAGTTTCATCACGATATGATGAGTGTGCAAGAGTTGTGACTTAATTTGCAAAGGGTCGATACGGGGTATCTCGACGGATACGCACTGATTTCGTCGCGCACATGCAACGAAATCGGGTTCCGTCAGTTCCCACATGTCGACAACATCCATACACGCCTTACGATGCGTATAGTGCACGACCACGTCGCCCGGTTTGTCGGGGCACACGCCGTATCGGGTATTTCCACTTTTTGAAAACTTAATTTACAATTTTTCGAAAAACTTTAACAACGTGTAACTTTCTACATACTAGATGAAAAGTGATTCCAAAATTTGTGTTACAATCTCGGTTATGTTGTCTTCGACTGTCCTTAATTAGTTTCTACAAAATTCTATTGTACAGGAAGAAAAGTAGCTAATAAGTTGGTATTTTAAAACAGTTTTTAATATTGCAGAAAAGTGGTTTTTCTCCAACTTCGTCTCGATTTTTCGAGCAAGTTGGATTGCCATGTCGAAATCCACCTGGGAGATCTTGAAGAGGGTCATGGGAGCTACACGTAGAAATTCGTAGATCGAAAAACGATCGAACGAGATGGGAGGAAACTAGGAGAGAAGGTGAGTACCTCGTTGTTCCGTTACTGCTGCTGTTGTCGATGGTTCCTTTGTCTTCTTCGCGAGAACGGCTTCGCTGTGGTGCGTTCGAGCTTCGTCGTGGAGCGGGGAAGAGGAAGGAGGTGGAAGAAAATTTTTTAGGGTTTAATTTAATAGGTGTATATATAGAAAGAGGGAAGGATGGGAGAGTCGGGCTTAAATAGGTTAAGTGAATTCTTTGGTCGGCCCCCTTTACTTGGTTGCATCTGCTGCCCATTAGAATGCATGGGCGCGCATGCTTATAGCTGCTGCTACTTGCAGCTTTGGTGCATGTGGTCGGCTCCCACATGGTGGGGCCGACCACTTAGTTATATTTTTTTTCTTTTTCAAATCTAAACTTCAATGTATATATATATATATATATATATATATATATATATATATATATATATATATATATTTATATATATATATATATATATATATATATATATATATATATATATATATAAATACACCAAAAATATATATATATATAAATACACCAAAAAACTATTTAAAATTCAAATACCATTTAAAAGTCAACTATCCAATTATTTAATATTTTTAAGCATGTCTACATATATATAAAAATTCAATCCTTAATAAATCAACTCTAAATAGTAATAATATTTAAATAAGAAAACATGTTTATTAAATCTTCGCAAAATAATCTTTAATAATAATAAATTAATAAAATCTTTTCAATGGGTGAACATATACCGCACACCCTTATCCGGGTCCAAAAATTTGTACAAATATTGCACGATATTATTTAATAATAAAATACCAATAATAGTACGAATAATTAAATAATTAGAAATTGCACATAAAATTCTAAAGTAATTTAGAAAATATTTGTATATACATAAAATATGCCTACATGGCCACATTTGGTCACACTACATGCTTACATGGGCTTAAATTCGGTTCGGGCCCAATTCGGACTGAATTGGACAAACCGGGTCATCTAAAATCAATATATAAAATAATATTTAATTAAAATACTTTAAATAAGTCAATTCACAATTTGGTCTGGTTTTTCTAGTTCGGTCTGAACTATGGCTAGGCCTACAACGACATGGCTAATATACTGGTCAAAGCACACTGTTACATCTTTCGTGCCAAAATTCATGATCGTCTTGTGCTCCAAAATACAACAATGGCTAAGGTCATTTTAATAATTAATAAAAATAATAAATTGTATAAAATTCATTTTTAAGTCAAATAAAATAATTAAAAAATAATTTTAAAAAATAGGGGTTTTACATCCTACCCAACTTATAAGAATTTCGTCCTCGAAATTTAGGATTAATAGGGTAGATAGGGTTGAGGGATAGGAAGAGTTCGTCAATACCAAAACATAATTAAATTTTGGGGAGGCGATAAAATGTCGTTCAACACCACCGTGCAATAGAAAATTATGGAGTTGATATATACAAAAATATCATGATTATGGAATTGAATAAGGGTTGCTAGTGAAGTAGCAAAATTTCGATAATCCAATTTGGAGAGTAATAAGGAATTGAGTAGATCAAAGAGAATAATTTAGATATTTAGGAGATATGGTTCCTAGAGAGTAACTGAAGACTAATCGCCTCGATTGAGAGTTTGATTTAAGTGAATGATTAGAATCATTCTCAAGTGGTCAAGAATAATTGGAAGGACACAATAATAATTCTAGGGTTGAGAAAATGAGGAGTAGTTAAAGGCGAAGATATAGCCACATGAGTCGGTCGGTGGCTATCTACACTTGTGTATAAATAACTGATAGGGCAACTAAAGATGATATCTTGGGTCTATCTATCAAGTACAGTGTGTGGTCTTTCTAAAGTAAGTAAAGTCAACAACAATAAAGTGTTCAAAGGCGATGCTATTGTGTACGAAATACGAGGTTCATAGGCGACAAAAATAATTCAAATGAGAGTTGTCAAAGCTGTCGCAGAAGAGACTCTAAGGTAGGTTTAACTATGTCTCCATCCACGTAGAATAATACATGAAAAGTGAACCAAAGTGCAATAGGTTGATCAGACCATCATGCGCCGGTCCTGATTAGACAATATGTTAGTGGGTGCACCCAATAAAATATGTCATGATCAAGCTTGATAACAAAATAAGTGAACATATATTTAAGTGAATTTTCGAGATTAAATTACAGTCGTGTTCAATAATTCCTATATCTTTGACTTGTCAAACATCCAATCAAATTAGGAAACCTATTACTAATAGTATACTTTGGAGAACCAAATCATATCCAAATTAGATCAAACCAAAGCACATGCCCTAATAATAAAAATACAAACCAAACCCTAACCTATTCTTCTCTCTCATAACCGCCCACTATCCACAAAACCCTCCCAACCAAGCGGCCAAACCTTGTGGCCGACCCCCCATAGCCGACCCCCTTTTCCTTAACAAAACCCAATTTTCCTCGATTTTGTGCCACCACCACCACACACGCGACCCCTTTGACATCCTTTTCCATCCTAGCAACTGTAGGAGCAATCTTGCGGCCGTTAGAGAGGTGCATGACGCACGACTTGGGCCGAAACTTCGCCGAATTGAAGTCAAAAATGTCACAGCAGGTTAGTTGAATTGTAGATGATGTTTCACCCTCCTTTCTTGTCCGTTTTACTTCAAACCAATTAGAGAGTTACTTTTGTGTGCCTACTATAACCTCTGATCACCGGATCACCCAGTTCAAAGTAGTTTTCCTGTGGCGTCCATTCTACGACAGGGTGTCTTGAACCGATGAATTCTGTTGCGAGCCATTTTTCACCTATCTAAGATCAGTTTCTACCCTTCGAATATTTTTATTCAGAATTTAGACATCGAGAGATTTCTGACGCATATCTATATGTTACGTTTTGCATCCGTTTGCTATTTTTAAAAATTTATGACATTTGCCTTATCACCGAACTCCGAAAAAATCTGCTTTCCTTGTGTCCAAAAGTGTCAAAACTCCATGAATCCATATTAAACTTTATGTTGTGCAAGGTTTAAAATTATAAATACAATTTTAACTAATTTTTGGGATTTTTACTGAATTTCTTAATTTTAATTAATCATTGTTTCTGGACTAAATTAATGGGTCGAATTGAGGAAGTCATATGTGGTATTGACATAGGACCTCTTGTAAAAAGGTTCCTCTATTGAAAATATAATTATAGAAATATATAGGTATTTATTGATAATTTTTAGAATTTAAATATATTATTTTATTTATAATTGTAAAGTATTTATGAGAGGATTTGGTACCTATATGCACTTATATAATAGATACAGTGTCGTAACAATATTATGGCAACTGGATGACGTAGATACTCATATAATTTATATATGGTATGTTGATATAGAATATTAAATATAATCTATTATTATAGGTAAGCTTGGGAGGATCGACAAGGACCCCAGAATTGGTCAGGCCTACCCGCAGACAGCAGTTACAGGCAATCGTGCCTTGCCTTCATTACAGATTATTCTTTTTTGTCTTGTTGTTCATTTTGATTAGCATTGCATGACGTAGGACGTTGATACTTAGTGTTCGTTTATAGACGGGTACCGATGTCATGATAGTGATATCGACTGACATCGAGTATTGACATTAGGTATTATGTACATACTGATGTGTCCATTGACACGTTTGACCACAAGGCACCGACACATTTATGATACAAAGTTTATATGACTATTTGTGGTATGGACCTCGTGTTAGCATTCTAGATTTCTTTATCAGTATTGCTATTACTTTTGAGATGACTGTACAAACATGATATTGCTATATTCTAGACATGGGGATTAGGGGGAACTTTACTACAAAATTAGACCTTTGTCGTGCAGCCTATTGTTTAGTGACCTTTATCTCTATAGCAGAGTAAGGATTTTCACTATCGAGAATCGATTGTCCTTGGTTCCACGATACGGTACTGGCGACAATATCCTGCTGAGGTGCTAGTGAGCCTTAGTGGAAGGGGTCTAGTATTCTAGAAAAGTATCTCACTTGCATAGCACATAGACGGATACAATAGATTGTCTTAGTTCATATTTTTATTTCTGTACCTTGGCATGTATATTATGCGCCTTGATAGTCCCCTGAGGACCTATCTATTTTTCAGGCTTAGACGAAGCTGAAGACTACCAGGAGGTTTACGGTTCGAGAGCACAGACCGGAGACGTACCGGCATAGGAGGACGAGATAGTGCCAGAGGATTTTTCGTGATCATGTTACCTCCATATTCAGTTTTGCTACATTATTTTATTTTCCTTTCATCAGACTTGTTGTTGATTGTTACTTTATTTCTTTCTCTGTGGTTTCGGGATATTTTATTCGCACAGATTTCATTACTTTTTTTGCTAGATATTTGAGACATTTTTTTATTTACTCTTGATCTCTTTGTGCACCCTGTGGATGTGATTAGATATATATATACATCTGTGGACTGTGTTGTGTTTTTAGATGTTATCATAATTTACAGCTTAAGTATTTCGCTAATGGACTTGTTATGTAGCTTGGCCCATTGGTGAAGTGCTACTGGCATTTATTCGTATACCTGGTCCTATGTATTTTGGGACTAGGGCGCTAAATTATTACTATTATTGTTATTATTACTATTATTATTATTATTATTATTATTATTATTATTATTTATTTACAGTATGTATATACATTTGTATATATATTATGATTAATTCATAATATTATTACTTTTATTACTATTATCATTAGTATTTATAAATCATATTATTAGTACTTTTATAAATCATTATGTTAGATGAAAGTGAATGTATGGTATTAGTATAAGTAATATTATTGGTATGTATAGATATGTGTATATACATTATATAATATTTTGTTTATTATTTTCTTGTTACTAAATTACTATGTTATTTTTAAATAAATATTGTATTGGACTTGACCTATATTTATTTTCAAAGGAGGTTTCGGAACCCTAAAATATATTTATATTATTTTATGATATATGGATCATGACCTAAAAATATTATTGTTGTATTTTTTTAAATTATATTTTTGACCTAAAAATGATTTTTTATATTTGTAATATTTATCTAAAATTATTTTAACTAATAAAATATAGTTTTCAAGTATAATGAATATTTTCTAAAATAGTTATATTTTTTCTTTCGATTATAAATCCTTGATCGTGACTAATCGATATTTTCTATTTCTTTCGCGAATTCGGAAATCCTGCCATCACCAAACTCGGACTTTTTCATATCGATCATAGCCAAATTGTAATAAACTGAACTCAATGGAATTGTTTGTTTCACAGTTCAGTACCACAGGCGAGTACATTTCTTGTTTGTTTTCAATATTGTTAATTACTATATTTGCATGATTAGTGATGATTATAATTGATTCTTGACACGTTCATTACACGGATTAGTGGCATATGGATTTTAGTCAGGATACATGTTTTGTCGTGTATCTGCGAGATTATCATGCTTGTATCACCATATTTTGTGACCTATTGTCGTGACTTGATCCATGTATAGTAGTCGGGCGGGGAATTACTAAGTAGATATGTGATCTGACCCGTAGACCGTACTTTATTTTATATTTCATGCAATATAGATCGTGAGGATGCAAATCCTATGTCGATCATGCAGTATAGTGTCCCACCCTGATCACATATTAAAAGGTGTACTTCAAATCATGTAGATGGTTTTTTTTTTTTGTTCCATGTTTTACTTGTCATTATAGAGTCATTATAGTTCATGTTAGTCGTTTCACCTTTATTTTCCCTGCCATGTTTTGCAGTTTATTTGTTTCATCATATAGGCCAGGACTAGTCATTGTTTTTATAGTCGTTATCATATATACGGAACTGCATACTTGAATTGTACTCATTTCATTCATGACTGGAAACCTATTTTTTAGATTAGTCGCTACTACTTTATGCATTAGATCCTTGGTAGAAACATGGGTATATGCTGGGGATGACCCTAGAAGACTACATAGATAGATGAGTTGGTCACAAAAGTTTAATTTGTTGTTTTCCAAAAATTTGAGATATTGTATTTTATCCAAATGTAACCATTGAATATCGTAATTTGATTTAGTACTGTGCATGAGCAAATAAATTAATTATGAGCAAGTATTACGACTTTGATTATTGAGGTCTAGACAACATTCTACCGTCGATATCGCGACATAGGCTGGACTTGCCCACACAATTGCATCCTAAAAAGTGGGTGCGGATCGTGACATGTGTCTTGCACAAATCACATCCATGATTCGGTCAAGCCATATCTATATGCAAGTCACTAGCCAGACTCAATCTAATCAATATATGTAAAAACACATGAACCGCTCTCATCGATATCTAGCTAAATTCTTAAGATCGTGCCAACACAATCTACCTCACTCACAGTGCTGTGTGATTATCCGTGACCAAGCAAAAAAGTTATTAAGAATAACTTTACAACTTTCCAGGAATGTCATCTACACGCAAGTCATACACACGCACACACACCACAATATCGATACCACCATCGATGCCATCCAAGTCATACTTGGATGCAATCTACTAGAGAATAGCACTAGCAATCCAAGAACAATATTATGAAAATAAAATAGAGCAATATGGCACGGTATCTTGCCTAGGATATCAGCAAGAGTATCAAATATCAATCCGGCTCCAACTTCCACAGTCTAATGCTCAAGAACTCCTAGAAATATAAATAAACTAAAATAAATACCAACTCGTTGAAATACTATATTTATACATACTATATACCCAAACTAGTCGTAAACTAGCCAACTAGATCTTAATAATACATGCAACCAAATCCACCATATATCGCATTAAATTAGCATATAAAAATAATATTTTTATATCACAAAATATATCAATATATTACTAGAAAAATTAATAAATAACTTTTGGACATATTTTATATAAACATATTTCAAGAAAAATAACCTTATAGTTAGTGTAGTTGACTAGCAACACCTTCATACCACATATTGAACCAATTAGAACCAAACGATACAAAAAAAAAAATAGAAAATTAATATTATAGAAATCATTATGCCAAGACATCAAGGAGTACTTGCTAATCTTGAAGTACAGTCTTCACTGGTGGATAGAATCAAGACAGCGTTACCTACAGATGCAAGATTTTGAAGATTTCGTGAGAGGATAGAGGCTGGAGAGCAGACAAGCCTTTGTATTCATGAGAATGGGACATTAAGGTGCGAAAATTGCCTATATGTTCCAAATGAAGAATTGAGGCAGGAGTTGATGAGTGAAGCCCACAGTTCTATTTATTCTATTCATCTCGGGGGTACTAAGATGTATCGGGACTTGAAGTAGTACTATTGGTGGCATAGTATGAAGAGGGAGATTGTACGCTTTGTAGCAAAGTGCTTGGTCTGTCAGCAGGTAAAGACAGAACATCATAGGACCCCAGGTATGTTGCAACCGCTTCCTATCCCTAAGTGAAAGTGGGAGCATATTACCATGGATTTCGTTACCAAATTTTTGAGGAGTCCTAGTGGGAAGGACGCAGTTTGGGTGATTATGGATAGACTCACGAAATCGAAACATTTCTTGTCGTTCAAAGTGGGTCTGTCCATCGAGATGTTAGCTGACTTGTACATGAGGCAAATTATAAAACTTCATAGGGTACCAGTTAGTATAGTTTCGGACTGGGATTCTAGATTTACCTCACATTTCTAGAGGAGTATGTAGGAGGGCTTAGGTACAAGACTCAAGTTCAGCACTTCGTATCATCCACAGATGGATAGTTAGTCGGAGCGCACTATTCAGACCCTAGAAGACATGTTGAGAACGTGCATGTTGGACTTTGGAGGCTCTTGGGAGGACCACTTGCACTTGGTGGAATTCTCCTACAACAACAGTTACCAAGTTAGTATACAAATGGTACCATATGAAGCATTGTATGTGAGGAAGTGTAGATCACCCGTATGTTGGAGCGACATTGGAGAGCGAGAAATACTTGGACCAGAGCTTGTGAAGCAGACAGTCGAGAAAGTGAAGCGGATTTAGAGTCATTTTCAAGCAGCTCAAGACCGGCAGAAGCATTGGGCCGATACACATCGTCGACCATTGGAATTCAAGGAGGGAGGATGTATTTCTGAGGATTTCACCGATTCAGGGCACCATTAGATTCGGGAGTAGAGGGAAGTTGAGTCCAAGGTATATTGGACCGTTCGATATCATTGAGCGTCTAGGAGAGGTGGCATATCATCTTGCATTACCTCCATCACTAGAAGGAGTACATGATGTGTTCCATGTCACACAGTTGAGAAGGTATGTGACTGATCCCAGTCTTGTGGTCGATCACTCTGAGATCACGGTGGAATCTAGTTTATCATACGAGGAGAAGCCGGTAGCTATCTTGTATACGAGTGATAAGACGCTTAGAGAGCAAACAATTAGATTGGTTCATGTTGCATGGAGGTACCATTCTCCGGGAGAATCAACTTGGGAGCGTGAAGAGTCCATGCGTGAGCGATATCCACACCTATTCATGGATTCTGGTAAGTTCTAGCGTGTTATTTTTAAGTTATGGATTTTTTTATAATAGTATTATTTTAATTTCGATGACGAAATTTTCTAATGTTGGTAGGTTGTAAGCCCCTGATTTTTAGATTTTATTTTTATTATGTTTAATTATTTTATATGTATATTTTAAATATTAAAGTCAATAATGGCTATATTAGTAGGTTACCGTAGATTTGATTTTTGAAGTACAACAAATATTGTTTTCTCAAATCCAGATCCATATTTGTATTCTAGACTCGTCCACCTTCAGTTGGTATATCATGTCCCATCCAAATTTGTTTTTCAACATTCTTTTGACTTCGTGCAACTTTAGGTCAACTTAGGTCAATTTGATCCATTATCGTAATTCTAGCCAACTTCCAATTTGATTTCGGGACTTGACATAGATCGAAGACGTATGACCCAATATATGGTTTTGACCCTTTTTTAGTCTACAATGCACATGCCTAAGGTGTACCATCCATTTGAGTTAACATGTGCTACTTATTTGTAAATGGCACATGAGACTCATTAAATTGATTTAGGGGTCCAATTTCACTAGTAATGTTACTCGGACCCTAACCTAGTCAACCCTACTAGTTATAGCCTAACTAGGATTACCAAAATTAAGTGAACATATATTTAAGTGAATTTTAGAGATTAAATTGTAGTCGTGTGGAATAATTCCTATATCGAATAATTCCTATATCTTTGACTTGTCAAACATCCAATCAAATTAGGAAACCTATTACTAATAGTATACTTTGGAGAACCAAATCATATCCAAATTAGATCAAACCAAAGTTCATGCCCTAATAATATAAATACCAACCAAACCCTAACCTATTCCTCTCTCGCATAACCGCCCATTACCTACAAAACCCTCCCAACCAAGGGGCCAAACCTTGTGGTCGACCCCCCATAGCCGACCCCCTTTTCCTTAACAAAACCCAATTTTCCTCGATTTTGTGCCACCACCACCAAACACGTGACCCCTTGATGTCCACTAACACCCTAGCAACTGTAGGAGCAATCTTGCGGCCGTTAGAGAGGTGCACAATGCACGACTTGGGCCGAAATTCTGCCGAATCAAAATCTGAAACGTCACAACAGGTTAGTTGACTTGTAGACGATGTTTCACCCACTTTTTCTTGTCCATTTTACTTCAAACCAAATCTGAGAGTTAATTTTGTGTGCCTAATATAACCTCTGATCACCAGATCCCCCAGTTCCAAGTAGTTTTCCTGTGGCGTCGATTCTACAACAAGGTGTCCAGAACCAACGAATTCTGTTGCGAGCCATTTTCACCTCTCTAAGGTCAGTTTCTACCCTTTTAATATTTTTATTTAGAATTTAGACGTCGAGAGCTTTCCAACACGTATCTGTAGGTTACTTTCTGCATCCGTTTGCTATTTTTAAAAATTCATGACATTTGCCTTGTCACCGAACTCCGAAAAATTCTGCTTTCCTTCTGTCCAAAAGTGTCAAAACTCCATGAATCCATATTAAACTTTATGTTGTGCAAGATTTAACATTATAAATACTATTTTAACTCATTTTTGGGATTTTTACAGAATTTATTAATTTAAATTAATCATTGTTTTGGGACTAAATTAATGGGTCGAATTGAGGAAGTCATATGTGGTATTGACATAGGACCCCTTGTAAAAGGGTTCCCCTATTGAAAATATAATTGTAGAAATATATAGGTATTTATAGATAATTTTTAGAATTTAAATATATTATTTTGTTATAATTGTAAAGTATTTATGTGAGGATTTGGCACCTATATGTACATATATAATAGATACAGTGTCGTAACAATGTTATGGCAACTGGGTGACGTAGATGCTCATATAATTTATATATGGTATGTTGATATAGAATATTAAATATAATGTATTATTATAGGTGAGCTTGGGAGGATCGACAAGGACCCCAGAGTTGGTCAGGCCTACCCGCAGACAGCAGTTACAGGCAAGCGTGCCTTGCCTTCGTTACAGATTATTCTTTTTTGTCTTGTTGTTCATTTTGATTAGCATTGCATGACGTAGGACGTTGATACTTAGTGTCCGTTTATAGATGGGTACCGATGTCATGATAGTGACATCGAATGACATCGAGTATTGACATTAGGTATTTCGTACATACTGGTGTGTCCATTGACACGTCTGACCACAAGACACCGACACATTCATGATACGAAGTTTATATGAATATTTGTGGTATTGACCTCGTGTTAGCATTCTAGATTTCTTTATCAGTATTGCTATTACTTTTGAGATGACTGTACAGACATGACATTGCTAGATTCTAGACATGGGGATTAGGGGGAACTTGACTACAATATCAGTCGTGCAGCCTATTATTTAGTGACATTTATCTCTATAGCAGAGTAAGGGATTATCACTGTCGAGAATCGATTGTCCTTGGTTCCACGACACGGTACTGGGGACGATATCCTGCTGAGGTGCTAGTGAGCCTTAGTAGAAGGGGTATGGTATTCTCGAAAAGTATCTCACTTGCATAGCACATAGACGGATACAGTAGATTGTCTTAGTTCATATTTTTATTTCTATACCTTGGCATGTATATTATGCACCTTACTAGTCCCCTGAGGACCTGTCTATTTTTAAGGCTTAGATAAAGCTGAAGACTACCCGGAGGTTTACGGTTCGAGAGCACAGATTGGAGACGTACCGGCATAGGAGGACGAGATAGTGCCATAGGATTTCTCGTGATCATGTTACCTTCATATTCAGTTTTGCTACATTATTTCCTTTTCTTTTCATCAGACTTGTTGTTGATTGGTACTTTATTTCTTTTTCTGTAGTTTTGGGATATTTTACCCGCACAGATTTCATTACTTTTATTGCTAGATATTTGAGACATTTTCTTATTACTCTTGATCTCTTTGTGCACTATGTGGATGTGATTAGATATATATACACCTGTGGACTTGGTTGTGTTTCTGGATGTTATCATGATTTACAAATTAAGTATTTCGCTAATTGGCTTGTTATGTAGCTTGACCCATTGGTGAAGTGCTACTGGCATTTATTCGTATACTTGGTCCTACATATTTTGGGACTGGGGCATTAAATTATTATTATTATTATTATTATTATTATTATTATTATTATTATTATTATTATTATTATTATTATTATTATTATTATTATTTACAGTATGTATATACATTTGTATATATATTAATATTAATTAATAGTATTATTACTTTTATTACTATTATCATTAGTATTTATAAATCATATTATTAGTACTGTTATAAATCATTATGTTAGATGAAAGTGTATGTATGGTATTAGTTTAAGTAATATTATTGGTATGTATAGATATGTGTATATACATTATATAATATTTAAAAATATATATATATACATTATATAATATTTTGTTTATTATTTTCTTGTTACTAAATTACTATGTTATTTTTAAATAAATATTGTATTGGGCTTGACCTATATTTATTTTTAAAGGAGGTTTCGGAACCCTAAAATATATTTATATTATTTTATGATACATGGATCATGACCTAAAAATATTATTGTCGTATTTTTTAAATTATATTTTTGACCTAAAAATGATTTTTTTTTATATTTGCAATATTTATCTAAAATTATTTTAACTAATAAAATATAGTTTTCAAGTATTATGAATATTTTCTAAAATAGTTATATTTTTTCTTTCGATTATAAATCCTTGATCATGACTAATCGATATTTTTTATTTCTTTCACGGATTCGGAAATCGTGCCATCACCAAACTTGGACTTCTTCATATCGATCATAGCCAAATTGTACTAAACTGAACTCAATAGAATTGTTTGTTTCACATTTAAGTACCACAGGCGAGTACATTTTTTGTTTGTTTTCAATATTGTTAATTACTATATTTGCATGATTAGTGATGATTATACTTGATTCCTGACACGTTCGTTACACGGATTAGTGGCATATGGATTTTAGTCATGATACATGTTTTGTCGTGTTGCTCATGATCATCATGCTTGTATCACCATGTTTTGTGACCTATTGTCGTGATTTGATCCATGTGTAGTAGTCGGGCGGGGAAGTACTAAGTAGATATGTGATCAAACTCGTAGACCGTACTTTATTTTATATTTCATGCAATATAGATCTTGAGGATGCAAATCCTATGTCGACCGTGCGGTGTAGTGTCCCAGCCTGATCACATATTAAAAGGTGTACTTCAAATCACGTAGATGGTTATATTTTTTTTGTTCCATGTTTTACTTGTCGTTATAGTTCATGTTAGTCGTTTCACCTTTATCTTCCCTGCCATGTTTTACAGTTTGTTTGTTTCATCATATAGGCCATGACTAGTCACTATTTTTATAGTCGTTATCATATATACGGAACAGTATACTTGAATTGTACTCGTTTCATTCCTGATTGGAAACCTATTTTTTAGATTTGTCGCTTCTACTTTATGCATTGGATCCTTGGGAGAAACATGGGTATATGCTGAGGATGACCCTAGAAGACTACATAGATAGATGAGTTGATCATAAAAGTTTAATTAGTTGTTTTCTAAAAAAATTGAGATATTGTATTTTATCTAAATGTAACCATTGAATATCGTAATTTGATTTAGTACTGTGAATGAGCAAATAAATTAATTATGAGAAAATATTTTGACTTTGATCATTGAGGTCTAGACAACATTCTACCGTCAATACCGCGACATAGGCTGGACTTGCCCATGTAGGAACGAAGTCGTAAAGCAGAATACGCTAGAGGGGGGTGAATAGAGTAAGCAGCGGAATATTGCTAATTAAAAACTTGTTCGCAGTTAGATCACAGAAATAATAATAATCACAAAGTAATAACTGTAAAGATAAGAGATCAGAACGCAAACACAAATACAAAGATTTATACTGGTTTCCCTCTTGTGAGGACTAGTCCAGTCGGAAGAACTCTAGCTTCCAGTTGAATCCACTACTGAAAAATCCTGCAAGTTTTCATACGAAGTCCTTGCAACTTCTATAGACGCGAGCTTTGATACGAAGAACTCGACCAACTTCAGTTTTGAAGAGTCTTTCTTCAATCAAGCCTCTGATTACAATTTCTCTAAAATCTTCTAAACCGCACCGTACTGACAAATTGACTAGAGAATTGTAACTGGCTTGGTATTTGAAAATGAAAGCTTTTAGAAAACTGTTTGGAAGAAACATAAGCTTTAGAAGAGAAGAGATGAAAGTCAATGAGTGATTTGAAATGGTCAGAATTCCTCTCTATTTATAGTTTTTCCAAAGGCAGAACTCTGGCAGAATTCGGGCAGAATTTGGACAAAATTCTATGTAACAAATCACAACTGAAGGGAGACCAAGTTCAAAAACCAACGTTCATATAACGTTGACCTTGGCCGAACTCTGGCCGAACTCTGGCAGAGTTCTGTCAGGGTTAGTCAGGTTTATTTTAAAAAATATTTTTGGGCTTTTTGAAATCCTTTAGAAGCTTTTGTAGATAAGAGATGTTTTTCAAAACATAGGTCAATTTTGAAAACGATTTTGGATAGCCTATTTGCCAGTACGACTCGGTGTACAATGTATTCCTAGACTCAATAAATGTAAAAATTATATTGCATAAAGAAATACAGTCTCGAGTGGCAAATATAGCTTCGGTCTTAAACTGAGTAGATATCCAATCTTGAACAGTGTCCAAAACGTCTTGAGTAAACATCTGAGTTGTTCCGTATATCGAGACAGAGTTTGATCAATTATTAAAATCAAGTTTGACCATGACCAATGGGCCAACAATCTCTCCCATTTTGATAATTGATAAACTTTGATCGATATAACATCTTTGGTCTTTATCAAATCAAAATTGTACCGATATAATGTACCCAAAAAAATTGTTCATAACCTGTATTCATGAAGATGTTAGATCTTATTTCTCCTCCGTTGTCACTTAGCAAAATAATTGCAAAAGAGAAAGCTCCCTCGCAATATATGCATAAGTAACAATCAGTGAAGAAACACAAAAATATGGATATATAAAAACATTTATCACAGGCATGGTATAAATGTAACAGACAGGAAAGAAATGTGATAAGTAGAGAATATTTCACAGGCAGTGTAAATAGAAGCATAAATAAAAGATAATGATATGAGAAATGCTAAACTGAATAAAATGCTGAAGAAAGCATATAACATGTCTATCAGATAAAAAAAGTCACAAATCATAACCAAATAAGAGTACTGATACTAGCTTGGAATGTCGGAGCATTTTCAAGTAAACAAAGACAATAACATCAGTCTCAAAAGTATGACAAATCATATATCATCCTCATCGTCATCATCATCATCTGTAGTGCCAGCATGTCCACCATGTCCGGATGGACCAGCTCCAGAAGTGTCAGCTCTAGAGGTGTGTGGAGTAGCACCAGAAGTACGATACCAATTGTAAGTATTCCCTGGCTGGAACAGAGAGTGGACCGCCTCATCATCAATGCGGTAACTAGAGACAGAAGGGTCTCTAGGAAGAGAGCTAGCAGAATGATCCGTCTGAGCAAATCTGAGATCGGTAAATGAGTTGGTAATAGTCTGGAACCGAGTCACGTCATGGAACGCATGTTCCCTGGAAGTGTCAACAAAGAAAGTCTGCAGATCCGAGAGGTGCTAATGAATACCCTCAAAAGTCATAGGGTAAGTCTGCGGAGGAACAGGTGCAGTAGGAGCAGGTGCAGGAGGTGGAGGAGTAGTGGCAATGCTACGATGAGAAAGCTTGAGAAACTTGGGCTCAGGGTCCAGAGCGCAAGTGGATAAGTCTATGTCAAAATGCTGAAAGATGCATGGGATAAGCATCGCATAAGAGAGGTTGCGTTCTCTTCTGCGACATCTACCCATCATCTGGATGATAGTCTTAGGGGCAGAAAAAGGAATCCCCTTAAGAATGTGATAGAGGGTAAAGAGTTCTAGTGCAGTGACATCATCTTTTGAAGTGGATTTCGGAAGAATAGTGGAATAGATGATGCGATGTAACTCGTAGTTAAACAAGTTCAAGTTATTGGCCTTGAACTTTCCAGGACGAGCACGTGCGGGCGCAAAAAGCTCATTCTTGAAACTAACAAGAGTCGTACCCTCGGAATAATCGAAGTCGGTGATGTTATCGAGCGGGGCACCTTCGTTTGGAATACCAAGAATTTCTGCTAGCAATACATCATCAAACTCGATATTGATCCTACCAACACGAGTTCTTACGGTAAAAGTGTCTAATACGAAGTTACAATGGAATAGTCTAAGGGAATTAGTAGCTATAGGAAATTGTAGGGTAGCGAGATGGTGTAACCCTAATACCTCAAAAAAAGGACGGTGATCAAGAAATACAGTTTATTTAATCGGAGCGCCTGTGCATATAGTACGCATAGCAAAGTCGGCATACCAAAGCAATGCTTGGTCATGAGTTTTGAAGTAAAACTCATCCGACACGCCGTCACCTGATTGAACCGGGGAAAAGAGGGAATCCATGTTCGGATCAGAAGACGATGCCTCTTCACTGGCATTGGTCTTCTTCCTCTTGAAAGGATTGAATCCCTTAGGCATTCTTTCCCAAAACTAAGTAACCCTAAAAATTTGAAAGTGGAGGAGAAGGAGTTATACCTTCCGAGAATCAAGTATGTTATACAGGACGCGATTCTCCGGACGAATCCAAATTTTGGATCGAAATCTCTACGTATATTGGAAGAAAGGGAGTGGAGAATAGCTAGGGTTTGGAGGTTCTTCTGCTGCTGTTGTTGTTGTGATGAATTAGTTTGGAAGAGATGAATAGGAGAAGGCCTCAGGTTTTGACTTAAAAACATACAGCACCAACAGAACTCTGGCCGAATTCGGACCGAACTCGGGCCGAATTCGCCTAGGGTTCTCCTAGTTTTTTTTAAAAAATTAGTGGGCCATATCCTTTTCATCAACTCATTTTAAATATTTAATTCAAAGTTTAGTAATTTTAAACTTCAAATAATATATTTAATATTATTTTATAAATTAATTTTCTTTACTCAGCATCTGTTTCAGATTAGTTGTAGGAGTACTGTCCCAGCTAACGGGAGTTCACCGGAGAACAATTAAGTACCGCTTCGCTTCGACCATAGTCGTGGTGACAGACAGACTCTTTGTAGGCTTGTCTCAAAAATAGTTATTGAGTATTGAATAAATTAATTAAAAACAAAATTAATTAATATTATTGACATCTAAAATTCCTAATTCTCGACATAAATAATTGAAACGATCTTCCGCTAGAGGTTTTGTGAATATGTCAGCCAATTGATTTTGTGTGTCTATGTATACAAGGTCTATATCTCCATTTTGTTGATGATCTCTAAGAAAATAATATCGAATCTCGATATGCTTAGTACGAGAGTGACATACTGGATTCTTAGTCAAATTAATAGAACTAGTGTTATCACAGAAAATGGTTATGTGTGTGTAATGCAATCCAAAGTCTTCTAAAGTTTGCTTCATCCACAAAATTTGTGCACAACAACGTCCTGCGGTGATATACTCAGTCTCAGTTGTTGATAATGCGGCAGAATTTTGCTTTTTGCTAAACCAAGAGACTAGGGCTTTTCCTAGGAAATGACATGTGCCGCTGGTACTTTTTTTTATCTACTTTGCATCCAGCAAAATCAGCATCAGAATAATCGATTAGGTCAAATGACGTAGTTTTAGGATAACATAAGCCGACAGAAGAAGTGCCTTTAAGGTATCGAAAGATACGCTTAACTACGCACAGATGTGATTCCTTAGGATTGGCTTAAAACGTGCACACAAGCAAATCCTAAACATAATGTCTGGTCGACTAGCAGTTAAGTACAGTACGCTACCGATCATACCTCGATACTTACGTATGTCGACGGGTTTGCCATGTTCATCAATATCAAGCTTGGTTGAAGTCGCTCGCCATTGGAGTGCTAAGTGGTTTGACTGCTTCTAGGTCGAACTTCTTTAATAGATATTTTGTGTACTTTGCTTGATTTTGAATGTCCCATTGTTGGTTTGTTTGATTTACAGTCCGAGAAAGAATTTCAGCTCTTCCATCATGCTCATCTCAAACTCATTCTGCATACACTTTAAAAATTCTTAACAAAGAGATTCATCAGTGGATCCAAAAACAATACCATCTACATAGATTTGAATCAAAAGAAGATTGTTATTCAAAGATTTTATAAGCAGTGTAGTGTCAACCTTTTCCTTTGAAAAATCGTTGTCAAGTAGAAAAGAGCTTAGACGATCGTACCAAGCACGAGGGGCTTGTTTCAAACCGTATAAGGCTTTCTTCAACTTGAAAACATAATCAGGATTTTTTAAATCAGTAAAACCTGGAGGTTGAGCTATATAAACTTCTTTTTTTATAAAACCATTCAAAATGTGCTTTTAACATCCATTTGAAATAACTTGAAATTATGAAAACATGCAAATGCACATAACATGCGAATAGATTCTAATCTCGTAACTGGGGCATAAGTCTCATCGTAGTCGATACCTTCTTCTTGATTGTTTCCTTGAGCTATGAGTCGAGCCTTATTACGAGTCACTAAATAATTCTCATTCAGTTTGTTTCGAAATACCCAACGGGTGCCAATGACCGGATAATCAATGGTCTTGGGAACAAGTTCCCAAACTTGGTTCCGTTCGAATTGGTTTAATTCCTCTTGCATAGCATATAACCAAAAATTATCACTACATGCTTCTTCAATGTTTTTGGGTTCAAGCTGTGAAACAAAAGCAACACAAGAAGCTATATCTTTATTAGAGAAACGAGTACTTACATCCTTGGTAATTTCACCAATTGCCAAGTCCTTTCGATGATCTGCCAAGAATCTTATCTCTTTTGGCATATCCTCAGGATTGCTGGTGCTTGGTGTGAAGGTTCTGCATCTTTGTGTGAAGGTTTTGCAGTAGCTGTACTTGGTGTAATCACGTCTTCATTATCGTCATCGTCTAAATATTGATTTAGTTCATCAACCTTGACATTAATTGATTCTTCGATGATCATGGTTCTCTTGTTGAAAACTCTGCACCCTTGGCTCTTTGCCGTATAACCTAAAAAGATACCTTCATCAGCCTTTTTATCAAATTTACTCAGGTTGTCTTTAGTATTAAGAATAAAGCATTTACAACCAAATATATTGAAATAAGAAACAGTGGGTGTTCTATCAAACCATAACTCATAGGGAGTCTTCTTCGACATAGGTCGAATTAGAACCCTACTGAGAATATAGCACGCTATATTGACAGCTTCAACCCAAAAGTATCTAGGTAGACTAAACTGGTTCAACATTACTCTAGCCATTTCAGATAGAGTCATGTTCTTACGTTCCACAACTCCATTTTATTGTGGAGTCCTAGAGCAGGAAAACTCATGCAAATAACTGTGTGTGTCACAGAATTGCTTGAACTCTGCATTCTCAAATTCGCCGCCAAGATCACTACGAATGCGAGTAATCATGAAACCTTTTTCATTCTGTACTTTCTTGCAAAAGGTGACAAATTTTGACAAAGCAACGTTCTTGCGTGAAAGAAAATATACCCATGTGTATTTAGAGAAATCATCTACAATGACAAATACATATAACTTACCACCTAGACTAGCAATTCTACTTGGTCCAAATAAGTCCATATGCAACAATTGTAGAGGTCTAGTGGTACTTACAGCGTTCTTAGATTTAAAGACAGATCGGGAGCTTTGTTCTTTTCACATTCGCTACATACCGTATCCTTCTTGAAAGATATGTCCGATAAGCTGCGTACCAACTTCTTTGTGGATAGTTTTAAAATTGTGTCCATATTTGCATGACCGAGTCTCATATGCCATAGTTGACTTGTTACGCCCCAGAACCAAATACTGGCAAGTAGGGACGGACCAGGCCAGCTACGTATACTAATGTACTCCAGTACTCCGAAACAACATATAAGCTGTATAGATGGGGGTCACTGCTACAAACCAACAGTCAATCCTAGGTCATATAATCCTAGATATCTCAGTCTCAGACAAGAAGTAAGGTACAAGAATATGATCATCATGCATATAAGACAGTAAAGCGTCCCAAATTATAATATATAGATGATCATGAATCTAGTAATACAAAATGAAGAACTAGCAAGACTAAGTAATACATGATCAGCTCTAGCTATAGTCTAGAAATATAACATCATGTCTAAGCTCGTAGGCCAAATGTCAAGTCCAAAAAACGAACTAAACACATGCTCGGTGGCTAAACGCCTCAAAAGAATATGTACAAAAAAAAGAGTGGGTAAAAGAAAGAACATCCACTCAAGTCCTCTAGTGCTCCGGGTGGTCACCATCAAGTGGAAGGTCTGGAAGATCCTCGGGCTCCTCAACTAAATTTGGTCAATACAAAACCAGTGGGGTCAGAACCCCAATAGCAAGTACCACAAAGGAAGCCAAACTATGAACTAAAACCAGCATGCAATTTATAACATCTCTAAGATAAAGCAGTAAACGAGACTAGAATAGTAAATTTGTACCACAGTGTTTACGAAAGGAAACTAGAACATGCAAGAAGGATAGCAAGTGAATACATAGAATAAACTGGACATATGAGCATATGATGAAGCCGAGCATGTAGTAGGAAGAATAGCATGTAAGGAATGACAGGAAAGCTAAGTATTGCAATAAGATAAACTGGAGCAAGACTAGACTAGACATGAATGGACTCCATCCATCAATCACGGCCAAGCAATGAGTATGGCTTGATACTTTAGCTAACTAGGGTTGGCACAATCCTAATTACTAACACATGCAAGTTTGAGAAATTCGATTCTAGTTACCTGCCTGCAGCTACCTGAATGATCCAAGCCAAAAGAAAAACAAGTATAGCAGACACACTGTTGTAAGATACATGTGTCCTAAGAGGTGCCCCCCTCAACGGTGTGCTGGAAGAGTGCTCATCATGACAGATAGCTCCAAATCCCATGTATATATATATAGACCAAGACCAAAAGGGCAATAGTTAACCGGAAAAGTCTCCAATGATCTAGGTAATCAAGCGAGTTGTTTAGTCCTTAATATTTTTTATTGGATTATGGGTGTGGCATTCTGCAGAATCCATCCTAGACATGAGACATGCAAGACTAGACAAGACAAGCAAGATTGTGCACTACAACAAGACACAACAAGACATGACAATATCAAGACAAGAGTGCGCTACGACGAGCCACTATCAAGGAGCTAGACATGTACTAGAATCAAGAGTGCGCCATGACAAGCCACTATCATGCAATCTAGAAAAAGACATGTTCAAGAGTGCACCACGACGGGTCACTATCAAGTAGGCAAAGAAGGCATGGCAACAATTATCATAGCATGTAAGAAAGAATATATCAAAAGACATATCATGGCAAGTAGGAAAGAATAATTAAAGCTAAGTATATTTTATAGAAAAATGATTGAACATGTGCTAGTATCAAGTGTATATAGGGTGTACAATCATTTTCTAAGTATGCAAGATCATCTTATTATGTTAAGAAATCATTATAGTCGAAGAGAATATCAAAAACGGACAAAAACGGACAGAAACGGGCAAAAACAGACTAAAACGGCATAAAACGGCATACCGGCGGTATTCCGGCCTAAAGACAGAAAGTTTCTGGTGCAAAAATTGGCATACCGTCGGTATACACCGGCATACCGTCGGTATACCGATCTTCCAAACAGCAACAAAATCCAGATTTTTGTCAAAACTTGTTTCGGCCATAAAAACTTTGTTTTAAATCGAAATTCGGATTTCAAAAGTCAAAATTGCATAGAATTGAATTCCCTACAACATGGAAGTATTAGTTTTCACAAATAAAAACATTTGATATATAAATACCTCAAAATACTCCCAAAAATAGGTCCTCGGGATACCGAAAAGGGTTCCGATATCCACCAAACTCAAAATCTATGGTATACAAACTAGGTGAGGACCTCATATGTGTATATGTGACCAAGATCTGTGATGGTAACACCAGTATCACTCTTGATACCAAGGTTTCTACTAAGTCACTATTGGGTTTTAACAGAAAATCAAAACCTTGCTTAAACTAATTTTGGAAACATACATATATACGAGAATCATAAGGAAAACATATTTAACAAAATGAGTTTAAGGCAATTCTAAGCATTTAATACCAAGGAAAACAAAAATGACAGAATTTGGCAAGATGTACTTGCCTAGGTTAAGCTCCAAGCCTAATCTTCTACTCAACCACCAAGAGGGGTACGAAACCACACTCTAGACCTCAAGGCCAAGCTCTTGGCAAGCTCCAAAGAAAGAGAAGGGAAGAAGAAATGAAGAGAGAGTGAAGAGAATGAAAAGAGAGATGAGAGAGAAAGTGAAATGGTATATATAGAAGGGAAAATTAATCTTAGCTGTTGGATCGTGATCCATGTCAAAATCTTAGTCAATCGTGGCCACCCAAACAAAACCAAATATCCATTGGATAATAGGGTGCATCTATACTATTTACGAAAATATCTAAACACTATTCACGAAAATATCCGAAATACTATTCATGAAAATATCCGAAATACTATTCATGAAATATCTGAAATCGAAAATATCTAAAGTGTAAAAAATATGTCCGGGCGGTATGCCGTCGGTATACACCGGTATACTGGCGGTATGCCGATCAAGGAGAAAACCTATAGTTTTGGGAAAATTTTAAAGCATTCCGAAAACCAAGAAAATACGAAATATACTGCAAAATACGTATCCGTATATAAATACCGATACTGTGAGACGAGTCTCACAACTCTCCCCTCCTTAGAAAAATTTCGTCCTCGAAATTTCCATAAGGTAATCAAAAGTAAGCTAGAAATCCAAGAAAACATGCTATCAGGATCAAGATGGGGAAACTCATAAAGCATGAAATCTAACTAGAGTAATGCACAAGAAATGTAAAAGCAATTTAAACATACGTAAATAACAACATCATGTATTCATACAATCACACTCAAAAGGTAGAACATAGATATACGAATAAGTATACCTCACGAGTCAAACAGATACGGGTAACGAGCTTGGATATCATCCTTGCGCTTCCAAGTCGACTCGCCCGGTGAGTGATAATCCCAAGCAATACAAACTAATCGGATAGTCCAGTTCTTGAGAATCTTTTCCCTCTGGTCCAAAATGGATATGGGCCTCTCCTCATACGATAGGTCCGTACCAACGACTAGCTCAGAATGATCTAGGATATGGCTCGGATCCGGAACATACCGACGTAGCTGAGATACGTGAAATACGTCATGTACCTCGCACAACGACAGTGGAAGAGGAAGACGATAAGATATATCCCCTACTCGCTCGAGAATATTGAATGGCCCAATAAATCTAGGACTAAGCTTTCCCCGTACGCCAAACCTGATGACACCACAGGTAGGCAAAATTCGAAGAAATACGTGGTCGCCGATAGAGAACTCAAGATGGCGTCGATGCTGATCTGTCCAATGATGCTGTCGATCCTGAGCTACTCTGAGATGCTCTCTGACCTGCCTGACTACTCTAACTGACTGAGCAATCATCTCTGGACCAAGCATCTGTCTCTCTCCAATGTCATCCCAAGCTAGGGGTGACCTACATCTCCTACCATACAAAGCCTCGAAAGGTGCCATCTTAATGCTCGCCTGGAAGCTATTGTTGTAAGAGAACTCCACTAAATACAAGTGATCCTCCCAAGAACCACTGAAGTCAAGAGTGCATGATCGAAGCATATCCTCCAAGGTCTGAACCGTATGCTCCGACTGACCATCTGTCTGATGATGGTATGCTGAACTGAAACTCAAACGGGTACCCAGACTCTGGTGAAGACTCAGCCAGAAATGAGAAGTGAATCTGGAATCTCGATATGAGACTATGCTAACTGGCACCCCATGTAATCTGACAATCTGCCTCATGTACAAGTCGGCCAACTGCTCTGTAGACTGACCAACTCTGAAAGATAGGAAGTGGGCAACCTTTGTGAGTCGATCTACTATAACCCAAATAGCATCTCTACTAGTCAGGGTTCTAGGAAGACCAGTCATGAAGTCCATAGTAATATGATCCCACTTCCACTCCGGAATCGGTAAAGGATGGAGAAGTTCGGCCGGTCTCTGGTGCTCAGCCTTGACCTGCTGGCAAACTAAGCATCGAGAGACAAACCGAGCAATCTCCCTCTTCATACCATTCCACCAAAAATTCTGACGAATATCTCGGTACATCTTCGTCCCTCCTGGGTGAACAGAATACTGAGAACTGTGGGCCTCCAATATAATCTCCTATCGAATATCTCCATTCGACACACAAAGGTGACTCCCAAATCGGAGTATCCCATCCTCATGGATGTACAACTCTACTCTGCGTCCTGCCACACACTTTGCTCTGAGCTGCTGAAGCCTGGCATCCCCTGACTGAGCTGCTCTGATCCTATCCACAATGGTAGACTGAACCTGAAAGCCTGCCATCATAGCTGCCTCACCAGGTAGCACTACCTCAATGCCCATCTCCTGAAGATCCTCCTGAAGGTGATGCTGCTCCGTCAAGAAATATACTCCGGGTCTCCTGCTCAAAGCATCTGCAATGATATTTGCCTTCCCAGGATGATACTGAAGATCAACATCATAATCCTTCAGTAACTCAAGCCACCTCCTCTGTCGTATGTTCAAATCCCTCTAGGTGAACACATACCTCAAGCTCTTATGGTCAGTGAAAATCTCCACTAGATCACCATATAGATAATGCCTCCAGAGCTTGAGGGCAAACATAACTGCGGCCAACTCAAGATCGTGTGTCGAACAGATCTTCTCATGGTCCCGAAGCTGCCGAGACGCATAAGCTATCACTCGATCGTACTGTATAAGGACACAACAAAGTCCCCGGCCTGACGTATCACAATACACCGTGAACCCACCTGGTCCGACGTGTAATATCAGAATATGAGCTGAAATCAAAAACTGCTTAAGTTTCTCAAAAGAAACCTGACAAGCATCTGACCACTCAAAGCACACATCTTTACACGTCAGCCGTCTCAAGGGTGCGGAGATCCTAGCAAAGTCTGCCACAAACCGTCTGTAGTAGCCTGTTAATCCCAAAAGGCTGCGTACATCTGAAGCTGTACGAGGTACTAGCCAACCCTCGATAGCCTCAACCTTCCTGGGGTCCACCTCAACACCACCTCCGGCAATAATATGACCCAAGAAAGAGACTCGATCGAGCCAGAAATCGTACTTGCTGAACTTCGTATAAAGTTGATGGTCCCAAATAATCTGAAGAACCACGCGAAGATGTTGCTCGTGCTCTGCCTCAGTCCGACTATAGACCAAGATATCATCAATAAACACTATCACAAACTGGCCTAAGTAGGGCATAAAGATGCGATTCATGAGATCCATAAAGATCGCTGGCGCATTGGTCGCTCCGAAAGGCATAACAAGGAACTCACAATGGCTATATCGAGATCTAAACGCCGTCTTGGGTATATCCTGCTCTCTGACTCTGATCTGATGGTACCCAGACCGTAAATCGATCTTCAAAAACACAGCCGCTCTACTAAGCTGGTCGAACAAGTTATCTATTCTGGGCAAGGGATACTTGTTCTTCACGGTCACCGCGTTAAGCTGACGATAGTCAATGACCATACGTGATGAACCATCATTCTTCTTCACAAGAAGGGCTAGAGCTCCCCAAGGTGATCTACTAGGACGAATGAATCCCTTGGTCCTAAGCTCCTTAATAGACTGATACAATACCAACAACTCTGAAGGAGACATCCTGTAGAATCACGCTGACACTGGCTCTGCTCCCGGAACCAAATCAATATAATACTCAATCTCCCGAACTGGAGGCATACCCGGAAACTCCTCGGAAAACACATCAGAAAACTCGCAAACTACTCTGGGCAACTGAACCTCCTCGGCTACTGCCATCCACATGACCGTCGGTGAAGACTCTACCTCGCCTCTAGAGAATGAGAACTCCTCCTCATTCGGAACACGAAAGATAACCTTGCCAACATGGCAATCTATCGAAGCATGTCGAGCACTAAACCAATCCATACCTAGAACGACATGATAATCGCCCATAAAAAACTCTATCAGCCTTGCGGAAAACTCTCTCCCACATACTATGACTCTACACGAGGCATAGACTCGGTCTACTCCTACTAGACCGTTACTAGTAAGTATATTCAATCTTACAGGTAAAGATTATGGCTCTAAACCAATATGTGTCACAAATCGTACAGATATAAACGAATGCGAAGCACCAGAATCAAATAAAGCTGAAGCTGAATGAGAGTGAACAAGAATGGTACCTGCGACCACCTTCCCTGCTGCTAGCGCCTCCTCCATAGAAAGCGTAAAAGCCTAACCCTGAACTCTGGTTGCTGGACCCCTCTGCCTCTGAGCCTGAGCCTGAGCATACTGCTGAGGCCTCTGCTGCTGGAACTGATGAGACTGCATCGGTAGTAGCCTCTGGGCCTGCTGATGCTGAACCGGTGCTGGTGCCCTAAACTGCTGAACTGCTGGCTGGAAAGGTGTTGATCCAGCCGAACTCCTCCAAGGACAAGCCCCTATCTTGTGGTCCGGTGCTCCACAAGCTAGGCATAAGCCCTGTGCCCTACGACACTCTGATAAGACATGCCCTCCCTTTCCGCAATAGGAACAACCAACTGAGGAAGAATGCCTCTGCTGCTGAGGACGCGGCTGAGACGACTGCTGAAAGGAAGCCGCCGGAACCGGTCCCCTCAAAGATCCAATCCTCAAAGCTCGGACTGCTGGAGCTGGTGCTGACGACTAGGAAGAAGATTCCCTCTAAATATGAGACCTCTTTTGACCTTCAACTCTATCAACGATCCTCTGCGAGGTGTACTCATGCCTCCTCGCCGCCCTCATCACTGTATCAAAATTCTGGAACTTATGCTGCTCAACTGCCAGTATGATCTCCAGATGAAGCCCCAGCTGGAACCTTCTCGCCCTGTCTAACTCGGTCGCCACTAAGGAAGGAGCAAACCGACTGAGCCTGCTAAACTCTGCCGTATAGCCGTCGACGGTCCTGTTCATCTGCTGTAAGCCAATGAACCTCTGCTGCAGATTATAACGCGATACTGCATCAAAATAGCGAGTCTGAAACCTCTCGCTAAAATCGGCCCAAGCTATCGGTGCCACAAGAGACACCTCATGAGCCGTCCACCAGTCGCGGGCCAAATCCAAGAGCTGCAACCTAACAACTGCCACACGCTCCCTAGCCGGAATCCCTGCCATCTCCAAAATGGCCTCAGTATCCTGAAGCCACGCATCAGACACAATAGCATCTTGTGTACCATAGAAGTACGGGGGATGGAGACGTCTGAAGCTGCTCGCAGAATTGTAGACCTGAGCACCACCCCTATCCAAAGCCGTCTGGACAGAATGGGTAAGAACATCACTCTGATGCTGCTGCGATGCTATGATCACTACGAATGCGAGTAATCATGAAACCTTTTTCATTCTGTACTTTCTTGCAAAAGGTGACGAATTCTGACAAAGCATCGTTCTTGCGTGAAAGAAAATATACCCATGTGTATTTAGAGAAATCATCTACAATGACAAATGCATATAACTTACCACCTAGACTAGCAATTCTACTTGGTCCAAATAAGTCCATATGCAACAATTGTATAGGTCTAGTGGTACTTACAGCGTTCTTAGATTTAAAGACAGATCGGGTAGCTTTGTTCTTTTCACATTCGTTATCCTTCTTGAAAGATATGTCCGGTAAGCCGCGTACTAACTTCTTTGTGGATAGTTTTGAAATTGTGTCCATATTTGTATGATCGAGTCTCATATGCCATAGTTGACTTGTCACACCCCAGAACCAGAATACTGGCAAATAGGGACGGACCAGGCCAGCTACGTATACCAAAGTACTCCAGTACTCCGAAACAACGTATAAACTGTATAGATGGGGGTCACTGCTACAAACCAACAGTCAATCCTAGGTCACATAATCCTAGATATCGCAGTCTCAGATAAGAAGTAAGGTATAAGAATATGATCATCATGCAAATAAGACAGTAAAGCGTCCCAAACTATAATATATAGATGATCATGAAGCTAGTAATACAAAATGAAGAACTAGCAAAACTAAGTAATACATTATCAGCTCTAGCTGCAGTCTAGAAATATAACATCATGTCTAAGCTCGTAGGCCAAATGTCAAGTCCAAAACACGAGCTAAACACGTGCTCGGTGGCTAAACGCCTCAAAAGAATATGTACAGAAAAGAGTGGGTAAGAGAAAGAACACCCACTCAAGTCCCCTGGTGCTCCGGGTGGTCACCATCGAGTGGAAGGTCCAGAAGATCCTCGGGCTCCTCAACTAAATCTGGTCAATACAAAACCAGTGGGGTTCGAACCCCAATAGCAAGTACCACAAAGGAAGCCAAACTATGAACTAAAACTAGCATGCAATTTATAACATCTCTAAGATAAAGCAGTAAACGAGACTAGAATAGTAAATTGGTACCACAGTATTTATGAAAGGAAACTGGAACATGCAAGAAGGATAGCAAGTGAATACATAGAATAAACTGGACATATGAGCATATGGTGAAGCCGAATATGTAGTAGAAAGAATAGCATATAAGGAATAACAGGAAAGCTAAGTACTGCAATAAGATAAACTGGAGCAAGACTAGACTAGACATGATTGGACTATATCCATCAATCACGGCCAAGCAATGAGTACGGCTTGATACTTTAGCTAACTAGGGTTAGCACAATCCTAATTACTAACACATGCAAGTTTGAGAAATTCGATTCCAGTTACCTGTCTGCTGCTACCTGAATGATCCAAGCCAAAAAAAAAACAAGCATAGCAGACACACTGTAGTAAGATACATGTGTCCTAAGGAGGTGCCCCACTCGACGGTGTTCTGAAAGAGTGCTCATCATGACAGATAGCTCTAAATCCCACGTATATATATATGTATATATAAGACCAAGACCAAAGGGGCAACAGGTAACCGGGAAAGTCTCCAATGATCTAGGTAATCAAGCGAGTTATTTAGTCCTTAACATTTTCTTGTTGGATTCTGGGTGTGGCATTCCGCAGAATCCATCCTAGACATGAGACATGCAAGACTGGACAAGACAAGCAAGATTGTGCACTACAACAAGCCACAACAAGATACGACAATATCAAGACAAGAGTGCGCTACGATGAGCCACTATCAAGGAGCTAGACATGTACTAGAATCAAGACTGCGCCATGAAAGGCCACTATCATGAAAGCTAGAAAAAGACATGTTTAAGAGTACACCACGATGGGTCACTATCAAGTAGGCAAAGATGGCATGGCAAAAATTATCATAGCTTGTAAGAAAGAATCTATCAAAAGACATATCATGGCAAGTGGGAAAGAATAATTAAAGCTAAGTACATTTCATAGAAAAATGATTGAACATGTGCTAGTCTCAAGTGTATATAGGGTGGACAATCATTTTCTAACTATGCAAGATCATCTTATTATGTTAAGAAATCATTATAGTCGAAGGGAATATCAAAAACGGACAAAAACGGGCAGAAACGGGCAAAAACAGACTAAAACGGCATAAAACGGCATACCGACGGCATACCGACGGTATTCCGGCCTAAAGACAGAAAGTTTCTGGTGCAAAAATCGGCATACCGTCGGTATACACCGGCATACCGTCGGTATACCGATCTTCCAAACAGCAACAAAATCCATATTTTTGCCAAAATTTGTTTCGGCCATAAAAACTTCGTTTTAAATCGAAATTCGGATTTTCAAAAGTCAAAATTGCATAGAATTGAATTCCCTACAACATGGAAGTATTAGTTTTCATAAATCAAAACATTTGATAGATCAATACCTCAAAATACTCCCAAAAATAGGTTCTCGGGATTCCGAAACGGGTTCCGATATCCACCAAACTCAAAATCCAAGGTATACACACTAGCTGAGGACCTCATATATTTATATGTGACCTAGATCCATGATGGTAACACTAGTATCACTCTTGATATCAAGTTTTCTACTAAGTCACTATTGGGTTTTAACAGAAAATCAAAACCTTGCTTAAACAAATTTTGGAAACATGCATATATACGAGAATCATAAGGAAAACATATTTAACAAAATGAGTTTAAGGCAATTCTAAGCATTTAATACCAAGGAAAACAAAAATGATAATAAAATACTATTGTTCAAGAATTTGGCAAGATGTACTTGCCTAGGTTAAGTTCCAAGCCTAATCTTCTACTCCACCACCAAGAGGGGTACGAAACCACACTCTAGACCTCAAGGCCAAGCTCTTGGCAAGCTCCAAGGGAAGAGATGGGAAGAAGAAATGAAGAAAGAGTGAAGAGAATGAAAAGAGAGAGGAGAGAGAAAGTGAAATGGTATATATAGAAGGGAGAATTAATCTTAGCCGTTAGATCATGATCCATGTCAAAATCTAAGTCAATCGTAGCCATCCAAACAAAACCAAATATCCATTGGATAATAGGGTGCATCTACACTATTCACAAAAATATCTAAACAGTATTTACGAAAATATTCGAAATACTATTCATGAAAATATCCAAAACACTATTCATAAAATATCTGAAATCAAAAATATCTAAAGTGTAGAAAATATGTCCGGGCGGTATGCCGTCGGTATACACCGATATACTGGCGGTATGCCGATCAAGGAGAAAACATATAGTTTTGGGAAAATTTTAAAGCATTCTGAAAACCAATAAAATATGAAATACACTGCAAAATACGTATCGGTATATAAATACCGATACTATGAGACGAGTCTCACATGACTCTCAATGCTCTTGGCCATCAAGCAACTACCTGCTTTGTTAGCATCTTCTAACAGATAAAAAAAATATATGTTGTCTTTCATGATACCTTCAAAGATTGTACTACCAGTTGAGCTATCAACTATAGTACATTTGTCTTTAACGAAGTTAATGCCATAACCGTGATCATCTAAATGGCTTATGCTGAGCAGATTATGTTTTAACTCGGTAACTAGACAGACATCTTTAATCACAGGATAGGGAGCCTTACCAATGTCACCGATACCGATTATGTACCCTCTTAAATTATTACCGAAGGAGACGTATCCTTCTTTATTCTTCTTCGACAGTGTTACGAATAATGATGCATCACCGATCATGTGCCGTGAGCAACCACTGTCAAGGATCCATTTGCTTCTAGCATGTGAAGGGCGTTCCACCTATAAAACAGTCTGTAGATGAAACTCTTGGTACCCATTTCTTGTAGGGTCCTGACATGTTAGTTTTTGGTATCCATGCATAAACATTTAGATCTACTAACTTTCTGATTCTACATACAGAGGATATATGACCAATGAGGCCACAATAATGACATTTTGCATGTTTAGTGTTAAAAGTTGTGTGGGGTGCATGATTGGTAGGTTTTGGTTTTCTAGTATAGAAAAATGCATGCCTATTACTCTCCTTGGGCATAGGTTTGGTATGGTTTGGTCTGACAGTATTGGTTTGGGTGTGTTCCGATGATTCGGTAATTGACACGTGTTAGAATAGGAAGCAGCAACTTCAGGCCGTTTTTCTAAACTAATTTCCAACTTTTTGGAGGTGTCATATAATCTAGTATAGTCAGATGTAAGTATTTCCATTCTGACTTGTGCACACTGGAGATTCTTTCTCTCCTTAGATAGGTCTTCCTTTAGCTGGATGATTGTAGAGCCTAAAAATTAAGAGGTGACACTCATTAAAGTCTTCAATCATCTGATGGCATCAAACCAATCAAGTTGTGCCGGATCATCAAGTTACGCAGCTTCTGATTGTGCCATCGCCAGGTTGTGCTGGAGTCAGGGTGCGCGGAGCGACACGTGGCGCACTTCCCCGAGAAGCTGTAATGGTGCCATCATTACCTAACAACTGACAGCATAGAGATTAAGGAAAATCCCTTCAAATCCTGTGCAACGCGGCACTCGAGAAGACTTTATCAGCATGTAATTAATGCTGACAGCTGGTTGGCACAAGTCACTGAATGGCGCAAGGATTAATCAGTACAGCACAGAAGACCTAGTCAAAAGGCGCTAGTCATTAAGTTGTGCCTAAGCGCAGCTTGATAAAGTGGCACCACTTGATCAACTCTTAGTTTAAAACAAGGTGACGTGGCACGCAAGCCATCAACTTTGTAGAGCGTGCCCACTACACTGCCTACGACCACGCGTATCTCATTCAAACGATACTACGCATCTATAGCAGTTAGTCCAAACCGCTCGCACAGGTTGTTGCATTGCGCCTTCGTGCAACCTGATGAAGCATGCACAAGTGTTCAAATGGTGTTCAAGACAGAGTGATGAGGCGCGCAAGCCACTAACTTTGCAGATAATATCCACTATACTGCCCACGACCACACGCATCTCAATTAAATGATGCCACGCGTCCATAGCAGTTAGTACAACCATTTGTGCAAGTGAACAGGAGGTGTGCAATCTGAAGTGCGCATAATCCAGAATAACTGCTAAACAGTTATTTCAAGAACTCTATAAATAGAGTTTCAAATCCAGCTCAAAGCATCAAGAGTGATCATAATCTCCTACTAAATTGCTATTGCATTCTCCAGAGGCTCGTGTCTTCGATATCACATCGTTCAAGGGATAAAGTGATCGTCTTCTGATCAGATTCTTATAGATGTACTTCCCTAGAAATTAATTTGTACTCATGTACTCTTTTTCCTAGTTTGTAATAAAACTTTCATTCTTTACAAACAAAATGGCGACTCTGCTGGGGACGACTTTCTCCTCCGACGAGAAAGTGACAACTCAATGTGATACCTTGTCAATCGGCAAAATACAGACTGGTCGTGAAAGTAGACTAGACAGCCTACGAGACCATGATCAATGCTGGGGGTGCCAAGCGCACTTCTGCTGCTGTTAAGAGCAAGACTCGCTCTGTTTGGACTCCTAAGTCCTCGGCGGCGCAATCTCCTGCCACTGCGCAACTTGTGCCCATCACTACTTTGGCACAACCTAAGGGAAACAACCTTTTGGCTAATCCCTCTGTAACGTCCCAGTCCCAAAATACGTAGGACTAGGAACGTAGACATGCCAGCTGTATACATACGAAGTACACTCCAATATATGGAAACCTCGTATGAATACATAAGATGCAAAATACAGTAGAACCATAACTAATCTTATCCGCACAAAAATAAATGAATAAAAGATATCATATAATGGTAATAAATTGTCTTGATACAATATGTAGGGCGGAGACAAATCCACTACCAACAAGTAAAGGAAATACATGAGAAAAGAAATGATTTTGGTGGGCGAAGCGAAGGCGATCCAAGTACAATCATCCTCGAAGAAATAGCAATGATCACGGCTAGAGTTAGAACACCTGCGAAAGACAATAGCACACACCTGGCGAGATAACCAGGTCCTCAGAGGGACGTAACAAGACACATAATATTATGCCATATAAACTGAATAAATATTGCTCAAATAAATAAGTCAATTAAATTATAACATGGTCCATACACACCTATTGAATTAGCTTACCATCCCTCCAACCAAACAAGGACAGGAGATGGTAAACTAATTCACGGTGACGTATATTTCCATACTATGAATCCAATATGGTATCCGGACCCCAACAAGGTTCAATACCTTTTCATCGAAGTAGTAAGTCACACCTACAACCAAATAAGGACAAGATGTGATGAACTAATCTGCGACAAGTTATTGTTCTAAGCCATGGTCAGATACAAGTACCTAAACCAAAAGTACTCGTACCTAACGGATAAAGTTACCTAACCGTTGTAAGTGAAATATAGTTAAGAACAATCCTTCCTACGCATGGGCTCTGGCTAAATAGGATCGGCATGGTTCCCCCTTGGGGCACCAGAGGCCCCATCAATAAGAGCATGACGTTCCGCAGAACGTCAGCGGCCGTCAGTAATCATGGGTCATCAATCCCGTATCTCCAGCGGAGCTTCCGGGTCACAAGAGAAAGTGCATCGAAGCCCATACGCTAAGGAATTGTCCTCCCCGCCCAATGCCTACTATGTTGTATCCACAACAGAAAACCTCTATAACCGCTACGTCAAACTAGCATGCAACCTCTATTAGCGGTTATTCCTATCACACGGCTTGTACGTACTGGTGGCCAGCCAATCACGTACGTCCGTGTTCTACATGCGACACATAACTTCGTGGTACAACGTGTCAAGGCCATGAATGCAACACACAAAGGTGGTCCCTTAAATCTAGATTTAATGTGTAAGAAAAATAATACATAGCAGGAAATATAAATGAACAGTAAGTTCTGACATGTTATGCCATGTATTACAGTTTATTTTGTATAAGGAAAATAATGAATAATGCATGAAATATGAGCTAAAATAAATAAACAGCAAATGACAAGGTGTCTTGCCTGGTAGGACACCTGGTGTACTGTAATGATCAATGTGGCACAAACTGCGAGTTCGGTACGACAACTAGGCAAGGTGACCTTTGATGGTGGCACGGACAGTTCTATTGGGTGCAAAAGGGTCAAATTAGTTAGGTTCGACATAAGGTAGACTTGAATTGGCGAGGGAACATGAATAATAGGATTTGGCATGGACAAGAAAATATCTAAAGAAATTGGTTATATATGTTTTTATAAAACTTTTCTTAATACTTGAAAATAGTTTTATTTAGTAAAATAATTAAATTAATTATTTGTAAATCCAAAAGTCTTTTTAGGGAGAAGAACTCTAAGTTTTGACAAAAACAATTATTTCTAATTAGAAAAACTATATTTCCTATATGAAAATATTTAAGTACTTTTTCGAAAATAAGGAGTTATTTAGGCCAAAACTATAACTCGTCAAATATATTTATATACATATAACTCAAGAAAATATTTTAGAGTCAAAATTTAATTTGAAATTCGCTAGAAAATATTTGTAAAATTATCTAAATGATAATAATAATGCAATTAATAAATTTAGCAAGACAACAAAATAATAATAATAACAGTAGTAATAATGATAATATTAATAATAATAGTGATAACAATAATAATAATAATGAAATAACAATAATACTATTATTAAAATATTACTAATAAACAGCACAGCTGTTAAAAGATTTGCAGAATAAAGTAAGAATCTAATAATAATAATAATAATAATAATAGATATTAAAGGAAACAAATAGTGAACAAAACTAATCAAAACACTAAAAATCAAAACAAAAAAAATAAAACCAACAAGCTGCTGGCCATTCTTCTATACTAAGTAAAATAATTAAAATAATAATAATAATAATAATATCCAAAAAAAAATTTATACAGCTGTCCCAGTCAGCAGCAGTCTGCTGTCTCCTCAAAAAGTAAACCGAAAAGTAAAAAACAAAACAATGAAATGTTTTTAAAAAAACACCCTCTCCTAAAGAGGAGAGCAGTAGCAGCTGCTCCTCGAGCGCAGAGAGTGAACGAGGGAGAGAGAGATGAGAGAGGGGAAGGTGATGGCGAGTGGGGGAGAAGAGCGGACGAAAAATGAAAGTGGAGTGGAGCTGCGGGCGGCGTGGCTGTGGAGGGAAGTGAGGAGCGGGGGAGAGCGGGGATCCGGCCGACGGAGAGTTGTTTTGGGAGAGGGGTTTCACGGAGGGGCTTCAACGAGCTCGACCGTCGCACGTCGTCGGACGGTCCTGACGATGGGAAGGCTAGAAGGGTACGAGACGGTCTCTCCGTCGCGCGTGGAGGATAGCGGCGGTGGGAGTCGCCGGGTCACAAACGGTCGGAAAAGGCTGGTCAGTTTCACAGCTCCGGGGCGCGCAGGAGACAGCAGATGGGAGGCAGAGTCATACGACAGTCGACATGCGTACACGGCCCGCCGGAGATGTCGAGGCGGAGGCGAGGTGAGTTAGGGTTGGTTTTTGCATTTTGGGGTTTTTCTTTGTCTTTGGTTTGGTGGTGATTTTTGATGGGGTGGCGGTGGTCGGCTAAACCGGTCGGATAGCTGGGACGATGGGGATTGTCGGAGGGGTTCGTTGTTGGGTGGCCGGAGTTGGCGTGGTGACGACCACGGATTGTGGTGGTGGTGGAATAGTGGTGTCGGGGTTTTCGGGGTCGCCGGCGTCGAACGCCGGTGATGGTGGTGGCTTGTGGTCTGGATGGTGGCTGGTGGATCTGTGCTGTTGGCGGGTGGCCGGAACTGGTGGTTCTGGTGATGGCCGAGGGGCAGGGTGGTCGCACAAAGGGCAGCAGTGGTAGTTGGTCGTGGAGACAGGGGCTATGGCGTGGAGATGGTTTGGCTAGTTGAGGATTCGGGTCAGTGGTGGCGGTGTGGGCCGCCGACGAGGGGCAGAAGTTTGGTTAGAGTTAGGATTAGGTTTTGCTAGGAATTGTGCCATGTCGGGTGTGTCCGACACGGGAATGGTGGTGAGGAGATGTGTCCGAAATGTGGACACGGAGAAGGTAAAATAATCTATTTGTAAAAGATGGAATAAAATTGGACGGGGAACACGAACACGATGCACACACGTATGGTAGAAATTTGTGGAGAATAGAAATTTATGGATGAGTACCTGCCTTTTTATAGGATGTGGGAATTCCCAGTTGGATAAGGATTTGAAGAAATTGAACCCAATTAGATAATTTGCTATTAATAAATTTAAATCAATCAAATCTAAATTCAAATCAAAATCCAATTTAAACCTAATTAAATACCGTCTTTTAGTTTAAAATCAAATAAGATAAATCATATTTCAATTATAGATATTAATTAAACATATCCATAAATCAAATCAAGATTTAAATTTCCACAATAATTTCAAAATATGTTTTTCAAAAAATACTATAATAATAATTTCAAAAATACATTATTATTATTTAAAAATAAACTCAATAAAATATTTATAAAATATATATTTATGCACGAAGAATATTATTTATTATTAATAACAGTTTTTACGAAAGACTTTTTATAAATAATAAATAAAATAATAATTTGGAAACTTTGGTACGATAACAAAATAATTATTATGTATATTATTTTGAAACTATAAAAAAATAGAAAATATTTTTCTAAAATATGTACGCTCGCACATATTCGCACTCGTCGAGAAAATTCAAAAAAAAATGAACTTTCGCGTACGACGTACAATACGACTATTCGACGTACATTACAAAATTTTAAATCAGTACCAAATTTTATAAAAAAAAATAGTAAAAATTTAGGGATTTTACATCCTACCCAACTTAAAAGAATTTCGTCCTCGAAATTAAGAATTAGTAGGGGTTGAGAAGACAAAGGGGGGGTATCGATGGGGAACAAACAATGATAATGTTTCAGCAAAATCATGTCGTAAGGAACCGTGATCTAAATCATAGAATTTAACACGGGTATGGTTATGAGGGTCGCGAGTTAAGGCACGAGTAGAAGATTAAGGGTTTAAGGTTAGTAATGATATCATGCAAAGGAATGATATCAAGAGAAAAATGAGAGGCCTAAAAGATATGTTTTGAAAGTAAGTTGAAGGTACGATTTAATTGAGCAAATTAGGGTTACGCCTAAATTAAGCGATGTGGAAGGTTCATGATAGCGAATATAGGGCCAAAAAAAAGATGAGTGGTTTAGGATGAAGATATAGCAACATCGAGTGAGAATGGTCATAGTCGATAGGAAAGCTAGAGGAAGTTCTAGTACAACGCCTTCGTCCTTCTAAAATAGGTGAAGGTAAAAGCAATATAGAGTTCGAAGGAGACGTTATCGAATACGAATACGTGATTCAAAGATGATCGAATAATTTCAAAGAAATTGTCAAGGCAGTCGTGGATAGGATTCTAGAGGACAAGTTTAGCTATGTCCCCATCCACATAGAACGATAGATAAAAGCGAACAAAAGTGCACTCGGTTGATCATACCATCATGCACCAGTTCTGATTAGACAATATGTTAGTGGGTGCGCACCTAATAAAATATGTCATGATCAAGCTCGATAAAAGAATAAGCTTGCAAAAACTAGGCTACATTAGCATCATTAGTCTAGATAGTAAAAATATAGGCACGTAAGATTAAGATTGAAATAAAGAACCAATATGAATAGTCTTAGTGTCATAAAATCTAAGTCTTGTTTATTCCTATACGGTCAGTCTACGGTTTATTACCCAAGGCTTGGTTGAGCAAATGGGTTAAATCCCTCTAGTCCCTATAGTCTAGATAATCCTATTTGTCCTTAATGGTCAAGGGTGTGTTAGGTCGTAGGGTATTCTACCCAACTTAAAAATTAAAACTAAGGGTGTTTGGGACATCTAACTAGTAGGGTCAATCTTTAGCAAGCATGAAGGAAAGATAAGAATAATGATAGAAGGAATCAAGCAAGATGCAATCGATGGGTCGATCGAATGAGGAAAAAGGTCAAGTATGTGGACGAGATCCTAGACTTTTAATCCTATTCGCAGGCTTGCTTGGTACGGTAAAGTAACCAAACAATTTATCTCGACCTGCATGGGCCACCACAAAAATATGTAACGCCCCAGTCCCAAAATACGTAGGACTAGGAACGTAGACATGCCAGCTGTATACATATGAAGTACACTCCAATATATGGAAACCTCGTATGAATACATAAGCTGTAAAATGCAGTAGAACCATAACTAATCTCATTCACACAAAAATAAATGAATAAAAGATATCATATAATGGTAATGAATTGTCTTGATACAATATGTTGGGCGGAGACAAATCCACTACCAACAAGTAAAGGAAATACATGAGAAAAGAAATAATTTTGGCGGTCGAAGCGAAGGCGATCCAAGTGCAATCATCCTCGAAGAAATAGCGATGATCACGGCTAGAGTTAGAACACCTGCGAAAGACAATAGCACACACCTGGCGAGATAACCAGGTCCTCAAAGGGACGTAACAAGACACATAATATCATGCCATATAAACTGAATAAATATTGCTCAAATAAATAAGTCAATTGAATTATAACATGGTCCAATACACACCTATTGAACTAGCTTGCCATCCCCCCAACCAAACAAGGACAGCAGATGGTAAACTAATTCATGGTGACGTATCTTTCCATGCTATGAATCCAATATGGTATTCGGACCCCAACAAGGTTCAATACCTTCTCATCGTAGTAGTAAGTCACACCTACAACCAAACAAGGACAAGATGTGACGAACTAATCTGCGATAAGTTATTGTTCCAAGCCACGGTCAGATACAAGTACCCAAACCAAAAGTACTCGTACCTAACGGATAAAGGTACCTAACCGTTCTAAGTAAAATATAGTTAAGAACAATCCTTCCTACGTATGGGCCCTGGCTAAATAGGATCGACATGTTCCCCCTTGGGGCACCAGAGGCCCCATCAATAAGAGCATGACGTTCCGCAGAACGTCAGTGGCCGTCAGTAATCATGGTTCATCAACCCCGTATCTCCAGCGGAGCTTTTGGGTCACAAGGGAAAGAGCATCGAAGCCCATACGCCAAGGAATTGTCCTCCCCGCCTAATGCCTACTATGTTGTATCCACAACAGAAAACCTCTATAACCGCTAAGTCAAACTAGCATGCAACCTCTATTAGCGGTTATTCCTATCGCACGGCTTGTACGTACTGGTGGCCAGCCAATCACGCACGTCCGTGTTCTACATGCGACACACAACTTCGTGGTACAACGTGTCAAGGCCATGAATGCAACACACAAAGGTGGTCCCTTAAATCTAGGTTTAATGTGCAAGAAAAATAATACATAGCAGAAAATATAAATGAACAGTAAGTTCTGACAGGTTATGCCATGTATCACAGTTTATTTTACATAAGGAAAATAATGAATAATGCATGAAATATGAGCTATAATAAATAAACAGCAAATGACAATGTGTCTTGCCTGGTAGGACGCCTGGTATACTGCAATGATCAATGTTGTCACGACCCGCACCCTAGAGTAAGGGCACAAGACGTGGGTACGTCCAGCCTAAGCCACAGTGTCGACGGTAGAACGCTGTCCTAGGTCAATCATCTAACAATATAAAGGTTCCTGTACAGTATATACACTCCGAATGGAGGTGACATAGCAATATACAGTCTCAATCACATCTAAGACAGAATGATAAGATAGAAAGATAGATAGATAAATGTTGAAATAAAAATATCCACATAAGTATAACTAGAGAGTCTAAATGTCTAAAGATATCCCAAATCCACAGAATCCCAAAATATCATAATACAGTCATCCAGAAATAAACATAAGAAAATCCTAGTCTAGAGGAGTGTCGTCCACTGCTATAGGATCCGGTTGCTGGTCCAAGTCATAGCTGTCATCTAGGGTAGTCCCATAATAGGTAGGGCAGCATGCCTCATCCTCATCCTCTGTAATATTTCAACAGGTCCAGTCAGGACAGGAGCGAGCACAGTACATCTTACATAGTTCATATAATGACAGGAATAAAATACAGGCAATAGAGTAAAATATATGAAACGCTGAAGAGTATACATGAATAAAAAGAAGACTATAATGAAATATCTACTATAAGTAAAGAGCTATAGTGAACTAGTGATTTAGAGAACAAGCTAGACATGTGAACGGCTTGATAATAAACATGAGAGGTCGTGCATGGCTACACTACTTTGGAAATTATTCACATGACTATTTATACTCCCTCGTACCCCAATCAATACACAAGGATCCGTTCAAGTTATGTTATTGTACATGATATTCACATGGGGGCCCATAAATGGGTGCACATGAATATAAATATAGGGGCTCCGTGATCATGAGAGTACATGAATCACGAGAGTGCACATGTAAGGTAAAAGCACAAGAGTAGATAAAAGGGAAACGCACATGACATGATGTATCTGATGCTCCCGAGGGGGATAACATAGCATGAAAAGATCCATATAGTACTAATCCGTGTTTCCATCGTGTCAGCATCAAGTAAAATAATCTAGAGCAAGAAAATACTCCTAGCAAGTATGAAACGGTCAGAGAATGTACTCGCCTGATATCCTGAATGTCCGGAAGAAAACTACTGCCTGAGAAGTGGTGTCTGTCTCCTATAGAACAGTACAAGTCACAACATGTCCAAGTAATAAAATAAGATACTATGACGCAGTCTACATGATGTTTGGGGTCAATCTAGGCTAAAGTTAACTTTTGGTAACTCTATCAGTCAAACTAGGTCAACTCTAGTCCAGTTAGGTCAACCAAGGTCAAACATGTTTAAACTAGGTCAAACTAGTCTAGGTTGGTCAACACTAGGCTATGTCATCTTGGTTATAGTCCATAGGCCCTATCCTCTATGCAAATAGCCATATACTAGGCCATATACCTATGTAGAATCTCAACCACAAAGTAGGCCATGAGCTAGTACAAACCATAACCCATATATCATATATAGCTCTATATATACATATATGTATATCCATAGTAAAATACATATCACATTCATAAGGCCAACACCTATATATCTATCTATATATATATCTCTATATTCACAATATATAAATCATGGCAATGTACATTTTACATTGGAATCCTCATTACCCCTAGCTACATGTATCACATGTGTAGAGAGGGTATACACATGTAGGCAATGTGTATGTATATGAAAGAGTGTGTGTGTATGTGTGGCTTTGTGTGTGTTTGTGTGTGTGAAAACATGAGAGTGTGTAGACATGTAATAGAGTGTGTGAGGGAAACAATATGTAATAGCAATGTGGGTGACAGGAATAAGGGGTAGCCTAGTATTCTCAGTTTGCTTGTGTGTGTGTGTGTGTCTTCATGAGATTGTGTGTGTGTGTGTAGAAGAACCTAGGTGACAGTGTTTTAGTGTTCAGGATGTGAGGGTGAGCTGTGACAGGAAAACATTTGTGTGTGTAGGGACAGTGAGCTAAATGAATGTGTTCTCAGGAATTCTTAAACAGTGTGATATGTCGATTCAGTGTATGTAAACATTCAATGTGGTTCATGATTAGTGAAGGTAGTGTGTGTTCTCAGTTACATTGATCACAGGATTTTCATTTAATAACAGGAAAGTGCAGCAATCCTAGGTGTATACAAAACAGTTCAAAGTTCATTATGGATCTTCCATTCATTCTCATGATTCAAACAACCAATGCATTAAATAAGAAAAATCATTTCAGTGAATCAATTCAATCTCCCATTCCCTGTGTACAGGGAATAAAATCAGTATGCAGGAATCAAAATGACCTAGTTAGCCTATTAAACTCAGGAATTTCAAAAATCAATCTCAGTCTTACAAATCAGTCGATTGGGAAATTTTCCCATTTTATATTAAAATTAGCAATTAGCAATAGAGTTAAGGTTGGTAGTAATTGTCAAACATGTGTACGTGTCTTACAATTGATATCGTGTCCAAAAACAGGACACCATATGTCCAAAAACATCACACGCACTCAAGCATGGGACTGTCACAGGTTGTGCGACCAGTGCACGTGTCGAAACACTCTCGACACGTATCCATTGGACACAAAACTTCGGGGGTGTCAGGACAGACACTGCCCCTCCCTTCGTGTCCAAGTACACGTGTCCACGTGCCCTGCGCACTGAGCACGATGCCCCGAGCAGCAGGGAAACGCAGCTCGCACGTGCGCGGGTGTGTGCACGGGTCCGACACGACACCAATACGACACGAGACACGCTCAGTTGTGCAATGTCACACAAGCCACATGCAAACCTAATTTCCTATTCAGTTACGTTTCGAAAACTCGATCGAAATGCCCACTGTGGCATTTCGTCGAACACCTACGACTGTCTACTGATACGTGTCCGATACGGACACGTATAGGACACGAGAGGGTGCAAAACCTATCCCTACAGTATGAGGACACCTAGGGCTTGGTGTTCATGCAAAGAAATCAAAATTTCATGGAGGGAATAGGGATTTACCTATGTGTTTTCCTCCACAATAAAAACCTTCAAAAGGAGATCTCCACTAGCTAGCCAATGGCTCCAAATTGGCTAAAACCTGAGAATGGAATCTACCAACAGAAAGGAAACATCATTTAGAACACCATGGAAGAAATCTCAATGAAAAAGGATCACTATTGATTAATTTAGGAAGAGTTTTAAATGAAGTCAAACCTTGTTCTTAGAAAATGAAGGAATGGATGAAAAGAGGCACAAATATTTTGAGAAGGACTTTATTGACATGGGGGGAACGATCCCTAGGCCGGCCACCATGTTAGGGTTAGGGTTTTTAGGTGAATCTAAAGGCTATCAATCCATCAAGCCTATTCAATGGCCTAGAATCTAGGGTTCCCTTCTAGTCAAGTTGCTACTCATTCATCCTAACTAATCATGACTTAAACCCCACTAACCAATACTATCTAATACTCACCATGTTAGGTCTAAACTAGGTTAGGGCTAATCTAAACCACAAGGCTATCAATTAAATAATATTTAAATCACACCATTCTAAATAATCATTTTAAATTCCAAATAATATATATTAAATTCAAATAATTCAAATAATTCAAAAATACCCTCAAACTATAAATATGGTAGTGACAAATCTACCCTCCTTAAAAAAATTTGTCCTCGAAATTGAAAGGCAAAACTAATAATTAGAAGGATAGACGATCATACCTCACGGTCCAAAAAGATAAGGGTATCGCTCGCGTATCTCATCCTCCCGCTCCCAGGTAGACTCTCCTGGAGAATGATGCCTCCATGCGACGCGAACCAAGGGTATCACCTGGTTTCTCAGTACCTTCTCTCGGCAATCCAGAATCTCCACTGGCTGCTCTGGATAACTGAGAGTAGGCCCTACCTCAATCTCTGAATGATCAAGCACATGGCTAGGGTCAGCCACGTACCGTCTCAACTGTGATACATGGAATACGCTGTGGACACACACTAGTACAGGTGGCAAGTCTAGCCTGTGTGCCACATCACTGACTCTCCCGCTGATTACGAAAGGTCCGATGAAGCGCGGGCTAAGCTTCCCACCTCCACCAAAATGTATAGTACCACGAGTCGGAGATATCCGTAAAAAAACTATGTCTCCAACCTAAACACAAACAGGGTCTCATGTTACTAAAAAAAATAAACATGATCAAACAAACAAAACAACAACCTACTTCTAATCCTATCTCTAATCAGCTGAGTCAAACATAGTCAATGGTCAACTACCGGTCAACAACTACTCAATTTGTCAACATCCAAGTACTTGGTCAAAACTGGTCAACTAAGTCAGCTTGGACTATTGGGTCAATGGCTAATCTAGGGTTCAGACCTAGTAGTCTACAGTGTTAAAAATATCAAGGCCAACTAAATCCAAAGTTCAACATACCCATACATACCCTACATTAAACTAGACTCATAACTTCTAACCCTTAACCATAACACATACTCTAAATACCTCACATATCCCCATAAAACCGTACCATTCTAAATGCATCATCTATGCATACATATAGACTAACCATCTCATATGCCTAATCTATATAATATATGCAGAACCCCCTTAATCCAAATTGCTTATCACATGTATCCCTATAATCAATGCTGTAAGACATAGTAATATCCTATATGGAATTTGGCTGGTCAGGGGAATCATCTACAATGGATTATTATTCTAGTACCAATGCTAACTACCATCTCTAGGGTACAGACACCCTACAAGTCGTCATATCATTACACTATGAAGATCTACCTATGAATAAGTTCTACAAACTAAAATATCCCTACTCCTAAGTTATTGATGGAATAAAATTTTATATCAACAGAAGGGTATGATAGAGATGATAGGTTGAAACCTTCTCAAGATAAAATCTGATAATCATATGCGTCTGTCCAAAATCATGTTACTCAAAGTCTTCGTCATACTAGTGAGCAGGGCTACGATAATCACAGAGTCCTTGACTAAGGTACATACCTCTAGAATCATGGTATTTAAAATTTTTGTATTGCCGCATGCTTGGCAGCAAAAACCTTAAATTCCTACACCCAAGAAGTATGTCATAATCTTACTATATGTCCTCACTATGCCATCTAACACGACTATCGAAGATTCTAGATCCCATAACTGAGGTGACCTAGCCCATATGATTCATCTCAGAAGAAAATCAAACATAACACATGTACAACAGAACAAAATTGATCAATCAACCAGGAACAGAGGGAATCGAAATTCAAGACAGCTATAAGAGGCAATTGCAGAATTGGAATCAAAAGAACGGAACCTGAAACTAGATCCCCAATGGCCTGAGCATCCTCGACTATCCTAGCGAAAGCTCGCCCCTGCTGGCCTCCCCTGGCCTGCTGCTGATGCTGTATGTACCTCTGCTGTTGAGTCGGTAAGGGTAATCCTTTCTGCTGGCCTACCGGAGCCCTAGCTCCTGCTCCCTGAACTGTCTGTCCCGATGACTTGGGACACTCTCTCAGCCGATGATCAGATCCTCCGCAAAGTAAACATCTGTCCAGCCTCTTTCGGCATTTGCCCCAATCGTGTCCTGGTTTTCTACAGTAAGGGCAACTGGTAACATGCTGCTGTCTAGGGGTCTGCTGCGTCTGTAACGGTGGTCCCCTCGGCTGCTCTGTCGGAGCCCTAGCTCCTGCTGCTACCTGAGTCATTGTTGTCTGGCTCCTGGGACATTCCCTCAGCTGGTGGTCCGCTGCTCCACAAAGTAGGCACTTGCCCAGCCACATCCTGCACTCACCCCATTCATGCCCTGGCTTCTTGCAGTAGGGACAACTGACTGTCTGCTGTCTGGGTGCCTGATACTGTCTAGGCTGCTGCTGTCCCTGCTGATGGCCCTGACCCTGGAACTGCTGCTGAACAGGCCTCTGCTGATACTGGTGCTGAATCTATACGTGAGGCCTCTTAGCCTGACCTCCACTGCTGCTACCTCCATGAATGTCATGTCCCCTCTTGAACAACTGTTGTCGCTGAGTTTCCACTATCTGCTGGAAGAAGGAGAACAACCGCGCAACGTCCTCTGACCCTGATGGCGACTGCTGCTGAAGAACGTTCGGGGTGACTGGAGGAAGTCTCGGAGTAGGAAGAGGTACACTTCCATAAGCTGCAGATATCCCAGCCTGAGCTGGCACAATAGGAGCTGCAGTCTCGGGGCCTTGCTGATCAGGACGAGGAGTGGTAGACCCCTTAGTGGTGTCTTCCCGATCGAGATGAGATCGTGCCTCCATAACCATCCTGAAGACAGATTATACGAGAGGGCAATCACTGAGAATGAAGCGATATTATCAAGGAAGGACGGTTTATTTTCAAAGAAAGACAATAATGCAGCAATTTTAGGTAACAAGAATCTGATTAAGAGTTTTTCCTAATATGATTGAGTAACTTCAAAATATCCTAATCCTACTGCAGGCTGTATTGATACTCTAGTTCGAATACCACTACACAAACTCGACCTGCATGGGCCACCACTAAAAACGTGTCACGACCCGCACCCTAGAGTAAGGGCACGAAACGTGGGTACGTCCAGCCTACGCCGCAGTGTCGGCGGTAGAACGCTGTCCTAGGTCAATCATCTAATAATATAAAGGTACCTGTACAGTATATACGCTCCGAATGGAGGTGACATAGCAATATACAATCTCAATCATATCTAAGGCAGAATGATAAGATAGAAAGATAGATAGATAAATGCTGAAATAAAAATATCTACATAAGTACAACCAGAGAGTCTAAGTGTCTAAAGATATCACAAATCCACAGAATCCCAAAATATCATAATACAGTCATCCAGAAATAAACATAAGAAAATCCTAGTCTAGAGGAGTGTCGTCCACTACTATAGGATCCGGCAGCTGGTCCAAGTCACAGCTGTCATCTAGGGTAGACCCATAATAGGTGGGGCAACACGCCTCATCCTCATCCTCTGTAAATTTCAACAGGTCCAGTCAGGACAGAAGCGAGCACAGTACATCTCACGCAGTTCATATAATGATAGGAATAAAATACAGGCAATAGAGTAAAATACATGAAACGCTGAAGAGTATACATGAGTAAAAAGAAGACTGTAATTAAATATCTACTATAAGTAAAGAGCTATAGTGAACTAGTGATTTAGAGGACAAGCTAGACATGTGAACGGCTTGATAATAAATATGAGAGGTCGTACATGGCTACACTACTTTGGAAATTGTCCGCATGACTATTTATACTCCCTCGTACCCCAATCAATACACAAAGATCCGTTCAAGTTATGTTATTGTACATGATATTCACATGGGGGCCCATAAATGGGTGCACATGAAGATAAACATGGGGGTTCCGTGATCATGAGAGTACATGAATCACGTGAGTGCACATGTAAGGTGAAAGCATAAGAGTACATGATAAAATTAAAATGCACATGACATGATGTATCTGATGCTCCCGAGGGGGATAACATCATATAAAAAGATCCATATAGTACTAATCCGTGTTTCCATCGTGTCAGCATCAAGTAAAATAATCTAGAGCAAGAAAATACTCCTAGCAAGTATGAAACGGTCAAAAAATGTACTCGCTTGATATCCTGAATGTCCGAAAGAAAACTACTGCCTGAGGAGTGGTGTTTGTCTCCTATAGAACAGTACAAGTCACAACATGTCCAAGTAATAAAATAAGATACTATGATGCAGTCTACATGATGTTTGGGGTCAATCTAGGCTAAAGTCAACTTTTGGTCAACTCTAGCAGTCAAACTAGGTCAACTCTAGTCCAGTTAGGTCAACCAAGGTCAAACATGTTTAAACTAGGTCAAACTAGTCTAGGTTGGTCAACACTAGGCTATGTCATCTATGTTATAGGCCATAGGCCCTATCCTCTAGGCAAATAGCTATACAATTGGCAATATACCTATGTAGAATCTCAACCACAAAGTAGGCCATGAGCTAGTACAAACTATAACCCATATATCGTATATAGCTCTATATATACATATATGTATGTCCATAGTAAAATACATATCACATTCACAAGGCCAACACCCATATATATATCTCTACATTCACAATATGTAAATCATGGCAATGTACATTTTATATTGGAATCCTCATTACCCCTAGCTACATGTATCACATGTGTAGAGAGGGTATACACATGTAGGCAATGTGTGTGTATATGAAAGAGTGTGTGCGTATGTGTGGCTTTGTGTGAGTTTGTGTGTATGAAAACATGAGAGTGTGTAGACATGTAATAGAGTATGTGAGGGAAACAATGTGTAATAGCAATATGGGTGACAGGAATAAGGGGTAGCCTAGTGTTCTCAGTTTGCTTGTGTGTGTGTGTCTTCATGAGATTGTGTGTGTGTAGAAGAACCTAGGTGACAGTATTTTAGTGTTCAGGATGTGAGGGTGAGCTGTGACAGGGAAACATTTGTGTGTGTAGGGACAGTGAGCTAAATGAATGTGTTCTCAGGAATTCTTAAACAGTGTGATATGTCGATTCAGTGCATGTAAACATTCAATGTGGTTCATGATTAGTGAATGCAGTGTGTGTTCTCAGTTACATTGATCTCAGGATTTTCATTTAATAATAGGAAAGTGCAGCAATCCTAGGTGTATACAAAACAGTTCAAAGTTCATTATGGATCTTCCATTCATTCTCAGGATTCAAACAACCAATGCATTAAATAGGAAAAATCATTTCATTGAATCAATTCAATCTCCCATTCTCTGTGTACAGGGAATAAAATCAGTATGCAGGAATCAAAATGACCTAGTTGGCCTATTAAACTCAGGAATTTCAAGAATCAATCTTAGTCTTACAAATTAATGAATCATTAAACAAGGAGGAATCGTATCATGGTATAACCAACCTGTCATATGAACTCGAGTAATTCACCAACTGATACCAAGAATTGGATCCTAAACATGGTATCTAATGTGTACAGAAATGAAACTGTAGCCAACACATGATATCATTATTCAAGAACTGCAAATAAACTGAGAATGAACGCAGTGTTCTCAGGACATTAATTCCCAGTTAACCCAGGCTAATCCCTGTGTGACAGGGTTTACGAACCAATATCTACAGTCGAATCCAATGTGAATCCCACATGTCAACACATAACACATATTAACTAAACTAATATATACCTAGATAGGAACCTACTCGATTTATTATGATATAACATTATCAAACAGAAATAATACAAATTAAAACTGAAGAACAGTGTTTTACACTGATACATTGAAGTATCAGTCGATTGGGAAATTTTCCCATTCTACATTAAATTTAGCAATTAGCAATAGAGTTAAGGTTGGTAGTTATTGTTAAACATGTGTACGTGTCTTATAATTGATATCGTGTCAAAAAATAGGACACAATGTGTCCAAAAATAGCACACGCACTCAAGTACGGGACTGTCACAGGTCGTACGACCAGTACACGTGTCCAAACACTCTCGACACGTATCCATTGGACATGAAACTTCGGGGGTGTCATGACAGACACTGCCCCTCCCTTTGTGTCCAAGTACACGTGTCCATGTGCCCTGTGTACTGAGCACGAGGCCCCGAGCAGCAGGGGAACGCAGCTCGTACGTGCGAGGGCGTGTGCACGGGTGCGACACGATACCAACACGACACGAGACACGCTCAGTCGTACAAAGTCACACAAGCCACATGCAAACCTAATTTCCTATTTAGTTACACTTCAAAAACTCGATCGAAATGCCCACTGTGGCATTTCGTCGAACACCTGCGACTGTCTACTGATACGTGTCCGATACGGATACGTATAGGACACGAAAGGGTACGAAACCTATCCCTACAGTATGAGGACACCTAGGGCTTGGTGTTCATGCAAGAAACCAAAATTTCATGGAGGGAATAGGGATTTACCTATGTGTGTTCCTCCACAATAAAAACCTTCAAAAGGAGATCTCCACTAGCTAGCCAATGGCTCCAAATTGGCTCAAACCTGAGAATGGACTCTACCAACAGTAGGGAAACATCATTTATAACACCATGGAAGAAATCTCAATAAAAAAGGATCACTAATGATTAATTTAGGAAGAGTTTTAAATGAAGGCAAACCTTGTTCTTAGAAAATGAAGGAATGGATGAAAATAGCCACAAATATTTTGAGAGGGACTTTATAGACATGGGGGGAAGGATCCCTAGGTCGGCCACCAAGTTAGGGTTAGGGTTTTTGGAGTGAATCTAAAGGCTATCAATCCATCAAGCCTATTCAATGGCCTAGAATCTAGGGTTCCCTTCTAGTCAAGTTGCAACTCAATCATCCTAACTAATCATGACTTAAACCCACTAACCAATACTAACTAATACTCACCATGTCTAACTAGACTAGCTATGACTAATCTAGGTTAGGTCCAAACTAGGTTAGGGCTAATCTAAACCACAAAGCTATCAATTAAATAATATTTAAATCACACCATTCTAAATAATCATTTTAAATTCCAAATAATATATATTAAATTCAAATAATTCAAAAATGATAAAAATATCCTCAAACTAGAAATGTGATAGTGACAAATGTGGCACGAACAGCGACTTCGGTGTGACAACTAGGCAAGGTGAGCTTTGATGGTGGCACGGACCGTTCCATTGGGTGCAGAAGAGTCAAATTTGTTAGGTTCGACATAAGGTAGACTTGAATTGGCGAGGGAACATGAATAATAGGATTTGGCATGGACAGAAAAATATCTAAAGAAATTGGTTATATATGCTTTTATAAAACTTTTCTTAATACTTGAAAATAGTTTTATTTAGTAAAATAATTAAATTAATTATTTGTAAATCCAAAAGTTTTTTTAGGGAGAAAAACTCTAAATTTTGACAAAAAAAATTATTTCTAATTAGAAAAACTATATTTTCTATATGAAAATATTTAAGTACTTTTTCGAAAATAATAAGGAGTTATTTAGGCCAAAACTATAACTCGTCAAATATATTTATATACATATAACTCGAGAAAATATTTTAGAGTCAAAATTTACTTTGAAATTCGCTAGAAAATATTTGTAAAATTTTCTAAATGATAATAATAATACAATTAATAAATTTAGCAAGACAACAAAATAATAATAATAACAGTAGTAATAATGATAATATTAATAATAATAGTGATAACAATAATACTAATAACGAAATAACAATAATACTAATATTAAAATATTACTAATAAACAACACAGCTGTTAAAAGATTTACAGAATAAAGTAAGAATATAATAATAATAATAATAATAATAATAATAATAATAATAATAATAATAATAGATATTAAAGGAAACAAATAGTGAACAAAACTAATCAAAACACTAAAAATCAAAACAAAAAAATTAAAACCAACAAGCTGCTAGCCTTTCTTCTATACTAAGTAAAATAATTAAAATAATAATAATAATATCCAAAAAAAATTATACAGCTGTTCCAGTCAGCAGTCTGCTGTCTCCTCAAAAAGTAAACCGAAAAGTAAAAAAAACAAAACAATGAAATGTTTTTAAAAAAACACTCTCTTCTAAAGAGGAGAGCAGTAGCAGCTGCTCCTCGAGCACAGAGAGCGAGCGAGGGAGAGAGACATGAGAGAGGGGAAGGTAATGGCGAGAGGGAGAGAGGAGCGGACGAAAGTTGGGAGTGGAGCTGCGAGTGGCGTGGCTGTGGAGGGAAGTGAGGAGCGGGGGAGAGCAGGATCCGGCCGGCGGAGGGTTGTTTTGGGAGAGGGGTTTCACGGAGGGGCTTCACCGAGCTCGACCGGCACACGTCGCTGGACGGTCGTGACGATGGGGAGGCTGGAAGGGTACGAGGCGGTCTCGCCGTCGCGCGTGGAGGATAGCAGCGGTGGGAGTCACCGGGTCACAGAAGGTCGGGAAAGGCTGGTCGGGCTCGCGGCTTCGGGGCGTGTAGGAGACAGCAGATGGGAGGTAGAGTCGTGCGACAGTCGACATGTGTACACGGCCCACCGGAGATGTCGAGGCGGAGGCGGGGTGAGTTAGGGTTGGTTTTTGCGTTTTGGGGTTTTTCCTTATCTTTGGTTTGGTGGTAATTTTTGATGGGGTGGCGGTGGTCGGCCAAACCGGTCGGGTGGCTGGGACGATGGGGATTGTCGGAGGTGTTCATTGTTGGGTGGCCGGAGTTGGCATGGTGACGACCACGGATTGTGGTGGTGGTGGAATAGTGGTGTCGGGATTTTCTGGGTCGCCGGGGTCGAACGCCGGTGATGGTGGTGGTTTGTGGTCAGGATGGTGGCTGGTGGATCTGTGCTGGTGGCGGGTGGCCGGGAATGGTGGTTCTGGTGATAGCCGAGGGGCAGGGTGGTCAGACAAAGGGCAGCGATGGTAGTTGGCCTTGGAGACGGGGGTTATGGCATGGAGATGGTTTGGCTAGTTGAGGATTCGGGTCAGTGGTGGCGGCGTGGGCCGCCGACGAGGGGCGGGAGTTCGGTTAGAGTTAGGATTAGGTTTTGCTAGGTATTGTGCCATGTCGGGTGTGCCCGACACGGGGATGGTGGTGAGAAGATGTATCCGAAATGTGGACACGGAGAAGGTGAAATAATGTATTTGTAAAAGATAGAATAAAATTGGACGGGGAACACGGATACGATGCACACACGTGTGCTGGAAATTTGTGGAGAATAGAAATTTATGGATGAGTACCTGCCTTTTTATAGGATGCGGGAATTTCCAGTTGGATAAGGATTTGGAGAAATTGAACCCAATTAGATAATTTGCTATTAATAAATTTAAATAAATCAAATCCAAATTCAAATCAAAATCCAATTTAAACCTAATTAAATACAGTCTTTTAGTTTAAAATCAAATAAGATAAATCATATTTCATTTAAATCAAATCAAGATTTAAATTGCCACAATAATTTCAAAATATATTTTCCAAAAAATACTATAATAATAATTTCAAAAATATATTATTATTATTTAAAAATAAACTCAATAAAATATTTATGAAATATTATTTATTATTAATAATTATTTTTACGAAAGACTTTTTGTAAATAATAAATAAAATAATAATTTGGAAACTTTGGTACGATAACAAAATAATTATTATGTATATTATTTTGAAACTATAAAAAAATAGAAAATGTTTTTCTAAAATATGTACGCTCGCACATATTCGCACTCGTCGAGCAAATTCGAAAAAAAACGAACTTTCGCGTACAACGTACAATACGACTATGCGACGTACAATACAAAATTTTAAATCAGTACCAAATTTTATAAAAAAAATAGTTGAAATTTAGGGGTTTTACACCCTCCACTTCTCCGATTCTGAAATCGGAGGAGTGTCTGTCTCGACACACTGCTGTCCAAAACAAGGAAAGGCGCCCTTCAGCCCTCTCTTCCCTGGCGCAACCTGCGCCTGTTCCTACTTATGCGCAACTTGCGCCCATCACTACTTTGGCGCAACCTAAGGAAAACAGCCTTTTGGTTAATCCCTCCACTTCTCTGATTATAAAATCGGAGGAGACTCTGTCTCAATACACTGTTGTTCAAAATAAGGGAAAGTGCCCATTGGTCTTTTCTTCTTTGGCATAATTTATGCGTGTTCATGCTTCGGCGCAGCTTACGCAGGTTCATGCCTTGGCGCAACCCGCATGTACTTCTGCACTAGCGCAATGTAAAAGGAAGCACTCTTTGCCACCAAATCAGAAGTTTAGTGAGAAATCACTAAGTCGAGGAAAAGGTTCTTTAACTTTTCCTCATTCTACTCAAGTCGTTGACTGGGTGGAAAGTACTGCTCTCCTTAATAGAGACAGCCAAATCTCTATCGGGAAGATGAGTTCCATTCAGAACAAACCTTCCATGCAAAAGGGCATTTTGCCTATTCCAAAGAGATCAGGGCAGGATCTACCAACCTTATGTATTTCAAGATCCTAACGAGGCAAACTACTAGTATCTCAAGTAGATACACAAGCAGCTCCCCTATCAGACTTGTGCACCTATACCAACAGGTGCCAATTAGGCTCAACCTCAGGAAATCATAAGATTCATCAAGCGCAACCCGCACCAGTTGCTAACTTACACAAGAGAAAGAATGCTGAGGTGAAAGATCCTGTGACTTATGCTAACCAGCTTAGCACGTCCTTGTACACTCAAGGTACAGGACATCTCAGGAATAGGAACCATGTCCCGAATATCATCAAGGACTACGTTCCTGCAACTTCTTCCCGTCCTGTTAGCGACCTCCGTGAACTCTTAATACAGAAGCGGAAGGTTGCAAATCTATCCCGTTCAGCGGTGGTCCAACAACAAGAACATCATTGCAACCACCATCATGAAGTTGTCATCAAATACTGCTGTCAGTCAGCCAAGCGGTCCATCTTTGACCGTTTGAATTATGTTCAGACTCCCGAACCAATCCTAGTAGACGAAGATGAACTTCTCTATGCTTCTGTCAACATGGCATCTTGAAGCACTAGGGGTGGAAAACGTCCAAGACATAATGCGTCCCGTAATCCTAGTCAACAATACTTAGATCGGATTCATGAATCCGGTGAAGGAGTATACCAATATACCAGATCAAAAACCCGAGATACAATCGGTCAAAGGAATCTTCTTGATTCAAACCAAGATTCTTTCAGTCAAAAAGATATCCCTATCACTTATTCTGGGGATAGTTCTTTATGTGACTTTGACGCTGACAGTGAAAGTTCTGAAAGGACCATTCTTTTCACTAGCTCATCTTCAAAGGCTAGAGAAGTTACTGCTTATGCCATCACAGAAGATCAAGATACCTCTACTTTTTCCAGTCAAGAGCAGAGAATTGGTGATTTGGAGGCTAGTTTAAAGAACATGGCTGAGATGATGGCAGGCATACATACTGTGATTATGGTACAACATAAAGTTCCAACAGTCGTGAATCTGATTCTGACTCAAGAATCTGTGACGACATCAGTTCCCACCAATATTGATTTGGGGGTACAATCTCCTCACACTGCTTCCATTCCTGCACAGGTTATTCCAAGTCAATCTGGTGCAGGGGGTGGTACTTATCATGCGGTACCCCTCCTAACACATTAAATCAATCTACTACTCCAATATCAACAGGAGATACCAATGAGGCCGTAAAACTTTTACATACTCAATTTGAAGCTTTCAAACAGAAGGATGGCCTGCAGAAGCTTGGGATCAAACAGCCCTATCCCATAGAATGGAAAGAGGTCCAATTTCCTCCTAAATACAAACCCCCTACTATTATGTTGTTTGATGGCATCACGTCTCCAAGTCAATACCTCAACCACTTTGAAGTAATGACTGACCAATTCTAACCAAATGATGCTCTTCTTACCAGAGTATTTGTTGGATATTTAGCAGGTACAGCATATGACTGGTATCATAGTTTACCAGATGGGTGTATAACCTCGTTCGCTGGCTTCAAACAAATGTTCTTGGAACGATTTTATGAGGGAACCAACGACATGACTATGTCTGCTCTCATCAAAATCAAACAACGACATAATAAAATGAATGAACGTTTCATTGAACGGTTCCGCCGTGAAGCACTCAAAATGCCTCTCGGAACTTCAGATGCTTTAACTATAGACACTTGCAAATCAAATATTTTGCCTATAATCAGCATGTGGACAGGATCAACACAGTTCCAGGATTGGCCTTCTTTCATAATGAACGCCAAAGTCGCAGAAGAAAGCGCTGACAAATTCAAGCAATTAGGCATTCAAATGCCTAATCTTGACAAGGAGGAATGTGCTACACCAAATAACAATGGCCGTCAAAACAATCTCAAGAGCAAGGAGACTTTGGCCATTAACCTCAAAGGCAAAGAAGCCCTGGCCATCAATATAAATCAGCCAACATCTACCTCTTCAGCACCACCACAACGGGCACCTCATCCAAAAGAAGAATACTCTTTCGATGAAGATGACATCATGAGTATCTTTGATTGCTTCATCAAGAGCAACAAACTCCAACTGCCAAAACCTAAAAGGCCAGATGAAGTTAGTAAGACTGGCCATCCTAAATATTGTGTTTACCACAGGTTTATTGGACATCCGACTCGAGCGTGCTACGTGCTCAAGGATAAAATACAAGAGATGGTCAATTCTGGTGCAATCACTCTCCAGCAAGACGAGAAAGCTGTAACGGCTAATGTCGTCTCCTTACAGTTTGGAGATTTTCTGGCTCAACTTGTGCATGATGGTGTCATCCCCATCCCAAGAACTACTCCGGAGATTGTTAATCTTCCACCTACACTGTAACACCTAGTTTTCTAAAATGAGGGTAATTTTGAAATTTTGTAATTTTAATCTTTTAATAATGAGTATTTAAATCATGATATGATTTTTGGTGATTTTTAATTATTTCAAAAACTATTTTATTGGTAAATTATGATTTTGGAGTTTGCCAGTGAAACCCTAGAGACTACTTGACCTAGAGCCTAACCATGTGATTAGGATGTTTTATTTATCATTTTTGGCCTAGGGATATTTTTGTCATTTTGGTTTCTTGGAAATTATTTGTAAATTGTTTGAATGATGATTGTTATTTTGACCCTTGCTAGTTGAGACTATGGAGACTAACCTAGATGTTGACCTTAGCTATGGTGACTTGATTAGCATGGTGGGATCCTAGTCTAACTTAAGTTAACCCAAATTGAGTTATTTGAATCAAGTTTCATATAGAGAATAAATGATTTAGTGCATGGACTTTTGACTTATGGATTGATTTCATTAGCATTGAAACTTGGCCCAAGCCCATTAGTCATAACCCTAACCCTAATTCCTTTCTTACATGGCCGGTCCCTAGGGAATCCCTCTATTTAATCCCTCTTCCTAGTTCTTGCCTCTTTTGCATCACAATAACTTTTGGAAAGAAAGAGGTATCGGTCCTTCTTCTCCAATCCATAACTCTTTCATTTTAATTCATTTTTGAGTCTCTTGCATTAGAACCTAATCCACTCTATTTTCTGTTCATGGAGAGAAATATCAAATTTGGTACAATTTGGAGCTTTTTACTTGCAAGAGGAATCTTCCTATTTGGGGCTTTTTCTTTGTGATTGATACTCTATAGGTAAACACTTCAAACTATCATTTAATCTTGATTTCTTTGTATGATAGCCTAGATCTAGGTGTCCCCTAGCTGTGGTGTGTGTTTGGTGAAGTTTTGTATTGGTTTCGTGTCCGTATCGGACACGTATTATTTCCTATTTATAAGTGTTTGTTAGAATGCCACAATAGAATTTATTTTGATAATTTCGAAATGTATTTGAATGATCTGGTAGCCATATATGTGTAGATCACAACCCCTCTTGTCTGAGTCGACCCTTGTGTCATTTTCTTATCGTAAATTGATATGGACATGCAGCACGAGACCGTATCTCGAGTGCCCTGCTGCCACACGGTCATGCTCACTGCACAGGCCACGTGGACCCACCAAACTTGGTGTGGAGGTCAGGCCAGTGACTGACAAGCCACTCGTCCAGTCCCACGACTCCTCATGTCGTATCGAACACATATTTCGTCGTGCACTGGTTCGACCCAGTGACTATACACGTATAAAAATGTGTTTGATACGCGTGTCGTACTGCGTGTACACGTGGCCGTTGTGTCTTGTGTTATATCACCTGTGTAGGCCTACATGTGGGCTAAACGTAGACACGAGCACGAGACGTGTCATGCCCCGTGTCGTGTCCACGAGTGCGTGGACTTGTAGCACGACGCAGTCTGTTGTGGGTGTTTAATTCTTGTGTTCTTGGACACGTCGTGTCCTACTTTGGGGACACGACACACACTGTAATGCATGTTCACACATACACGAATCTTTAGCAACCCTTTAGTTTGGATTTTCATGTGTTTCGAATTGGATTTCATATTTTCCCCATTTGTCTGATACTCATGTTATATTAAATTAATTTTCTGAGATCGAAACTCTGTTCTAATGATGTTTACACTGTTGTTAGATGATTAAATTATAATGTTAGATCCTATTATATGTCTGAGTTTTAAGTTCACATTGTAGGATTCATGTTAGCTTGGTTTGGGGTTTGTTGATTTGTGCTTCCTGATCATGTGTTACTGATTTTGTATATACACACACATGTTCAAGACCTATGACAGAAATAATTATATACACACACATTGAACTGTTGTAAACCTGGGAACATATTCACCATTCACTAAAACCTGATAACACCTATGTACTGTTGCTATACACACACACACACTCTACTGTTATATACACACACACACACACATATTACTGCTACCACCTACAATACACACACATAGGTCACAAGCCTGTCACTGAAACCAGTACAATGCTGTCCTATTCCTAAACACCACATTGTTTAACTAACCTGTGAGAACACACACACACATATTCCCTAAAATCTGTGATGAAAATTGAACCACTCACATACACTCTAAAACCTGGAAACACATTCACTAAGGCTGGAAACCTATAACCCACACACCCTATTGCTATTTGCACACACACATGGTATACACACACATGCCACTGTCACTCTGCCCCTCTCTCTATATATATATTATATGTATATATATAATCATGCATGATAATATGTAAACCCATGTGACTGAAAACTATTTAAACTTGACATTGCCTATACATGATAACCTATATGAGTGTGCCTATGAATGATTACCTATACTAGTATATGCAATATGTGTATTGAATATATATATGTATATAGGTAATTGTATGTTGATAGCTTGTATAGCATTGTGATGGTATTTGAATGCTAGGATAGACATGGTTAGGCTTAGTGAGACTTGTCTGGTTAGGACTTGACCTAGTTGACCTAGTTTGACTACTGTAGTTGACTAGAGTTGACCAAAGGTTGACTTTAGCCTAGTTTGACCCAAACATCGTGTAGAATGCATTGTAGTATTCTATTTACGATTTTGGACATGTTGTGACTTATGCTGTTCTAAATAGGAGTCAGACACCTCTCCTCAGACTGTATATTCACTTCAGATACTCAGGATATCAGGCGAGTACATTCTCTGATCATTTCACAACTTGTTTAGGATTATATTATTGCTCTAGATTACCTTACTTGATGCTGTCACGATATTATCACAGATTGGTACTATATGGATCCCTATATTGAGATGTTATCCCCCTCGGGAGCATCGGATACTTCATGTCATGTGTTTCATGCACATCATATATTCCTCGCTCTCATGTTATTCATGTATACTCATGTGCTTCATGTACATTCATGTACGCTCGTGTACTCTCATGTGCTCTCATGTACGGCCATGTTTCTCATGTGCTTCATGTGTAACCTATACTTTATGTGTACCCCTTTATGGGCCTTCATGTGGAATTCATGTGCACTCAGTTCTGAGCCCTCATGTATACTTCATGTGCACCCATCTATGGGCTTTCATGTGAAAATCATGTGCGTAATATAACTTGTCTGGATCCTTATGTATTGATTAGGGTATGGGGGAGTATAAATAGTCATGTGAACAATTCCAAAGTAGTATAACCATGTGAGCCTCTTTAGTAAATTCATGTGCAAATCTAGCCGTTCACATGTCGCCTTTGTACTCTACATCACTAGTCACTGATAGTTCTCTACTTATAGTAGATATTTCTATTACACTTCTCTCTTTTACATCATGGACATTCTTTCAGTTTTCATGTATTGTACTTTTTTGTATGTTTATATTTTCTAACCAGTTATGATCTGCGTGAGATGTATTGTGCTCGCTCCTGTCCTAACTGGACCTGTTGAAAATATTATAGAGGATGATGAGGAACCCTGTACCCCCTACTATGGAGCTTGCCTAGATGACACTCGCGACCTGGACCCCTATGAAGGTTCAGGCAGCTGCTGAGGATGATACCCATACATAGTATAGATAGTTTAGACTGTTCTTTCTTTTCATGTCAGTTGTCGTTTTGTTTCAGAGTTGTATTATATTGGAGTTGTTGAGACTTGTGTTGGTTAACTTGTTTTATTTCACTTCTGGTGTACCTCAGTTGGAGGATTTCCTTATCTATTTCATCGTGCTATATTCTACCTCTAGATTGTGACTGGGTTGTACCTTCTCTGACTTGGCCTCCGGTTGGAGAGTATTTCATATTGTGTTAGTTATGTTCATAGCCTAGAACAGCGTTCTACCGTCGATACTGCGGCGTAGGCTGGACGTACCCACTTCTCGTGCCCCTACACTGGGTGCGGATCGTGACATGCACGGACGGATGGTCTGGTTCCTCTGTCTACTGGTAAAGGAGAGATCATATGGATACATCCAGATTTAGTGGCAGACTTTGAAATACCATCTTCTTCCACCAAGTCCAAGAAGGCCACTAAAAATAAATCATGTCACATGATTTCATTTGGTGAGCATTGTCTTCCACCTCTAGCTGCTACCTTCATCCCGGCAGCAGATAATCCTTCTTCTTCTTCCACTAATAAGATAACATTGTCAAAATTAGAAGCCAAATACCAACCAGCTTTCCATCTGTACAGTCCATAATCTCGTGAACTCATGACAAAAATGGGTTATGATCTACAAGAGGCCTGTGGTTTGAATCATGGAAAGGGGTCTCATGTACCTCTTTCTCTATGTCTTTCTCACAACTAATCTCGGGTTGGTTTGGGTTACTGGACAAACTCTCCCTTTCGCCGCAAGAAATCTTCCAGAAACAAGATCCAGGCAAAGAACTGCAATATGGTGTCCTTTGAGCCAGTATTCGAGGAAAAAGTCTTGACTCGTACCAGGTCTGGGAAACCTTACCTAAGAGACTACTCAGAAGCTCAAGAAGACCCTGCTCCAGCTCTGGAGGCTCCTCAAGCATCATCTTCTCCTGCTATCAATATTTCGTCAGCTTCGTCACCCCAGATAGAGGCAACTCTTCCTAAACCGACGACAGCCGACAAAGGAAAACAGCCTGTCCATTTTGACAAAGTATTAAAGAAAACTCCAACTTTGGAACTTGAGAAGCCATATAACTTTGATATATTGGCTCAACTGGCCAATACTCCGGCAAGATTATCAATATTTGAGCTACTCCGTCTTTCGAGGGAGACTCGAGAAACATTGAGTGAAGCTTTAACGCAAGCTAATACTTGTCTAGCACTTCTCAAGAAACCAGCGGAAGAGCCTGTAACATGCCTTCATTGTCATAGTGTGATGGAGCTAATGCCAAATATCACCTTCATACAAGACGATATGCTGTTTGTCATGCCCCGATTCTGTCGAATCGATAGTCGTCCCCCGGGCGTGATGCCGTGTGAACCTAAATTGCGATCGCACAAGGCCTAATCATAAGGTAATCTGAGACACGAGATCTAAGAGAGTACGCAGACAAATTGATACACACAATAAGTAAAGAAAACTTTGATCTTTATTGATAATGAACATCTTTTACAGACTCCGATACAAGACTCATTGCCGTACGGACTACAACATGACTCGATTACAAAAGAGTGCCGATGAGATAGCCGTTCCATATATTGCACACATCCCTCTATATACACAAGTACTCCATTGACCTGGATGGGAGGGACGCTGAGTCATTTTCCTTGGACTGTCGAGAGCCTTCAAAAGTGAAGTCGCAGAGTAAGTCTTCGACGCACGGCCGAAGCTTCAAAAGTCACGAACGCCGCCGAGCTAGCTGGCGCGTCCTTCCTGGTTCGCGGGACCTGCAAAGAGCGAGGATCAGCACAGAACACATGTACTGGCGAATGGCTAATTAAATCCAAGCTCTGTATTTGATTCAAGAGATTTCATAAACATGTTAGCTAGCTATTTCAATGATCTTTCTAACCATCCTGTTCGATTTGCATGTTAACATGTTTTGAGGCAAGCATATAGAATTGTATAACATTAAGCACTATCATATTTGTCCCGTGTCACGTGCATTTGATAAGCAGTGCAAGGGTGTGAAGGCCACTGGCAATGTCAAGCCATCGCGGACTATAGCCCGGTTAGACGGCGACCCTTTCTCGTCGGGTAGCGAGCCCTATGCAAAAGTTCCCATCTAACTCACGCCGATGAAGGACTGGCGCTTGCTATTCTCGTTCCTCCCGGGCCGAATCGGTTCCTTGGCCAAGGCAACCGTTCGAGGAAACTACACCTTGTCGACAAGTTGTCCAATGATCGTTTTTGCTTATTTAGCCGTATCGTTGCGATAAACGTTAATCGATTCATTCATTGCTTTGAATAGGCTAAGTGGATTTGCATAAGGAACATGTTTTCTATTTCCAATACCAGCAGTTGATAACCAGTGTTTCATGAAGAATCGTGCCACAATTTTTTTGATTCTACACTATTATGACAAGCATTCATTTTACTTCACATATTGAGTTTTGAAGTAGAGGGACGAGACGAAGGAGGTCAGCCACTCGCCTTAGGCTTGTTTCAAGTGAGCGACCGGTTGGCTGCGCTGTCGTCGCCTACGCGATCACCTGCAATCGCATAAGCAACTGATTAGAATACTGTGTATTTCAAGGAATTTCGATATAAATGCGAGCTCAAAAACGCGTCACGAAAATCCATCGAAAACATTCACGAAAAGCGCATTCACGAAAACGAAAGCCAAAGCCAAATCAAGTGCGGCATGAAAACCATAGCAACGGAAGATCTCTCCCGACTCAGCCGCAGAGCCAATCCTCGAGGCACAACCCGTTGAATTTGGGACTTGGTTCCGAAGAAGCCATTCCATAACGTGGAATGGATCTTAATTTAACCGTTCACGTTCGATCGACTCGGCCGATTCCGACCTATCGGTCCCGACCGAGCCGATAGCGACGGTGTTCCTTTCTCGCGCACCCCGTGGACGAAAATAGGGCACGATGTAGGGACGGGGCACTACACCATAACCAACTAATAAAAAGTTTCGTCCTCGAAACTTAAAGATAGAACCTACCTCTACGAGAATAACGAAGGAAATTTCTCCTTCATTTCTGATTCAAGCTCCCACGTCGACTCTTCGACTGAATGGTTCATCCAGAGGACGCGGACGAGAGGGATCGCTCGATTGCGCAGCAACTTATCCTTACGTTCTAAGATTTGAACTAGCTCTTCAACGTAGAATAAGTCTGACTTTAGCTCCAACTGGCCAAAATCTACCACGTGGCTAGGATCGTGCACGTACTTCCGTAGCTGAGAGACGTGGAAGACGTTGTGTACACCTTCAAGTGCCGGCGGTAGGGCAATTTTATAGGCCACTGGCACGATCCGTTCAAGTATTTCGAACGGCCCAACGAATCTCGAACTTAACTTTCCTTTCGCGCCGAACCGAGTAACTCCCCGCATGGGCGACACTTTAAGAAACACGTGATCGCCTACTTGAAACTCGAGGGGGCGACGATGAACGTCCACATAGCTTTTCTGACGACTCTGTGCAGTCTTTAGTCTTTCCCGAATGAGTCAAATTTTCTGTACGGTCTGTTCCACCAGTTCCAGGCCGAGAATCTGCCGCTCTCCGACTTCGTCCCAGCAAATGTGTGATCGGCACTTGCGCCCGTACAATGCTTCGCCATTTGAATGCTGGATTGATAGCAATTATTGTACGCAAATTCGGCCAGAGGTAGATGATTGTCCCAGCTTGATTTGAAGTCAATTGCACAGAGTCGTAGCATGTCTTCGAGAATCTGATTGACGCGCTCCGTTTGGCCGTCGGTCTGAGGATGGTAAGCTGAGCTGAACTACAACTTGGTACCCAGCGTCGACTAAAGGCTACTCTAGAATTACGATATGAACCGTGAATCCCGATCAGAGATGATGGATACTGGAACTCCGTGCAGCCGTACTATCTCATCATGATATATCTGCGCCAGGCAATCAACCCTCCAAGTAACTTTGATGGCAATAAAATACGCTGACTTGGTTAATCGATCGACGATGACCCAGATGGCATCATTTCCCCACGGCATCTTCGGCAGACCAACAATAAAATCCATGCACACGTGCCACCACTTCCATTCTGGAATCGCCAGATTCTGCATCTCCCCGCCTGGTCTCTGGTGCTCAGCTTTCACCTGCTGACAGGCCATGCATTGCGACACGAAAAGTGCCACATCTTTTTTTATCCCGTGCCACCAGAAGTTTGTACGGAGGTCCTTGTACATCTTCGTGCTACCGGGATGCAAGGTGTATTTCGCATAGTGCGCCTCCGACAGTATCTCCTTTCTGAGTTATGAATCGTCCGGAACGCATAGCCTACCGTTCAATCGAAGCACGCCGGTTTCGTCTTCCACAAAGTCGGTTGTCCTGCCTGTCGAAGTTAGCTCTCGCACTTTTTTCAGGTACGGATCGTCCGTCTGAGCGGTCTTGATCTTTTCAAGCAAGCTCGTTAGCTCTCGCACTTTTTTCAGGTACGGATCGTCCGTCTGAGCGGTCTTGATCTTTTCAAGCAAGCTCGGCTCTAACTGCAACTTTGCCAACTGCACATTCTGGAATCTGACTCGGAGCTCGATGCCCATTTCTTCTAGGTCACGTAGCAGTCTGGGGTCGATGGATAATGAGGCAATGTACTTCCGACTCAAAGCGTCCGCCACAACATTTCCTTTTCCCGGCGTATAGTCGATAGTCAAATCGTAATCCTTGATCAGTTCAAGCCAGCGCCTCTACCGCAAGTTCAGTTCCCTCTGCATGAATAGATACTTGAGGCTCTTGTGATCGGTGTAGATCGTGCACGCCATGCCATAGAGGTAGTGACGCCACAATTTCAATGCGAACACAATCGCCGCTAACTCCAGGTCATGCGTGGGATAATTTTTCTTGTGCGGCTTTAGCTGTCGGGAAGCAAAAGATATCACCTTATTTCGCTGCATCAGCACACACCCCAAGCCCTGACCGGACGCGTCGCTGAATATCTGGAAACCCTCAGTCCCTTCTGGAAGTACGAGTATCGGGACCATGACGAGCCGTTGCTTCAACTCTTGGAATACAGCTTCGCAGTCGTCCGACCATTCGAATACGACTCCTTTCTGGGTGAGACAAGTCAGAGGCGATGAGATCTTCGCGAAGCCTTTCACGAAGCGTCGGTAGTATCCCGCTAAGCCAAGGAAACTTCGAATTTCGCCAACGGACGCTGGCCGTTTCCAATCGACAATGGCTTCAACTTTCTTTGGGTCGACCGCAATGCATTCAGCAGAAATGATGTGTCCGAGGAATACGACGCTGCTAAGCCAGAATTCACATTTGCTTCGCTTCGTATATAGTTGATTTTCTCGAAGGGTCTGAAGCACGGTCCGCAGATGCTCAGTGTGTTGCTGCCGATCCTTCGAGTAGACGAGTATGTCGTCGATAAAGACTACTACGAACTTGTCGAAGAATGGTCGGAACACCCGATTCATTAAATCTATGAAAGCAGCAGGGGCATTCGTTAGGCCGAACGGCATTACCAGGAACTCGTAATGGCCGTATCGAGTACGGAAGGCAGACTTCGGTACATCGTCCGGCTTGATCTTGAGTTGATGGTAACCCGAACGCAGATCAATTTTAGAGAACACCGTGGCTCCTTGAAGCTGATCAAACAGATCGTCTATGCGGGACAGTTGGTATTTGTTCCAGACGGTGGCTTTATTCAGCTCGCGATAGTCGATACAAAGACGCATAGAGCCGTCCTTCTTCTTGACAAACAGCACGGGCGCTCCCCATGGCGAGACGCTGGGTCGAATGAATCCCTTGTCGAGCAACTCTTATAACTGCACCTTGAGTTCTTTTAGCTCTATAGGGGCCATCCTGTACGGGGCTTTCGAGATCGGTCGAGGGTCGGGGAATGTATCGATAGTGAACTCAATCTCTCGATCGGGCGGCATGCCGGGCAGCTCGTCCGGGAACACATCGGGGAATTCTGCCACAACGTCGGTCTGACCCGCATTTGCACCATCCTGTCGCATGTCTCGAACGGAAGCTAGATAGCCTTCGCACCCGGAATGCAGCATCCGTCGAGCAGATATTGCGGAGATCACCATGCAGGTCGGCGATGCCTCACCACACGAGTAGCAGAATTCAGGCACTCCGGGTATGCGGAACGTGACCTTCTTTTCAGCGCAGTCTATGGTTGCGTTGTACGGACCGAGCCAATCCATCCCCATAATGATATCGTAGTCCTTAATATTTAGAACTATCGCATCGAGACTGACCTTTTGACCACCTATACAGATGATTCCGTCTTCGCGGACTAAATTTACAGCTAGTGGCATGCCCGACGGGATGTTAACAGTGAGCTCGAGACCCAGCGGTGTCACGGAAAATTTGTGCTCGGCGGCAAAGTCCGCCGATATGAAACTATGCGTGGCACCTGAATCAAACAATACACGAGCAGGTTTATTATTGAATTGCAGTATACCTGTCACGACTGTGTCAGATGCGAACACTTCGTCTCGGGTCATGGCGTAGACGCGGCCCTGAGCATTAGGGCGACGGTCTTGGCCATTCTGTTGTGCGGTCGGTGGGGCCCGAGGTGCTTGGCCTCAGTTTTATTGATGTTGTTGGGGACGTTGGTTCGGCCTAGCTTCCGGGCAGTTCTTTGCGATATGATTTTTGTTGCCGCAAATGAAACATGTCCCGGTCTTTAATCGGCACTCGACGGCCATGTGCCCTTCCTTATGGCAGAACTCGCAGACTACTCGATCCTTCGTCTGGTTGCCGCCTCCGTTGCCGCAGTTTTGACGTTTGTGTGCGTTGTTGCCTCCCGCATTACTATGGCGTTTGTTATTAAAGTGAACAACGCCGGTAGTAGTAGGAGGATACTCGGACTCCAGACGGATGGCGTGGTTGAGTGCCTCGCCCATAGTTTTGTATTCGGCCACCGAAACATGCGCACGGATAGTTGAACGCAGGTCCACTTCGAATCGTCGAGCTCGACTTGCAGTGGTAGGCAGATAGTCTCCAGAAAACTTGGCTAATTTGTTGAATTCGGCCGCGTACTGTCGTACGGTCATATTCCCTTGTCTCAACTGCATAAACTCATCTTCTTTCTCCTGTCGCACGGCTGCAGAAAGATATTCAGTCTCGAATGCATTTCTGAATGTAGTCCAGAAGATTGCCGCCGTCTCGTCTTCACGTCGAATAGCCCGCTTCTGCACAGCCCACCAATCGTGCACGTTCATTCGAAGTAGAAGTTGAGCACATGCGACTTTCTTCGAGTCCTCGATACCCAGAAGCTCGAACTTATCTTCCAGCTACTCCAGCCAGTCGATCGCCACCGCGGGATCTTCTGTGCCGTTGAAGGAAGTACGACAGCTTTTTGTAAATTTTGACACATCGAAGTTGGAACTTCTCGGTGCTGCAGGTGAGAGCACGGGCGCCTCTGGTTCGGCTACGTTGGATCGAACCGCAGGCTGGGTCACGGCAGGCGTCATCGTTGAATTGTTGTTGTTGCCCACGACCGACTGTACGATCTGCTGGAGGGTATTCAGCTGCTGCTTTCTGCAGTTTGAATTGAGCCTCGAACTGATTCTCAAATTGAGTCTGACAAGCCTCCGCTTGCTGACGATGGAGCTTGTTTTGACGTTGCTATATTTCAAGCATCTGCAGCATACGTTGCATTGGGTCGTCGGAAGGTCCGGCTGCGACATGTGTCATTCCCGTTGGGTCGACGGAATGCTCGGGTCTGGAAGCACTCGAGCCGCTGGAAGCACTCGTCTCGTCTTTCGCCTGAGCTCCCGTAACTGCAGGGAAAAGGAAAGGCAACTCTCGTTAGTTTCAGAAAATGTCCTGGGTTCAGCGTATGGAACAACTCTTCTCATCGACACGAGGTCAACGGTTGGAGACTAGAACTCGACACTGGAGGCCAAGGACGTAAAGCCGTGCTCTGATACCATTATGTCACGGTCCGATTCCGTCGAATCGATAGTCGTCCCCTGGGCGTGATGCCGTGCAAACCTAAATTGCGATCGCACAAGGCCTAGTCATAAGGTAATCCGAGACACGATATCTAAGAGAGTACGCAGACAAATTGATACACACAATAAGTAAAGAAAACTTTGATCTTTATTGATAATGAACATCTTTTATAGACTCCGATACAAGACTCATTGTCGTATGGGCTACAACATGACTCGATTACAAAAGAGTGCCGATGAGATAGCCGTTCCATACATTACACACATCCCTCTATATACACAAGTACTCCATTGACCTGGATGGGAGGGACGCTGAGTCATTTTCCTTGGACTGTCGAGAGCCTTCAAAAGTGAAGTCGCAGAGTAAGTCTTCAACGCACGGCCGAAGCTTCAAAAGTCACGAACGCCGTCGAGCTAGCTGGCGCGTCCTTCCTGGTTCGCGGGACCTGCAAAGAGCGAGGATCGGCACAGAACACATGTACTGGCGAATGGCTAATTAAATCCAAGCTCTGCATTTGATTCAAGAGATTTCATAAACATGTTAGCTAGCTATTTCAATGATCTTTCTAACCATCCTGTTCGATTTGCATGTTAACATGTTTTGAGGCAAGCATATAGAATTGTATAACAATAAGCACTATCATATTTGTCCCGTGTCACGTGCATTTGATAAGCAGTGCAAGGGTGTGAAGGCCACTGGCAATGTCAAGCCATCGCGGACTATAGCCCGGTTAGACGGCGACCCTTTCTCATCGGGTAGCGAGCCCTATGCGAAAGTTCCCGTCTAACTCACACCGATGAAGGACTGGCGCTTGCTATTCTTGTTCCTCCCGGGCCGAATCGGTTCCTTGGCCCAGGCAACCGTTCGAGGAAACTACTCCTTGTCGACAAGTTGTCCATTGACCGTTTTTGCTTATTTAGCCGTTTCGTTACGATAAACGTTAATCGATTCATTCATTGCTTTGAATAGGCTAAGTGGATTTGCATAAGGAACATGTTTTCTATTTCCAATACCAGCAGTTGATAACCAGTGTTTCATAAAGAATCGTGCCATGATTTGTTTGATTCTACACTATTATGACAAGCATTCATTTTACTTCACATATTGAGTTTTGAAGTATAGGGACGAGACGAAGGAGGTCAGCCACTCGTCTTAGGCTTGTTTCAAGCGAGTGACCGGTTGGATGCGCTGTCATCGCCTACGCGATCACCTGCAATCGCATAAGCAACTGATTAAAATACTGTGTATTTCAAAGAATTTCGATATGAATGCGAGCTCAAAAACGCGTCACGAAAACCCATCGAAAACATTCACGAAAAGCGCATTCACGAAAACGAAAGCCAAAGCCAAATCAAGTGCCGCATGAAAACCAGAGCAACGGGAGGTCTCTTTCGACTCAGCCGCAGAGTCAATCCTCGAGGCGCAACCCGCTGAATATGGGACTTGGTTCCGAAGAAACCATTCCATAACGTGGAATGGATCTTAATTCAACCATTCCCGTTCGATTGACTCGGCCGATTCTGACCTATCGGTCCCGACCGAGCCGATAGCGACAGTGTTCCTTTCTCGCGCACCCCGTGGACGGAAACGGGGCACGATGTAGGGACGGGGCACTACACTGTTAGAAGATAATCGTCATGATTGACCCCTCTACTTCACGGGATATGTTGATACCATGAAGGTTGATCGTATCCTGATCAATCCCGGGTCTGCGCTCAGCATCATGCCAAAAACTTTACTACATGCATTGAAGATTCCTGTGCATAATCTTTCAATAACCATTACGACAATCCTGGGATTCAATTATGGGAGAAGTGAAGAAAGATTCGCCTGAAAGTTCAAAAAGGCAATCTTCGTACGAAGGTTACTTTCTACGTGATTGACAATCACGGCTCTTACAATGCTTTACTGGAAAGACCCTTTCTGCATGAGCATAACATTGTACCATCCACTTTACATCAATGCTTCAAATATGTGGATGCCAATGGAGAAGTCTAAAAAGAAGTAGCCGACATGAATCCTTTTAGGGGGGTTAAAGCATATTTTACGGACTCTCGGATGTACAAAGAGGAGTTTATGAAAGTTGTATTGGCAATAGACAGTGAGGAGGATCAGAAACATACTTCAAAAGATGTTCTCGTGATCTCCGTCAAAAGACGTGCTATTTGTTCTTCTTCTTCACAGATATTGACCATACATCTTTTCTCATATAATAAACAACATCTTGCTGTAGAAAAGGAACAAAGGGAGCTCACCTCTTCTGAGCCTCTTATTTTCGACCTTCATCATAACAAACCTCCTCCTTTTCTTTCTCCTTCTCTGGTTATCAACCTTACTAAGCCTTCTGTGAAGGCTAAGAATCATGTTGTAAATAACGATGTACAAATCAATAAAGTAGCACCTCCTTTACAGTATACTGATTCTTTTATTATACTCGATGTTATTTTAAAATGTTAAATAACTTCGAACCACTTACCATAGGAGCAGTTGAAGCTTCCCAAAATGAAGTATTGCTCGAGCCAATGCAGGACTCCTTCTTCTTAGTTCCTTCCAGGAAGAAAGATGAACTTCCTATACTTTTAGTAAAGGAACAGAACAGAAGATCACGCCCGATAGCGAAGAAAAATAATCAAGATAACGGAAGACTTCAACTACGTCGTTATAGTCAACAATCAAAAGATATTATTCAAAAGATAGGCTATAATTTTAAAGCTGGTCTCAATGGCGGCAAAGAAAGGCGAACTCCTATTCGTATTCCTGCTCCGAAAGGAAAATCACAACAACACTACGGCAAAACGAAGCGGAAATTAGGTTATACTTCACCAACTCCGACTCCAGAAGCCTCCGAATCCGAGAAAGAAGAACGATCTAACTCTTCTGATTCTATCTCATGGAATTCAGATACCAGTGTAAGGCACGTCCATCGCGTGACTCTATCTTCCAATATGGTGACCGCTGAGTTCTCGAAAGATGACGAAGACTTTGTCAAAGCTTATGAATCTGATCCTTGGGCACAATGGATGGATACTCAATGGGAGCTTCGCTTCAAGCAACATGAGCCACCTACTGAAGATCAGTTGGTTCAAGTCAATATTGGAGACGAAAATTCCCCAAAACTAATTTTTGTCAGCAAAAGCCTCCTTGAAGCGGATAAACAAGAACTAATCCAACTCATTAGGGAAAACATTGATGTATTCGCTTGAAGCTATGAAGATATGCCGGGATTGGATCCTCAGATCGTGACTCACAGGCTTAACATTTTGCCAAATACGAAGCCAGTCAAACAGCAACAACGTCGGTTTCGACCTGACATGATGGATGTCATAGAAGCTGAAGTCAAAAAACTCATCGCCTGCGGTTTCATCGGAGAAGAACAACATCCGGACTGGGTGGCTAATGTTTTTCCAGTTTTGAAGAAGGCAGAGAAAGTCCGGGTCTGCATCGACTTCAGAGACCTTAATGAAGCTTGTCCCAAAGACGAATTTCCTCTTCCAATTACTGATGTCATGATTGACAATACTTGCAGATTTGAACGTATGTCCTTTATGGATGGATTTTCAGGATACAATCAAATCAAGATGCATCCGAAAGATGAGAAACATACATCTTTCCGTACTCCTCTTGGAGTTTATTGCTACATTGTCATGTTATACGGTCTTAAGAATGCTGGTGCAATATATCAGCGGGCCATGAGTACCATCTTTCGTGATCATTTTCAAAATACTGTTGAATGTTATGTTGACGATATTGCTGTCCAAAGTCGTTTAAAATAAGAACATATTCAAGATTTCAGAACTATTTTCGATCTAATGCGCCAGCATCAACTCAAAATGAATCCCACCAAGTCATTCCTGGGAGTCTCTAGTGGTAAATTTCTTGGATTCGTTATTACCTCTAAAGGTATACACGTTGACCCTGAGAAAATCAAATCCATTCAAGAGATGCATCCTCTACACAACCTAAAAGAGCTACGAGGATTCCAAGGATGGCTTGCGTACATCAGGAGATTCATCTCAAATCTCTCTGGATGCTGTAGACCGTTCACTCAACTCATGAAGAAAGGTGTTTCTTTTATTTGAACTGAAGAATGTCAACAAGCATTTGAAGACATAAAATGGTACTTGATGAACCCTCCAGTTCTAGTGCCTCCAGTATCAAGAATACCTTTCCTAATGTATGTTCGAGCAATGGACCACTCCCTAGGTGCCTTATTAGCTCAGAAAAATAAAGAAGGTCATGAGCAGGCTATCTACTATCTTAACCGTATAATGATTGGAGCTGAGCACCGATACACTCTAGTAGAAAAGGAATGTCTAGCTTTGATGTTTGTTGTGCAAAAGACGAGACATTATATCACTGGCCAAACTATTCATGTTATTTCTAGAGTTAACCCTCTCAGGGTCCTGATGAATAATTCTAGTACTCTCAATTCTAGGCTTGCAACATGGGCCATATTGTTAGCACAATATGATATAATTTATGTTCCTCAAAAGTCTGTTAAAGGTCAAGCTCTTGCTGACTTTCTAGCAGCTCATCAAGTTCCCGAAACATCTAAACTCTACGATGAGATTCTAAATGAAACCTTGGAATCCAACATAATTTCAGAAGAAATTCTTATTTAGCGTCTATTCTTTGATGGTGCATCCAGAATTGGACCAAAAGGTGCTATTGTTGCTGGAGTTGAAGTCGTTCTCGTCTCACTAGAAGGGTTAGCTATCCAAAGAGCTTATTCTTTAGATGAGTCATGTTCCAACAATGTGGCTGAATACAATGCTCTGCTCATCGGTCTTCAATTGGCTAAATAATTATATTGAATATCTTGAAGTTTACGGAGACTCCAAACTGATTGTCAATCAAGTTAGAGGCACATACGAAGTTCGACATCAAGATTTGGTTCCATATCATGATGCAGCAATCAGGATGGCTACTTCATTCAAAGGGTTCTTCATTGAACACGTACGCCGAGCATGTAACACGAAAGCTGATGCACTCGCTAATCTTACAGCAGTATTAGCAATTCCCGTCAGAAGACAACAAATGATCGTCATCACTAATAGAGAGTTGTTTTGTGTCCAGAATAACTTAAATATGGAAGTTAACAACCCAAACATGGAATTCAACAATTCGGTTGAAATTTATACCATCAGTGAAGACTGGAGGACTCCTTTCATAGACTTCGTGGTCCATGATATCCTACCTGAAGACCCTAAGGAGGCCACAACAATTCGACGACAGTCACTCAGATTTTACTACAATCATACTATAAAGACACTTTACCGACGAACGTACGACGACTTACTCCTACGTTGTCTTGCTGGGGAAGAAGCAAAACAAATACTTCGTGAAGCTCATGACGGTGTTTGTGGTGCACATCAACCTGGTCCTAAATTACAGGATCGTATTCGCTGTATAGGCTATTATTGGCCTTCAATGGTATCTGATGCAATCGAGTATACAAGAAAGTGTCGAGCATGTCAAATTCACGCTGACTTCATTCATCAATAGTCAGAATTCCTTCACCCGACGGTAGCATCTTGGCCCTTTGAAGCTTGGAGAATGGATGTCATCAGTCCTATCAACCCTCCCTCGTCCAGAGGACATCGATTTATATTAGCCATAACTGATTACTTCTCGAAATGGGCTGAAGCAACACCTTTAGCTGAGGTCAAGACAAGCAGCGTCATCAACTTTATTAAGCATCATATGATTTATAGGTTTGGTGTTCCTCGACGAATCATTCACGATAATGGGCCACAATTCATCTATCAGAAATTCACTCGATTCTGCGATGACAACAGGATCAATAATATTGCTTCTACAGCTTACAATCCTGCAGCTAACGGGTTGGCAGAAGCATTTAACAAAACCATCATCAAACCCATCAAGAAGTTTGTTTCTACCAACAAACGGAACTGGAGTGAGAAGCTTGGAGAATGTCTATAGGCTTACTGTACTACTATACGTACTCCTACAGGCTGCACACATTTCTCTTTGGTGGACGGATGCGAGGCTGTCTTACCATTAGAAATCCAGATCCCTTCCCTAAGGATTTCCATTGCCAATGAACTAACAACCGAAAATAATGATCGCCTGAGACTTCAGAAGCTTGAAGCGCTTGACGAGAAACAGCTCCTAGCTCAAGAACATATTGAGGTATACCAAGCTCGTCTATCAAAAGCCTTCAACCGTAAAGTCAAAGCCCGATCATTTCAAAAAAGAGAACTAGTTCTAACCGTCAGACGTCCTATGACTATGACGCACATGAGCAAAGGCAAATTCGAAGTGAAGTGGGAAGGACCTTATGTTGTAAGTAAAGTTTTCTCCAACGAAGCTTATCAATTAACTGGTATGGATGGTCGAGTCGCCATGATGCCCATTAATGGCAAATTTCTCAAGAAATATTATAATTGAAGAGAAAAGAATATGTATATATATATATATATATATATATATATATATATATATATCAACACAAAGACTCAGAATGTAATAAAATTCTTTATTTGCATAAATCTAAATAGAAGGAAATACATAAAATTAACGAGGACCGGAGCCCTCTTAATTGAAAACATATTTCGCAAGAAGCTCGAAGACATTATTGTCCGATGACACCAGCAGTTCGCAGGCAGCTTTTCTTAAAACTTCTTCTTCATTAGTACTCCCAGGCTCCACTAGTTCGGCGAGAATGTCCCGTTTTTGTCCAGGGACAACCGAACTTTCTCTGACTTCTGGCTGAATAGGCGGCGGAGGCTCATCGGAAGGAGTGTTGAGGACAGCTTCGATCTTTGGGATAACTCCCGTCTCCCTAGGCATTTCTTTTGAAGACATTTACAAAAGAAGAAAAAGGGGTGAATGATGTTCTCAGAAAAGTTCCACACTATTTATAGACAGAAAAGCCAAACATTCTGTCTCGCGAATCGAAACAACCTTTCCTCGAAAAGGCATGTTCGTTTATCTTATGAAGAGATCTTTATTTATTCTTTAGAATTGAAGAGACCTTTCTTTGAAAAGGCATGCTGATTCATCCATCTTTTCATCTCAACTTCATTGCGGGAATGGGACTACATTTATAATAAATCCCAGTGAAGTCTATCCAAATCATCAATTCCGTCTTTTGAAACCCAGCTGTTTTAAAAGATATCTTTTCTTTATGATAAATCCAAATATTGTCTTTTTAGACACAATATTATGTCTTTAAGTCCCAGCGGACTTGAAGATCATTTATAGAAAAATGAATTATTACCTCTGGATTCTATTTTCTATATCATCACATCAAATCAAATCATAAAGAAGAGAAAATCATTCTTTATTCTTTCTTTAAAAATATAGTTACATCTTAATGGAAATCTATTACATCTCTGATTTTCATTCTAGATACATCTTAACGGAAATCTATTACATCTTAGATTTTTATTCTAAATCTAACAAATGAAGGTCTATTACATCTTTGGATCTTCTTGTTAATGCTAGTTCCTTGTCGTCTCGACCTGAAGCAACGAGCAAGACAATGGAACTAACTCTGGTCTTCTCTCTCAGAAAGATGAGAGGAGAACCCCAGAGTACAGCAGCTCAAAGATAAGCTGCTGTCAATACAACTGATGGAGAAGAGATGATCCATCATGTGAATTAGAAATGAGATCACCCTCGTGATACGATTCCTAATTCTATCTCTCCACCGTCCAACTCTCATGTATAAAGGCCCTTCCTACTATCTGAGGAAGACCCTTCTGGAACATGGAGAGTCCTGAGCTATCTGATTTGAGCGTCAGAATCACATGAGCTGTCTGATGTGAGTGTCAGAAGAATGCTCCCCACAGCATCCAAGTCGCCAATGCCAGTTCTGAAGAAGCCTGCCAACCAGATTTCTGCAAATATCAACAAAGAAATAAAAGTTAGCAAAATCTATCAAACTGTGCACCTTTGATCATCAGACGCACATCATCAGAGTCAGCCTATCGGCGCCTATGATAAAACATGCGCCTCTGACCAAAGTCAAGCACTGGATTGCAGTGTGCACCTCTTCTCAGAATTTCAGGCGCACGTCTACAACATGCGCCTCTGACTGAAGTCAAGCACTGGATTGCAGTGCGCATCTCTTCTCAGAATTTCAGGTGCACGACTACAACATACGCTTCTGACCGAAGTCAGGCACTGGATTGCTGTGCGTGCTTCTTCTCAAAATTTTAGGCGCACGTCTACAACATGCGCCTCCGACCGAAGTCAAGCACTGGATTGCAGCGCGCGCTTCTTCTCAGAATTTCGGACGCACGTCTACAACACGCGCCTCATTTCTACAAATTAGTGCCTGTCTTCAAAATAGTCTTAGTATAAAGTGGCGTAAGTTAAACAATGAGTCATGAATGGCGCTCATGTATAGAAACTACTGGTTCTTTGTTGGAACTTACCATCAAAATCAACTATGTTTGGACGGAAGATAGTCGAGGATATAAAGCACGGCAAATCAACATCCGAAGACGCGGTATGCAGAAAAACAGCATCAGATTTTGGTGGCACAAAAAGGCTCACGAATGTTGAACTCTTGACCGCCGATGGGTTTCTGCAAAGAACCATTGCCATCAACAGAAAGAAGAAATAAGAAAAAGTTCATGGACATTTCTTTTTTATTTCTCCTATCAACTATTTAAATAGTTTAGAAGATACGAACGGGCGCATCATTCTAGGAGCCTATCTCGGGAAGGACCTAAACAAAAGGTGCTCAAACCACACAAAAACTGCCATGTGTTCTTTGAAAAAATAGAAAACATTTGAGTTGGTCAAAAGGGTGCATTGGCACGCACCACTAAACAGATCACACGAAAAGATTTGTAGAAAGGCGCCAGAAATAAATTTTTCATTTATTACATAGGAGAAAACAAGCCCCTACAAAATAAGTTACGCAAAAGACAAGAAAAAGTGGTGCCCCTACAGAAACCATTACTTCTTCTTGTCTTCTTTACCAGCTTGGCAAAGAGAAGCGCCTAACTCGCGCATATCACGAATCCCTGAACGACGCATCAGACGAAGAAATCCTTCTGCGTCACCGCGCTCTTCAGAAGAGGTTGAAGGACCACTGTTCGGACGATCAAAGACTGCTGGGGTCAATTCAAAGCATTCTAAGAGATTATTTGCTCGCAGTAATTGGTCAGCCTCGGACAGGACTATAGGCACAGTATCAGGCCTTCTTCTTAGGTGCCATAGAAGTACAAAAGTGAAGGATGAATACAAGAACCTCTCCCTTTATATATGACCAATCAACGCTTCATATTCCCCACGGGAAATCGAACATCATCAATACAACTAGGAAAGACGAAGAGGACATCGAATGTTTCCGAGAAGAAATTTATTATGACGGTTGAGCATTGACTGGCGCAATCCAAACAAAACTAGTATAATTCAAAGTATTTCAAAACTCTGAAGTATTTTTAAGTTTCGAAAACTTTGAAGGGGGTCTTCTAGAGCCTAAAAATTAAGAGGCGCCACTCATTAAAGTCTTCAATCATCTGATGGCGCCAAACCAATCAAGTTGCACAGGATCATCAAGTTGCACAGCTTCAGATTGCACCATCGCCAGGTTGCACTAGAGTCAAGGTACACAGAACGACACATGGTGCACTTTCTCAAAAATCTATAATGGCGTCATCATTTCCTGACAACTGACAGCACGAAGATTAAGGAAAATCCCTTCGAATCCCGCGCAACCCAGCGTTCGAGAAGACTTTGTCAGCATATAATTAATACTAACAGCTGGTTAGCGCAAGTCACTGAATGGCACAAGGATTAATCAGTACAGTACAGAAGACCTAGTCAAAAGGCGCAAGTCGTTAAGTTGCGCCTATGCACAGCCTGACAAAGTGGCGCCACTTGATCAACTCTTAGTTTAAAACAGGGTGACGTGGTGCACAAGCTATCAACTTTGCATAGCATGCCCACTACACTGCCCACGACCACGCGTATCTCAATCAAATGATGCCACGCATCTACAGCAGTTAGTACAAACCGTTCGCGCAGGTTGTTGCATTGCGCCCTCGTGCAACCTGATGAAGCATGCGCAAAGTGTTCAAATGGTGTTCAAGACAGAGTGATGTGGCGCATAAGCCACTAACTTTGTAGATCATGCCCATGACCACGCACATCTCAATCAAACGATGCTACACGTCCATAGCAGTTAGTACAACCGTTTGTGCAAGTGAACAGGAGGCGCACAATCTGAAGCACGCACAATCCAGAATAACTGCTAAACAGTTATTTCAAGAACTCTATAAATAGAGTTTCAAATCCATCTCAAAGCATCAAGAGTGATCATAATCTCCTGCTAAAGTGCTGCTGTATTCTCCATAGGCTCGTGTCTTCGATATCATATCGTCCAAGGGATAAAATGATCGTCTTCTGATCAGATTCCTATAATTTTACTTCCCCAGAAATCAATTTGTACTCCTGTACTCTTTTTCTTAGTTTATAATAAAACTTTTGTTTTTTGCAAACAATAATAGTTTGGTCTTTTTCTTCGGATAACTTGGTAGTCTCGTGTAACAGCAGCTTAATAGAAGAAAGCTCACTAGACTCAATATAAGAATTATTATTTCTAACATCAGCTAGTTGGTCGGTAAGTCTTTCTATCTCACCATTGTACTCTTTGAGTACCTTTTTAGAGGTTTCATATTTACTATGCAGTTTTCTATAGTCATTTAACAGGTCACTGAAAGCCTCTTCTAATTGCTCAAAGGTGAAATTATCATAAGGATCAAACAGAGGATTAGTGATTACCTGATCGCAAGCCATCAAGCATACATTTGCAGCATCATTAGATTGTTCGCCTTCTGAATTGCTGGCTTCGCTCTCATACCATATGCTTGTATTGGCGTACTTCCTTGATATAGATCTCTTCAGGTAGCCTTTGTCATATTTGCTACTTTTTCTTGTTAATATTGTTGGACAATCTTTCTTTATATGTCATTTCTTCTTACATCCATAGCAAATAGGATCTTCCTCGTTGTTGTTGTTGTTGTTGTTGTCTTTTGTTCTTCTGTTGAATCTTATGAACTTCTTGAATTTTTTTACCAGAAGAGCTTGATCTTCAAAGTCAGAGTCGTTGTCGTCAGAATCATCTTCGACAGTTCTTCTATGTTGAGCCTTCAAAGCGATCGACTTCTTTGACTTCACATTTGGTGTAGTATCTTCAAAGTCTTGAAGTTCTAACTCATGAGTTAGTAGCTTACCCATGAGTATTTCCATAGACATTGTTGAGAGGTCGTTTTCTTCAATAATTGTTGTAGCCTTTGGAATCCAGTTCTTTGTGAGAGCTTGTAGAAGTTTGCAAATCTTCTCATGGTTACTGTATTCCTTGCCTAATGAAGACAAAGGATTTACAATATCCGAGAATCTCGTAAACATCTGGGTGACGGATTCATTTGGCTTCATCTTGAACGCCTCGTACTTTTGAGTAAGTCTGTTAATCTTTGACTCCTTGACTTGTGTTGTTCCTTTGTGGGTTACTTCGAGAAGTTTCCACACTTCATTTGATGTTGTGCAAGTCGACACCCTGTTAAATTTAGTTCTGTCTATAGCATAAAATAACGCGTCAATAGCACATGCGTCAAGACTGGCCTTTTTTTCATCCTCAGTATATTTATCATGGGGTTTTTCAACTAAAACTCCCTTAACAGTAATACGATGAGGCTTTTTGTAGCCATCAATACCTATAGACCATAAGTCAAAATTAAGTAATTTTAAGAAGAAACTCATCCGTGTTTTCTAATAAGTGTAGTTTGTGTCGTCAAACAGTGGAGGTCTGTTTATGGCTTGGCCTTCACTTGTGAATTTCACAGTTGTCATGTGTAATGTTGTGATCTATATAACAATTAAAAATAACTGTAGTTTTATCTTGCTTTACCTGTATAACCCAATCTGATACCAATTATAGGAACGAAGTCGTAAAGCGGAATACTCTAGAGGGGTGGTGAATAGAGTAGGCAGCGGAGTATTGCTAATTAAAAACTTGTTAGCAGTTAGATCACAGAAATAATAATAATCACAAAGTAATAACTGTAAAGATAAGAGATCAGAAGGCAAACACAAACACAGAAATTTATACTGGTTTCCCTCTTATGAGGACTAGTCCAGTCGGAAGAACTCTAGCTTCCAGTTGAATCTACTATTGGAAATCCCGTAAGTTTTCATACAAAGTCCTTGCAACTTCTACAGACGCGAGCTTTGATACGAAGAACTCGACCAACTTCAGTTTTGAAGAGTCTTTCTTCAATCAAGCCTCTGATTACAATTTCTCTGAAATCTTCTAGACCGCGCCGTACCGTAAATTGACTAGAGAATTGTAACTGGCTTGGGATTTAAAAATGAAAGCTTTTAGAAAACTCTTTGGAAGAAACGTAAGCTTTAGAAGAGAAGAGATAAAAGTGAATAAGTGATTTAAAATGATCAGAATTCCTCTCTATTTATAGTTTTTTCAAAGGCAGAACTCTGGCAGAATTCGGGCAGAATTCGGACAGAATTCTATGTAACAAGCCGCAACTGAAGGGAGACCAAGTTCAAAAACCAACGTTCATATAACGTTCACCTTGGCCGAACTCTGGCCGAGTTCTGTCAGGGTTGGTCAGATTTATTTTAAAAAACATTTTTGGGCTTTTTGAAATCCTTCAAAAGCTTTTGTAAATAAGAGAAGTTTTTCAAAACATAGGTCAATTTTGAAAACGATTTTGGATAGCCTATTTGCCAATACGACTCGGTGTACAATGTATTCCTAGACTCAATAAATATAAAAAATTACATTGCATAAAGAAATACAGTCTCGAGTGGCAAACATAGCTTCGGTCTTGAACTGAGTAGATATCCAATCTTGAACAGTGTCCAAAACGTCTTAAGTAAACATCTGAGTTGTTCCGTATATAGAGACAGAGTTTGATTAATTATTAAAATCAGGTTTGACCATGACCAATGGGCCAACAGCCCACGTAATTCCATCCTGAAAAGTGGGTGCGGATCGTGACACATGTCTTACACAAATCACATCCATGACTCGGTCAAGCCATACTATGTAAGTCACTAGCCAGACTCAATCTAATCAATATATGTAAAGACACATGAACCGCTCTCATTGATAGCTAGCCAAATTCTTAAGATCGTGCCAACACAATGTACCTCACTCACAGTGTTGTGTGATTATCCGTGACCAAGCACAAAAGTTATTAAAAATAACTTTACAACTTTCTAGGAATGTCATCTACACGCTAAGTCATACACACGCACACACACCACAATATCGATACCACCATCGATGGAACCCAAGTCATACTTGGATGCAATCTAATAGAGAATAGCACTAGCAATCCAAGAATAATATTATGTAATTAAAACAGAGCAATATTACAAGGTATCTTGCCTAGGATATCGGCAAGAGTATCGAATATCGGTCCGGCTCCAACTTTCACAGTCTAATGCTCAAGTACTCCTAGAAATATAAATAAACTAAAATAAATACCAACTCGTTGACATACTATATTTATACATACTATATACCCAAATTAGTCATAAACTAGCCAACTAGATCTTAATAATACATGCAACCAAATCCAACATATATCGCATTAAATTAGCATATAAAAATAATATTTTTATATCACAAAATATATCATTATACAACTAGAAAAATTAATAAATAACTTTTGGACATATTTTATATAAACATATTTCAAGAAAAATAACCTTATAGTTAGTGTAGTTGACTAGCAACACTTTCATACCACATATTGAACCAATTAGAACCAAACGATACAAAAAAATATAGAAAATTAATATTATAGAAATAATCAGAATTAAATAGAGAAAATTATGATTTTTCATCAAAAATTACTTTAAAAATCATGGAAAAGTTTTACAAAGTTTAGAGATGAGATAGTCGAGTTTTGGTAAACTTTTCGGTGTCTGAAAAACTAACATCATGGAAACGGTAGCACAAACACATGAATAAATTACAAATATAAATAAAGGATGTTATTAGTTGATAAAGTAGGATGTTAGGGTCATTACCAATTAGTTGTTTGATGTGAAAAGGTGCACAAGAAACTCTTGTACACCAAAATTGGTTCAGCCTGGACCAATTTTAGTGCAACGGACGTCAAGGACAAACCGAGTAGAACAGTATGAGCTAGCGATTGGACAATAAAGTAGACACATAGGGATAAATATTAGTTTTGGTTTCAGGACTAGCGGATGAGAAGCAGACCCATCGAAGAAGTCGACTAACCTGCTATGAATTCATAACAATTTCGACAAAGTTTTACCCACTTGGATGGGTTGTACGCCTTACCAGAGGCCACATGATGATCCCTAGAGTTTTTAGGGTGGAAGAAAAAACTCAAGGTTATGGGAGTGGTGGTGGAGTACACAAAATTTGAGAAGGAAGGGTGAAAGGGGGTCGACCTTAGGGCTTGGTGCCGTCAGCCTAGGCTGGTTGTGGGGTTGATTTTGTGGGTTTAGGAAAGAGTTGGCGGCTGGTAGATGGAGTTACTATCTAGGGTTTTGAAGTATTTTATATTAGTGTTTATTTGGCTATTGTTTGGGTTGATTTGGTTTTGGTTTGGTCCTCCAATCAATAGATATGGTAATGGGTATCGCTACGTTTCCTAATTTGGAAATAGGAAATATTGAGTCAATGTGCATTGAATCTATGCATGTGGGCTGTCGTTTAATTGATAAAAATCAATCAAATATATGTATAATTGGTTTTGGCAACCTAGGATAGGCTCCACTAAGTGGGTTTTGCTAGGATTGGGTCCAAACAATTTATCGAATCAATTCAACTCCCAAAATTCAGTAAATGGGTCTTGTGTACCATTTGGAAAGAAATGGCACATGGTAACTCAATTAAGTGGGCACAATTGGCATGTGTGTAGTAGGGTCAAAATAGTTTAAAATCATATATTGGGTCGAATGTGTTGGATCAATGTCAAGTCTCGAAACTAAATTGGAAAGTAGGTCATGTTTTACGGTAGATAGTAAGTTGGCCTAAATTGACCGAAAGTTGTTCGAAAAAAATAGAATATAATGGAACATGTTTGAGTGGAACATGATATATCAAAATGAAGATAAATTTTTCTAGGTCAAAACATATGTAGGATGTTACTAGAGATTGCCATTTCTTGTGCCCCAAAAGTCAAAGCTACGGAAAAGTATATATTATGATCACAAATAATAGTTGAAAAATATAAAGAACTAACAAATTAATTCATATTATAGTTTAAAAATATATAAAATTTCAGAGGGCTTACACCCCACCACTCCAACAAAAGTTCTGGAGTACAGTAGCTAATGCCATCATACATTCTTACATGCTAATACTTTAACATGTGGAATTGAACCCGAGAAACAACATCCCAAGAAAGAGACACATAAAATACCTCTCGTGTCCATATCTCTGTAATGAGTTATTGAAATATGGTTTGGAAATATTTATGTAATGTAAATAGTTACTCATAAAAGATATGTTTGGAAATCTCACAATTGATCGTGTCTCTCTATGTCTCTGTAACATAAAAGAAAACGATTTAGAAATCTATGTGTCGTGTCTGTAAGTCTGTAACATAGCTTTAGAAATATCATAATGCAAACAAAGGGGGAGGAGGAGGGCCCTGAAAGAGGGTCGGTTAGTGGTTGTCATCCGGTCGTTGGAGAGGATGAGAGGGCTGCCGTGTGTCGCTGCCAATTGGAGAAAAGGTGGGGAAAGAGGGGGTGTCGCTTGAGTTGAGAGTGAGGGGGAAGGGAACCGCCAGAGCGAGGGCGGTCGTCGGAGCTAGGGGTGGTCATTGTTTGATTACAAAGAGATATATATATAGAGAGAGAGAGAGAGAGGGATATGAAATGTAAGTTTGGACAAAATGAAAATGAAAAGAGCTTGTACTCTGGAATTGAAAATTTTGGTGGCAATGGATGTGAACCATCGCTAGTTCGTTGTTGAGAAAAAATCGACGACGTAGCGACGGACTAGCAAAAAATATTAGATATGTGTCTCATATAAATATATCTATCGTTGTTTAGTCGACTTTTCGTCGCTACATCAACGTAGGGGTGAGCATTATTCGATTTTGGACCGAAAACCGAACCAAACCGAATAAGAGATTCGATTCGGTTTAAAAAAAAATCGATTAGGTTTTGGTTTTGAAAATACTAAATTTTCTTATTCGGTTTCGGTTTCGGTTTCAGTCCAAAACCGAAACCGAATAAGAAAATTTAGTTTATATATATATATATATATATATATATATATATATATATATATATATATAAAATATATATATATATATATTTTTTTTATTTTTATTTTATGTGTGTGTGTGTGTGTGTGTGTGTGTGTGTGTATTAATATATATAGGTATATACTAAATATATCTAGGTATATTTAGTTACTATATATTTTAACCCAAAAAAAGCACAAATAAACCGAAAAACCGAATAAATTGAACCGATTTAATTCTGTTCGGTTTGGTTTGGTTATTAACCAATTCGGTTCTGTTTCGATTTTTCTTATTCGGTTTCGGTCCAATTCAATTTTCGGTTATTCGGTTCGGTTGGAACCAAACTAACCAAATGCTCACCCCTACATCAACGACAACATATGATCCGTCATTATTTTTTAGTATTTTTGTAGTGTACTATTTCCATGTGCAACTAGCAATAACACTATATATGAAGATGACGGACTTACTATTTTTGCCTACACTTCATCGCGTGTGGCACACTATCTTCATACTCGAAGACTCATGGAAGCCTTTTCGAACACACTTAGCTAAAAGACTAAGTAATTAAAGAAAAGTGGAGCAATATTGGGACTTGTAACTATTATTTCATTAACTTGGTGAATGCTTACAAATTTTGGTGGTAAGGGACAAATGAGTCTTCCACTTATTTATAAGGCCTCATAGGGGTTAAAAGAAGCTTCTAAAATCGACATATTCCAGGGATTATTCGAGAAAATTCTAGAGCCTAGATATTCACAAGGAAGCTTTTAGTCTATCCAAAAAGAACATGAGCAACCTAGAAAGATCTTGGGTCTTCTGGAAGATCTTGAGCCTTTTAGAGGATGTTACCATCTTCTAGAACATTTTGGAAGCTTCCCGTATAATATGCAAATCCGTCTCGCGGGGCACAATATTTTAGGCATAACACTCTCCCCCATATATGGCGTTGACGTCCTCGTCAACCATGTCTACTAAGAAACTCCTAGACCTCGGCCTTGAACTGATGTAACATATCAGCACGTTCCCAGCTAGACTTGTTGTACGATATTCCTTTCCATTTGATGAGGTACTTAACATAGGGAAGAATGCCTCGCCGATGAATGGTCCTTTTGTCGAGCACGACTTTCACTTCTTTATCGAAGGAGTAGTCATGGTCGCCTTGGGTCGTCTCGAAACTCTGCTGAGGGTCCTCCAAGTCTTTATGGTAGGATTCATGCAACTCACAAGGAAGGCAAGATGAATTTTTAGTTGTGTTGGGAGCTCGAGCTTGTAGGCTACCTTGCCTACTTTCTTGAGGATCGGCAAAGGGACTTTATACTTTTGAATCAGTCCCTTGTGCACCTTACGGAACACCTTAAATTTTTGTTACTGAAGCTTGACCATCACTAAGTCTCCTTCCTTGTACTTGACCTGCCTTCGCTTCGCGTCAGCCGATTTATTTATCTTCTGTATGGCCTTCTCTATAAATGCCTTGGCAATATTCGCCTTCACCTTGAAGTCCGAAGCAAACTAGTTAGCAGCGGGACTTGTACTCGAGGGTCCCGGACTAAGTATATGTGAGGGAAGCGGCTGATGGCCAATCACCAACTCGAACGGGTTGCTATGGGATGACTCGCTCCTCTAAAGATTATAGCAGAACTAAACGATGTCCAAGTGATGCACCCAATACTATTGTTTGGCACTCGCAAAATGTCGTAAGTACTCCTCGAGCAAAGAGTTGACTCCCTCTATTTATTCGTTCGTTTGTGGGTGAAAACTAGTCGAGAAGTACAAATTCGTCCCAAGGATCATGAACACATTCGTCCATAACTTTCTTGTGAAGCAAAAATCTTGGTCGCTGACAATGTTCTCTGGGATGTCCCAAAACTTCACCATATAGAAAATGAATAAGCACGCAGCCTCTTCTACTATGTCGTCCACTGAAGCAGCAATGAAGGTCACGTACTTGGAGAATCGGTCCACCAACATGAGAATAGACCCAAGTGCCTCCACTTTCGATACGGCAGAGATGAAGTCCATCGAAATGCTCTCCAATGGTCGACTAGGCACGGAGAGAGGCTCAAGCAAGCCCTCGGGTCTCTGATGATCCACCTTATCTTATTGCACACAAGACAAGTACGAACATAGTTCTCGACATCTTCGTGCATGCAAGGCTAATAGTAGACGGCCTCCAGTAGTGCCAATGTCCGCTTCTATCCCGGATGTCCAACCTACTTGGTACCGTGGCACTCCTTGAGTAGCTGCCTCCACAAGCCACCCCACTTAGGTACGACCATCTTTTCGCCCTTTGTGTAGATAAGCCCGTCCCTTAGCGAAAACCTTCATATTTTGCCCTTGCGAATGAGCTTCACCATAACTAGTGTCAATGGGTCCTCGCCCACCCCCACTTTGACATAATCAAGAATGACTTCCTTAAGCAAGCATACCACTGCGAGCTTGACCTTCCTACTGAGTACATCTGCCACATGATTCTCCTTTCCTGGTTTGTATCGAAGCTCTATATAGAACTCGACCAAGAAGTCTTGTCATCTCGCTTGCTTGGGGGATAACTTCTTTTTGGACTGGAAGTAGCTCATGGCAATATTGTCTGTCGTGACCACGAACTTGGTGCCAATGACATAATATCGCCACATCCTCAAGCAATGCACAATTGCAGTCATATCTTTCTCTTGCACCGTGTATCGCCACTTTGTGTCATTCAACTTACGGCTCTCGAACGCGATGGGGTATCCATCCAGCACCAACACCCCATTGATGGCAAAGTTGAATACGCCAATATACACCTTGAACGGCTTGAAGTAGTCTGAAAAGGACAAGACCGGCTCCTCCAGTACGTCCCACTTGAGTGCATTAAATGCCTCCTTGTACTTGCACGTCCAATTCCATGCCCGATCCTTCCACAAAAGATCGGCAAGCGGTGCTGTTATGGCAGAGTATCCTCGAATGAACTGTCACTACCACAATCCTAGATAGGGCTATTTTTGTCAATTTATATTATTTATATTTCATGAGTAGATATTTAATTAAATAATTGTGAAGGTTTCATTTATTGTTGGATTATTCTATTGATTGAACCCTTGACTTATGGACCCAATTAGACTAAACATGACCACGTGAACCTATATTTTAGGATGAACACAACTAGCCACATTTAAGTCATGTTGAGTCTAGTTTTGGAATGGAAATTAATCCAACACTTAGAGCACAACTAACCCTTCATTTAAGAAAGTGTTCATGACAACTTGAGGGGTAGAATGGACATTTTAAAGTAGGTTTTAGGGCTCATTATGGGAGACATATAGAGGGGATTTTCTCCTTCTTCTTCATCCTTTAGAAGCCTTCATAAATCCTAGAAGAAGCCCTCTACAAGCCCCTTCCATTTCCTTCACTTTCCACTATCAAAACTCCTCCAAATTCCCTCAAAACCTTCCCAAATCTTCATCCTACAAGACTTAAAGCTTGGAGACCAAGGAGCTCGTGAGAAGGAGTCCAAAGGATTGAGAGATTGTGTCAAACATAACACAAGAGCATCCCTAGAAGGTTTTATTGGAAATCCATCTCCTAATAGGTAAACCCTTGTCATTTTTGCATGGTTTGAGCTCCATTTTCATGCATGACACTTGTAGGAACACTCACATGGACTAGGGGTACCCATCGGGAGAAGAGTAAGGCTCTAATCTTCATTTTGGCATATTTTATTTGGCATTTTTGTGTCGTCCTTAGAGAAATTTGAGGAGAGCCCACCAAGTGTTTGTCAAAATGACAAAGTGACCAATGTAAGTTTTGTTTTCAGTTTTAAGATCATAATTTGTTTAGTTTTCTCATTTAGAATAGGTGGATATGATTTCTAGTACTCATATCTAGGTATATATATGTATATATAATTATATGTATGGTACAGGGATACATGATATTGCATTGGGCCAATGTACTCACTATTTTTTAGTTTTCCTGTGTTCAATGTTTTGTGTGGATTCAGTGAGCAGTTGGGAATTTGGTGAGTTAGTATCCTTTGGATGAGTATATGTATACATGAATTTGCATATGGGCATTTGTTCACTGATTTAGAGTTTATTATGGGAAATCAATGACAGTGAGATTATCTATGTATGAGTATCAGAGGAAAAGGTTAGGGCATCACATTTGAATGTGAGGTTGGAGACTTGATCCCTTAACTAACTGTCATGAAGACAGGGGGTATCACTAAAGGGTATCAGTCCATGTAGAGAGGGGTAAAGTGTCTTAACCCCCACTTCAACTGCTACAGGCAGTTAGGCCTCTTGGCCATTCCATATGTGTAGGGGAGGAACCCCATAACAGTGTCAGGGAGTTCCTACAATGAGCAAGAACAGTTTGAAGGGGGATTTTCCCTGTTTGAGTTCAGAGTGGCATTAGCCACTGCTTTACAATCAGTGTATTGTGTCCCTTTGGCAGTATGAGGGTGCCTTTGGATGAGTGATTGAGTGTTCCAGTTTTAAGTGTTCCAGTTTTGAGTGTTCCAGTTTTTGACTTTCCTGTCTTGTATTAGTGAGTGATAGGAGAGTTGGTATCCAAGTAAGGAATTAGCAATGCTTTAGTGAGTGAAGTGTTTGAGTGTCAGTGAGTTTTTTGTGAGTATTTTGGGTTCCTGTTTTGAGTGTTTTAGTCCTAGTATTATAAGGTATCAGTGAGTTAGAGATGGGAGCGAGGTATCAGCAGTATTCAGTTGGACTGCTTGGGGAGTTGGACATAGGCCATTAGGCCTGTGCAGGCCAGTGGTGGCCTGTGCACTGATGCATAGGTTAGAGGGGTCCAGTTGGACCAGGTTTTGGCTTAGGCCATATTGGCCATGCCTTCTACCAGCAGGCCATTAGCCTGTAGCAGAGTAGTGGCCATTTGGCCACTGTCCTGTGCTCGGAAAAAGCCACTTCAGGTGGTAGGAACTTGGCAGCAGGCCACTTGGCCTAGGCAGTCAATGTCTTGGCCATGACAGTCCAGTGGGGGAGTAATTAAAGTATAGGCCAATGTTTTAGGCTTTTTGGCACAAAGCCAGTACCTTGGCTATGGGTCATATGGGCATTTTGGCTTAAGTATAAGAGGGGGAGTTGGTATCAGTTAAGTGTTTTATTGTTAGTCTTGTGAATAGGTTGAGAAGGGGTGATATGGTTATGAGAGTTTTGAAATAGGATAATAAGATAAGGTAATGTATAGGTAAAATGAAGTATTACCTTAGATAGGTAAATGGGGGTGTACCTTAGTTAGAAATGAAACCATAGGATTATACCTTGAATAGGTAATCTAGAGTTTTACCTACATTGAATATACTATTAAAGGATATGAGATGAGGTAATAGATTATAGGTTGTATTTACCTAGAATAGGTAAATGAGGGTTTGCCTAATAGGCAAATAGGTAATAAAGATTACCTATCTAAGTTAGGATAACTCATGAATATGATATAGGGTAAAATTATATATATGGATAATGTATAGATATTCTATGTAGGTGATGTATATATATACATATAGATAATGTATCTAGGAATGTAATAACTTGAAATTGGTTAACCTAATCTAGTTTTGACTTGAATTGGCCATGGTTGACCAGTTTGACCTGGAAGTCAACCTTGAGTCAAATTGACTTAGTTTGACCCTGGAAGCTTAGTTTGACCTAGAAATTGACTTAGATTGCATATCACACACTAGATACCCATGTTTAACTCTTTTAAACGCCAATTAACATATGTATCTCATATATAGGTCTTTGTGATTCTATTTTGGGCCTCGTTTCACATTTATTATTCAGGACCGCAGGCGGGTACATTCTTTGATAGTTTTTATTTCTTTGATATTTTCCATATGCTCAGTTGTAGTATTTTACATGATACCTAACACGAGGATACTTGGACTAGTATACATTGAATTCCGTCATGAGATATTATTTCCGGTTTATCCTGGTATACTGGTACTTGTTTGTTTTGTTATTGTACTTGTATAGACACCAATTTGGGAGTGGGATGGCCCCCTGCTTTTGAATCCTGTGTTAAAACGTGACATGACTGGACCCATTATACTATTCAGGGGAAAAGGGGATAGAGTTTATGTGATCATTTCCAAACTACTTGTGCATAGTTCACCCTCATCACACGTACAATGTAGCCTGATCTTATACTACTTGTGCATAGCTTTCCATTGTGGCCGGCCTGATCCATTATACTCGTACTTGTGCATATCCGGTCAAATAGAATAGGCTGATCTGGACCCAAGCCGATCACATAACACTATATTATCTCAAGGCACCGTTTATACCAAATATTATACTCAGACTGCCTGTGTTACTTCATATTCCAGTTTTACTGTATATTCACTTACCATGACATATTTACTCTAACTTTCCAGTTTTGATATTCTATCATGTACCTCATTATAACTATTTATTATAGCACTTGTCAATTTAATAGAACTGTTGTTGGCGTCTATACTTCACTCCAATCCTGACTGGATATTATTTTTCAGAGGACTTAAAGGATTTCTGCCCGACCTACTATGGGTTGGGACTAAATAAGGATGTTTCCTTAGAGTTGCCCGTGGACCCGGTGCCAGTAGAGGATACACCTCAAGTAGTGACTTAGTGTTAGCTAGGTTTTGCTGGATTTATTTCCAGAGTGACACTTTGGTTTGTTATTTTATTTTGGATTATACTATGTCTTAGAATTCTAAACTTATTTGGTTGTGACTCTGCTACTATTTCAGACTCTATCTTTTATCATTTATCCAATTTATCATGCTTATCTTCCTTTAGATTCATGTGATTGAGATATACATTCATATGTCATATATTTTCCTCTGTGCGGAGATGACAGGTTTATATTCATACTGCTAGATGTTAGATATTATAGTCAATCTATACAACATTCTACCGTCGATACTGTGACATAGGCTAGACGTACCCACGTCCACGTGCCCCTAAACCGGGTGCGGGTCGTGACATGAACCACGGATATAAGTTTGTCAGACCTAGGAATTATATAACCTCCATCAATTTGGTAGGAGCCTCCTACTCCTGTATGGACTGGACCTTCGCCTTGTCAATCCATATCTTGCCATACCCGATCCAGTGCCCCAAGAATGACACCTCTTCTTGAGCAAAAGAATATTAAGTACATGACAATGTCGTCGAGATAGACCACGATGAATCAATTAATATAAGGGTAGAAAAGCTTGTTCATCAAAGTATAAAATGTTGCAGGAACAATCGTTAGTCCAGAAGGCATGACTAAAACTGCATATACGTCATACCTCATTATACATGCTGTCTTGGCCTTATCTCCTTCGACAATCCACACCTGATAGTACCCCGAGCATAGATCGAGTTTGGAGAAGCATCGTGCGCCTCCCAGTTGATCGAACAAGTCTGCCACCAACGAGATAAGATATTTATTTTTGACGGCCACCTTGTTTAGTGTACGATAGACGATACAGAAACGAAGGCTCATATCGTTTTTCTTCTGGAACAACACCGGTGCATCGAACGGGGCCTTGGACAACCCGATAACTCTGCATCGAGTAGCCCTTTCAGTTGCCTCTTCAACACATAGATCCCCAGACGGGGCCATACAAAATGGGGCCATAACGGGCGGCTTCATACCCAGCTCCAACTCGATGGCATGGTTCACCTCCCTCCGCAGAGGTAGCCTCTCCGGAAGCTCTCACGACCTGAAGTCCCCGAACTCCGAAAGGACATCATCAATCTCGGGCGAAAAATTACACTACACGGGCGCTTCCTCAGCCTTAAGCACCGCTAGGTAGGTCATCTCTTTGTGTCGCACACCCTTCTTGTGTTGGTTGGCGGAGAGAGCCTTTCCCTTCGTGGAATCACCTCGTGTAACACTAACTATGCATAGGGAGCACTCCTCCATGATCCGGACGACTACCAAATAAGGAATTGGAATCGCCTTTACCGAAGTAAAGAAGTCTATCATGAGGATCATCTTGAATTCATCAAGTGGTACGGTTGTAAGAATGGTGACACCCGCCCAGTCTTCCACTTAGATCTTCACCCCCTTGGCTACCCCTTGTAGAAGCATGAAAAAGAAGAGAAATATGATCCATGTGGCGAAGGGGCCACATGCGGCTCAAACACAGAGTGGACTCCATGCGGCCAGCAGAGGGAAGCCACGTGTCCTTTTTAGAACGGCTGTAACCAGCGTCATTCAAACACAATTAATGCCCTGACGGCTGACAATTAATGCTCTGACGGCTGACGGCTGACAGCTGACAGCCCTGACGAAAAGTTGTCATGATGACTGACACAAGAGCAACATCTTCCTAGGGAACTGAAGAAAATCTTCACAACTTCGAGGCTGGTTTATGCGGCCAATCTAGACGAGTTCATGCGGCCTGTGCAGAGAAACCCATGCGGTTCGATTATGAAGGTCCCCCATGCAGCTCGGTCGGGAAAGAAACCCATGCGGCTCGGCCATGAAGACTCTCATACAGCTCGGCCATGAAGACCCCCATACGGCTCGGTCATGAACATATTCATGTGGCTCGGTCATGATGACCTTCATGCGGTTCGAGTATAGAGACTATTCATGCGGCTCGGTCATGAAACCTTTCATGCGGCTCGGTCATGACGACCTTCATACGGCCCAAATATGAACACTCCTCATGCGGCTCAACAATGATGACAGAACTCGTGTCCTAAAGATAATCTAATTTTGGGTCAGATCCCAATGATTTGGGACACGTGGCAAAAGAATGAATTAAATTGATTTATTCAGATTTGCGGATATTAGCAAATCATCATGATGGGGATTTATTGCAATCAACATTAATGACTGACATGATTTGGCATAATCCTCATTAATGGCCCAGATCCTTCACGCTCAAGATTAATGGTCCAGATTGATCATTTACCAGGCCGCCGCCACTTTGAGAATGGGCAATCATTGTAAACCCTAATGATGCTCCCCACTATTATAAATAGCAGGGTGCCATTCCCTTGCAAGATATAGACGGACAGAGAGAGATACGCACATACAGAGAGACACTCCCCCAATAATCAGAGGGAAAAATCCACAGAGATCAATCCAGAGAGAGAGAAGCCAGAAGAGCAATACGAGGAGAGCAAGAAGCGCATTTCTTCATCAACGCCAACCATCTCGTCACAGAAGCCAAGACTACGTCCGATCGTCCAAGGAGTAAGGCAGAGCTGCCGTCGCTTTTCCGAGCCTCTATCGTCACCCCCTAGAATCAAAAATAAACAATTGTACTTAGATTGCTGTACCTAGGTTTTCGTTCCTAGGCTTTCTTTGTACAAGCGGGTTTGTAACGTGAAGTAAAAGTTCAGTCCTCCCATAAAACTGTTCTGCTCTTTTATATTTCATGGCAAACACGATGGCGACTCTGCTGGGGACAAACTTCTCCACGGCTGAGGAGTTGGTGACGCAATCGGATGCAGCCAAGCTTGGCTCCACGCAACAGAAGATGGTCGCCCGGTTCGACCAACAGGCGTTCGAAGAAATGCTCTCCGACAAAAGCGCTGGCCCGGTCCAGAAGCGAGCCTGCACCAAGAAGGCCCGCAAGGAGTGGAGACCCCGATCCTTCATTCCTACTGAAGCTCTTGCAGAAATACCCTCTGTTGCTCAAGACGGCGGAGAAGACTCTCCCGCGGCCCCACTTCAGATCATAGACAACTCTGCTGTCCCCAAGTCCGGCAGAAGAAAATATTATAATGCTGGACTTGTAGGGGCAAAGAGGAACTCTATGCGATTCGAGCCGCATAAGGGTTCTAGCCGCATGGAGAAAGCCTATGCGGTTACATCCGCCAGCCTCAGGAAGAAAACTCATGCGGCCACATCTGTCAGCCGCATAGCTTATGCGGCTACAGTTGCCAACCGCATGGATGAAACTTATGCGGCTACTGAAGTCAATCGCTTGCAGAAAACCCATGCGGCCACAGTTGCCAACCGCATGCGGCCAGCCTGCACGGTCGTGACTCCTAGTCGTACAAGAACAACTCATCCGTCAACTAAAGACAGCCGCATGCAGACAGCCTGTACGGTTTCCAATCCTAGCCGCATAGCGTCTATTCTACGCTTCTCTCGATCAGTCTTCGACCGTCTCTCATGCGGTCCTGACCCTGATGGTTCTCTGGATGATAAAGACTCTGTGGTATCCAACTTAGACTCTTCCTATTACGCACCCGTAAGTGCTAAAAGGACGAAGTCTAGGGCAGCACGGGCCCACCAAGCCCAGTCAGCTGCCCCAACCTCTGACTATCGGAGCATCCCGCTGACTGTCACGCGGGCCCCTAATGGAAAGTTGTATAAGGCTGCTCGTACCATGCCCCCTGCAGCCAATGGGCGGGATAGTCATCAAGCATCTCCCAGTAACGAGCGAAGGCAAGTATACGAGCTACCTTCGAATCAGGGAGCAGGCGGGAGGCCTGCACACTCGCGTGCTCGGAATTCCCAAGCCAGCAAAGCAAGTGATTTGCGTGAGGCCATCCTCCACAAACGTAAGGAAAGAGAAGATGCATCGGGGTGCAAAGAGTCCTCCCACGGACGTCATTGCACCCAAGTTATCGTCAACTGCTGCTGCAAAAGCACGACGATACAAGAAGACCGGCAGCCTATCTTTCAAAGACTGCAACAGCCATCTTCAGAAGACGAGGCACTACCCGTCGTCTCCTGCAACTCTGCTCGGAAGGTCCCCGCTGATGGAAGGGGGAAGAAGACGAATGTTCCCAGCCCGAAGATCTCAACCACTGTGACTAAAAGATTGTCGTCTAAGCGGGTGCCCACCACCGGAGTTTTCCAAGGTACTCGCTCTAAGACGAAATCTGCTACAGTGGAAGACTCGTCGTCCATAACGCAGGGGGTTGCTGGGGCTGTGGGTAGCGCCCCTCCGAGCCTCCACAGCAATCCGATGTTCCAAGAAGACGAGCCAGGGGAGACGACTCTCCCATCGGATACAGCAAACCTCAACGTCCCCGACGACATCTACAACTCCCAAGACGAGGCGAACTCGGAGGCTGGGGGTACTGTTCCTTCCGAGTCTGAATCAGAAGGGAACATACCCACATACCCCGATGACTTCTCACTACAGGGGTACGATTCGGAGGGCGCTTCCTCCACCGCTCCGTCTATCTTTCCTCATGTGAAGACGGTATTCATGACAGACAGCAACCAAGGTGGTTCTAGTGATCGCCAGCGCATCGACAGTCTCGAAGCCATATTGCTTGCTTTGGTCAAGTCTGTAGACGAGATTAAAGCGGCCCTTCCAACTCTGCAAGGAGGTACGCCTGGCCAAACAAGCGCGGGTCCCGCAGTCAATGCGGACTCGAATTCGGCGGCACCAAACCCGGGCAACAATCCGCCGGAAACAACGGCCCCCACCGCCGTGGACGAAGCACGCAAAGCAAGAAGAGAAGTCCAGGAGCTCCGAGCCATGTTCCACGCTCGAGAAAACTCTCAAGACCTCAGAATACGGCAACCATACCGTGCTGCATGGAGGGATGTTCCATTCCCACCAAGATATAAGCCGTTCAATATCAATCCTTATGATGGCAAGACCTCGGCAAGTCGGTACATCACTTACTTTGAGGTCACCACCGACCATCTGCCCCATGACGATGCCATTCTCATACGATTATTCATCGGGGCATTGGAAGGAATCGCCTTCGACTGGTATCGCAACCTGCCGGACAACTGCATCCACTCCTTCGCCGGCTTCAAGCGCATATTCTTGGAGAGATTCTACGAAGTAGGGCAGGACATCACCATGTCCACCCTCATGGACGTCGTCCAAGGGGAGAAAGTGCTGACAAGGAACTACATCGAGCGGTTCCGCCAAACCGCCATGAAGCTGCCCTCTGGAAATCCAGACTCCTCCTTGATCGAGATTTGGCAAAAGAGACTCCTCCCAACAATCAGTCTCTGGATGGGCGAAAGTCAATTCAAGGATTGGAAGACGTTCATCATCAGTGCCACAAGCGCCGAAGAACGACTGAAGAAGGCTCGCCAACTGGGATTGCACATCTCATACGGAGAGAACAAGGGCAAGCATCCTAACACCAATAATGACAATGGGAGTAGTCCCTCCAACAATCGGGACGGCAGGGACAAGCAGGCTATGGTGGCCGATACAGCACAGAAACCTGAGCCAAAGCCAGCAGACAAACAATGGCCGTAAATCACTTACTCCTTCGAAGACGGTCACGTCAAGCCCATCTTGGACATGCTCATACAAGGGGACAAAATTCAGCTTCCTCTACCAAGACGGGAACCGCGGCCGGCAGAGATGGAGAATCCAAAGTACTGCCATTATCATCGCTATGTCCATCATGCTACACACGACTGCTACCAGCTGAAACGGTACATCCAAAACCTCATCGATTCGAACGCTCTGGCCATCAATTTCGAAGAGGTAACCGTGGCAGCCAATATAGTGTACGTACAATTCGGCAGCTTCCCTCCGACGAAAACTCAAGATGGGGTGGTCCCCATCCCTCTGGCGACAATGGAGATAACCAATCTTCCACCTCCCCGAGATCAGGCTGCTGGTCTAGTACCCCTCACCACATCACGAGGGGAGGTCATGTGGATCCATCCAGACTTGGTATCGGAAGTGACTCGGCCCACATCGTCTTCAATCTGCAAGAAAAAGAATGGAAAAATCAGATCCTGCCACACAATCTCGGCAGACATCAAGGAAGCTATAGCCGTCGTCACGCGGTCCGGAGCGCAATCCCAACCTGTGGTTGACAATCCAGCTGAAAATCATCAACCCACCACAACTGATGCTCCGGGACCGGCTCAGCCTTCGACGACCGACAAGCCTAGGCCGAGGGAGACTCGCTTCGACAAATCCCTCCGAAAAGAGGCAGCCCAAGGACTAGAGAGGCCCTACAACTTTGACATCTTAGCATAATTGGCTAACACACCGGCCAAGTTGTTACTGTACGAACTCCTAAGGCTCTCCAAGGACGTTCGTATTGTATTGAGCGAAGCATTCCAAAATGCCGATGCCTATCTGGCTCAATCCAACCTCACCGGGGAGGACTCACCTGTGGATCTCCAGGACAGTGCCTGCATTGGCACAATGCCAAACATCGTCTTCACTCCGCAAGATATGCTCATCAAAACTAATCTGCACGATCGCCCACTATACTATACTGGATACATCGGCGGCGTAAAGGTGGATCGGATGCACATTGATCATGGCTCTTCCATAAGCATCATCCCGAAGGGTCTGTTACATCATCTCCGTATCCCAATGCATCGGCTGACACCTACAAGTACCGCCATCAGCGGTTTCAATTCGGGCAGGAGCTACCCTATTGGGAAGATTCGTCTGAAGTGTCAAATTGGCGACCTCCAATCCGAAGTCACCTGCTACGTCATAGATGCAGACACTTCTTACAACATCCTCTTGGGGCGTCCGTGGATACACGATTATATGATCGTGCCTTCCACGATGCACCAGTGCTTCAAATATGTCGACAAACATGACTTCGTGAGGACGGAATTTGCTAATATTGATCCCTTCAAAGGGGTCGAATCTTACTACTCAGACTTCTGCCTGTACGAAAGGTCGAAGAAGCACCTTGGTGAAGGAGATGTACAAGCTAGTACCGAAACAGCCACAGGATCAGAAGAGCCACTGACGATCCACCTCCAAGCTCGTAAACCGGGCAAGTCAGCACCCCTTACCGCCACTCTGCGTAAGGACGCGATCAGCCTCTCGGCATAAAAAGAGCAGATGATAATCCGGCTGCCAAGGTCTGGCCAAGTGCCAAGATCCACAACGGGACCACTGACAATCAGACTGCCGAGAGTCGGTCAGTCCCAAACGGAGAAGCTCAATCCCTCCGACAAGCCACTGACGATACGCCTTCCCAAGAAGGGTCGTCACCCCAATGCAAGGTCTGACACTTCTAGCGAACCAGCCACTCCTCGCCCCACATCGAGTACCAAACTGGGGGTTGCTAGTCTGCCAACAACCCCACGCTCAGCTCCATCAACTGAACCGCTGACGATCAGGCTCCCCAGGTCGTCCTCTCAGTCTTCATTCACACAGGGGGTAGCCGAAGAGGAACCGGAGCTAGCCAAGTATGTAGCTGCCCACACTGATGTCCCCTCTACAGATGATGTAATCCCCTTAGAAAAGATACCTTACTTCATCAATAAAGGGCTATCTTTGAACTACCTCGAGCTTAATAAGCTTTGTACAATTTACGCTATGGAACACGGTATAGGCACTCACCTACACACAGGTGACAAATGTCTGCACCATAATCCAGCTTACTCCAGCAGAAGACGCTTACCGAATAATCGAATGAGGGGACCATCCAATCATCTTCGGCCGGAAGGACGATCCGCATCCCTTCACCATAGAAGAAGTCAACCTTGGATCGGATGCCGGAAGACTACCTCTGTATCTTTATAGCCCCCAATCTAAATATCTCATGCAGAAACAGGGGTATGATCTGGAAACAACACCGGGTTTGAACTACGGTACAGGACGACGATTACCTTTGAAGCCCCCGGTCCCGGCTGGCAAACCACGGGACTACTATAGCAAGACTCGATGTGGATTAGGGTATGTGACACCCACGACGACCCCTGAAAGTTCAGATGAAGAATGTGACTGGCATTCACATTCGACCGGGTCACCAACTTCTGACTCGGATACCAGCATCGGAGACGTATTCAGACAAGTCCTGTCAGTTAACATGGCATTCGCCGACGCTTATGAAGAAGATGAAGACATTCCGAAAATCCTCGAGCTAGAGCCGTGGGCCCAACAGCTAGATGAACAATGGAAAAAGCATTTCGAGCAAAGAGAACCTTCTACTGAAGATGAGGTCATACAAGTTAATCTTGGTGATGAAGCCTCCCCGAAACCAATCTTCATCAGCCAGAGTCTGACAGATGAAGAGCGAGAGTCGCTGCTCCAACTCGTCAAAGAATATATCGATGTGTTCGCTTGGAGCTATGAAGATATGCCAGGATTGGACCCCGAGATCGCACTCCACAAACTCAATATTCGTCCAGATGCAAAACCTGTCAAGCAACAGCAACGACGGTTTCACCCCGATGTCATGAATGCTATTGAAGCCGAGGTCAACAAACTGATAGCCAGCGACTTCATTTGCGAAGAGCAGCATCCAGACTGGGTAGCCAACATCGTACCAGTTCTCAAGAAGAACGGAAAGATCCGAATATGCATTGACTTCCGGAATCTGAATGAGGCATGCCCTAAAGATGAATTCCCTCTCCCTATCACAGATATTATGATCGACAATACCTGCGGCTTCGAACGTATGTCCTTCATGGATGGCTTCTCATGATACAACCAGATCAAGATGTTCCCTGACGACGAGAAGCACACATCATTCTGAACGCCGATTGGTACATATTGCTACACCGTTATGCCTTTCGGTTTAAGGAATGCTGGCGCCACTTACCAGAGAGCTATGAGCGTCATCTTTAGAGACCACTTGCTCAAGACAGTGGAGTGCTACGTCGACGACATCGCCGTCAAAAGCCGTTCGAAGGAAGATCATCTGCAAGATCTCAGGACAGTGTTCGACCTAATGCGAGCACACAATTTAAAGATGAACCCTACGAAATCATTCTTGGGAGTCTCCAGCGGGAAATTCCTGGGTTTCGTCATTACTTCTCAGGGCATTCACATCGACCCCGAGAAAACAAAGGCAATCATGGAGATGGGTCTCCCGAGAAATCTTCGCGAACTCCGAGGCCTCCAAGGCAGGCTGGCTTACATCAGGAGATTCATCTCTAATCTCTCCGGACGATGTCAACCATTCACCCATCTCATGAAGAAGGGAGTCTCCTTCGTATGGGATGAGGAATGCCAGCACGCTTTCGACAGCATCAAAGAATATTTGTCGAATCCTCCAGTCCTGGTAGCTCCTATTGCTGGGAAGCCATTCCTGCTCTATGTGCGAGCTATAGAACATTCTTTTGGTGCCCTATTGGCACAGAATAATGATGCGGGCCACGAACAAGCTATATACTATCTCAGTCGGAAGATGATTGGGCCAGAATACCGATATACGGCCGTAGAGAAGGAATGCCTTGCTCTCGTGTTTGCAATCCAGAATACGCGATACTACGTCACGGGACAAACCATCCACGTGATATCGCAGATCAACCCCCTCAGGGTCCTCATGACCAAATCGGGGGCACTCAGCTCTTGCCTTGCTACCTGGGCGATATTACTATCACCATACCACATGATCTTCGTCCCGCAAAAGGCTGTTAAAGGCCAGGCTCTGGCAGACTTTCTAGCAGCCCATCCAGGTTCGGAGACGACTAGGGTATATGAAGAGATACCGGACGAGGTCACCAGTTCAAATACAGTCTTCCATGATGCCATCTGGCGAATGTTCTTCGATGGCGCTTCGAGAACTGGACCCAAAGGCAACGTCGTTTCTGGAGTTGGAGTGGTGCTGATTTCTCCCTCCGGCTTAGTGATCAACCGGGCCTACTCACTGACAGAGCCCTGTTCAAATAGTGTGTCCAAGTACAATGCCTTGGTCATTGCCCTCCGACTTGCAAAAGAGCTGGGGTAGAGTATCTTGAAGCATACGGCGACTCGCAGTTAATCGTCAATCAGATTCGGGGGTCGTACGAGGTCCGCCACGAAGGTATGATCCCGTATCATCGAATAGCAATCGACATCATCTCGTCTCTGGGAGGATTCTTCATAGAATATGTTCCCAGACTCCAGAACATCGAGGCCGATGCCCTAGCTGGTTTGGCCGCTTCCCTAGCTGTGCCAAATTACGCTCGTCATCAGGTCGACATAATAGGCCGTGAACTGGTCTGTCCTAAGGATAACGTTCAATGCATGGAAAGCTACTCCGCCCTTTCAGTCGACAAAGCACCAGACTGGAGACAGCCGTTCATCGACTTCGTAGTATACGACATCCTGCAAGAGAATCCGAAGGAAGCTACTTCTATCAGAAGGCATTCTCTCAGATTTTTCTACGATACGGAAACGAAAATGTTGTATCGCCGATCCTATGATGGTTTACTGCTTCGGTGTCTATCAAATACAGAAGCCAAGGAAGCCGTGCGCGAGGCCCATGATGGTGTCTGCGGAGCCTATCAACCTGGTCCAAAACTGCAAGACTGCCTTCGTCGAATGGGCTATTACTGGCCCACGATGGTTGCAGACGTAATAGATTATGCACGAAAGTGCAAAGCCTGCCAAATCCACGCCGACTTCATCCACCAGCCATCTGAATTCCTACATCCGACTGTGGCCTCTTGGCCATTCGAAGCACGGGGTATGGACATCGTCGGCCCAATTACCCCGCCTTCGTCCAGAGGATACCGATTCATACTCGCAATCACCGATTACTTCTCCAAATGGGCGGAAGCCATCCCATTGGCGGAGGTAAAAACTTCAAACGTGATCAGCTTCCTCAAGCATCATGTCATCTACCGCTTTGGACTTCCCCGAAGGATCATTCACGACAATGGGCCACAGTTCGCAAGCCACGCATTTTATCGGTTCTGCGACAAGCACCGAATTCAGAATATTGTTTCGACACCCTACAACCCAGCAGCCAACGGGTTAGCAGAAGCATTCGATAAAACCATAATCAAGCTACTCAAGAAATTCGTGTCCTCTAACAAGCGCGACTGGAACGAGAAGCTCGGCAAATGCTTATGGGCGTATCGCACCACAGTTCGAACAGCCACCGAGAATACACCATTTTCCCTGGTGTACGGGAGCGAGGCAGTCCTTCCATTAGAGACTCAGATCCCCTCACTCCGCGTCGCCCTCACACATCAGTTGACGGCAGACGAAAACCACCATCGTCGACTATAGAAATTGGAGGCCCTAGACGAGAAACGCCTGTTAGCTCAACAGCGAATCGAACTATATCAGGCCAGAATCTCCGGAGCTTTCAATAATAAGGTCAAGGTCAGAACATTCCAAGTAGGCGATCTCGTTCGGGCAGTTCGGAGGTCGATGGTCATGACGCATAAAACCGCTGGTAAATTCCAACCAAAATGGGAAGGCCCGTTCATCATCGAAGCCGTATTCTCCAACGGCGCCTACCATCTCGCAAAGCAAAATGGAGACTTGCTCATGTTACCCATTAACGGCAAGTTTCTGAAGAAGTATTATGTCTGAAACAAAATCCTCAAGACATCTCAGAGTGTCAAGTCATGTACCTCCCTGTACCACTGAACTTACATTCTAGTTCCATGCATAAGAGTCATGTACCTGCTGGTACCTCTGAACTCATTCCCCATATTTTACAATCATTCGAGTCACGTGCCTGCTGGTACCTCTGAACTCATTCCCCACATTTTCTAATCATTCGAGTTACGTGCCCGCTGGTACCGCTGAACTCACACTCACCATTCTCTATATTCCAGAGTCATATACCCGCTGGTACCGCTGACCTCATATCCACAAACATCCCAGATTATCGAGTCATGTGCCCACTGGTGCCACTGAACTCACACTTTTATAATATCGAGTCATGTACCCGCTGGTGCCTCTGAACTCACATTCCGGTCACTCTTTCAGATAATAAGTCATGTATGAGCATACCTCTGAACTTTCTTCCTAGAAGAGATCCTCCCTCATGATCCACTACCCGCACTTCCAGTGCACAAAAAAAGGGTAAGCGATCCACAAATTTCCAAAACGGCCATGTCCTCATTACCTCTGAGTCATTTCACTTCCGCCAAAAACAAATCACCCCCTACATAGAACTTCCATGTCCTCATTACCTCTGAGTCGTTTTATGTACCCCCTCTTCATTGAGCCCACTCCTACCATGTCCTCATTACCTCTGAGTGGGAAGGCTCCGTAGAAGAAACCTTCATACTTGCCATGTCCTCATTACCTCTGAGTAAGTATGTTGGTTCCCTTTTCAACCTATTATCTGTACCCATAACCGGAGTACGACAAGGATAATAGGTCCACAAATGTCCTCTGTTGACCACAAATGTCCTCTGTTGACCACAAATGTCCTCTGTTGACCACAAATATCTCTCGTGAAGTCACTCCTGCCATGTCCTCATTACCTCTGAGCAGGAAAATTCCACGATAAAACCCTCATGCTTGCCATGTCCTCATAACCTCTGAGCAAATATGTTGGTTTCCTTTCATCCTAGTATCCGTATCCTAAACCAGGGTACGCCAAGGATAATAGGCCCACAAATATCCTCTGCTAAGTTTCTTAGCATAAATCCACCATCTCATCATGCCCCAGGAGCCCAGCCGCTCTACGACATTCCTTTTTTCCCAATACCGAGAGCACCAATGACCACTTTGCTATGGCTGTTTCGGATATCCTGACCAAACTAGTTATCCGTACCTAAAACCAAGGTACGCCTAGGGTAACAGGTCCACAAATAATCCCCCAGCAGGTCCAATTCCACAAACACCACAAGTACAAGAAAGAGAAGATGAGTCGAAACATGCTCATTTATTCAAAATTCAAAGTACTACATCATCTGGGATCATATCCCTTGACAAAAAAAAGAGAAGGAAAAAAAGGAGCAAAAGAAAACAGAAAACCGATCACTGCTCCAGGACACAAAGCGTCGTGAGACGGTCCGTCAGCAAGGCAACCGACCGCTCAAACCTCTGTCTAGCTTGACGCTCCGCCTCTTGGGTCAGTGCCGCCTCGGCCTCCAGATGAGCGTGAGCTTGCCAGTTGTCCTCAAATTTCTTGAAAGCCCGCTCCAGGTTAACAGAAGATCGGGAAACCTTCTCGGCCTCCTGAACAATTGACTCCTGTTCCGCATGAGCAGCCCTCAGCTCCGACTCTAGGAAGGCCAATTCCTTCTGAAGTGCGAGAATCCGCTCCTTCGTGTCAGCTATTCCACGAGAAGCAGCCTCCTCCCGAGCCCTACAAGCGTGACTTCGACGACCCAGCCTGTCGTACGAAGCGGAAAGCTTGTCAAGGTCCCCCTTCACAACTGACCCGGCAGTGTCTCGAGCGAGCTTTATCCTATCCCGAGCAGCAATAAGGAAGCCCCACTCCCGTTCAATCGCAGCAGGTAAGTCAGCCTGCCGTAACACCAGCAAGCGGGTCACGAGCTGATCAGCCTCTGCCAACTTGGGCTCCAGGAGCGCAGCTAACCCCACCCCGCCAGGAAGAGTCTTCAAAGTTTCAATCTGACCCCGAGCACACCGCAGGGACAGAGAAAAAGGGGTCCTCCGTTCTACGGCAGCATCTACGCCCCTCTTTAAATTGCGGTGGAAGCTGTCGACCACATCCTGCGACACCTCGTCCAGAGCCTCCGAAGAAGCCGACGTCAACGGGAGTGTAGCTGGCAGCACTGAAGAAGACGCGACAGAATCTGCCACTCCTGCCACGAGGGAAACAAACTCCGTACGGAAGGACGCCTGAACAGCGGTCAACTCCTCCTCAGCAGCCCGCAGAACTTGAATGCTCGGTAGGGCCGAAAAATCAGTCTCTGAAGCCGTATGAGTAGCAGAGGATGAAACAGAGACCATCGCTCCCGGAACAAGCTTCGCTCCCATCTGTCCAGAGCTGGCAGGAGGCCCCTCGACATGAGTCGGTGAAGGAGAGGAAACGCTCCTTTCCCCCGGATCACGGCAGGCCGAGTCTTCCCCAAGAATATCCGATATGGGAAGTAAAGGGTCAGGACCTGTAGGGCCAAGACAACCATGAATCAATTTGACCTGGAGGATATGTTGATAGAGCAAATAAGCCCCCTCACTAGTCAATATTTGGCTTATCTTACCAGCGGAAGAGTGTGGAGGCTGAGGTTCGCCTACGGCCACCACAACCTCTCCACCAGCGGCCTCCGAGTCAGATATAATAGACTCCTCCGCCCCTGCACCCTCGGGAGGGGATGCAACGAGATCGGCGTCGCCTTGCTGAAGTTCAGCGATCTCGGAGACAGGCCCGAGGAAACCTTCGTCACCCCGGACCGAGGCCTCAGCAACCTGGGAGCCCCCAGCCGCCGCTGAGAGAGCCCCCGCAGAAAGGACCGCGGCACACACGCCGCTAATCAAAGCAGCAAAGGCCGGATCGACCTCAGGAGCAGCAGACGGTTCACGAGAGCCTGGTTCGTCAGACGCCTACAAAGAAAAATGATTAGGTCATATCTCCAAGAAAAAAAAGAAAGCCACAATAAGAAGATAGCTCCAACGCAGTCTTACCTCCGGAATATCGTCAGCATTTTCACCCCTCTCGGTAATAAGTAATCCACGAGACCTAACGGCGGCTCTTTTCACAGAAAAGGCCGTTCCCCCGTCAGTAGGCTCATGCCTGCCTCACTTACGCGAGGGACCAGGCACGGCAGGTGGTAGTTCTACTCTCACCACTTCTGGTACAGGCGGTAACTGATCTACCACCTCATCTAATACGACCGCCGGTTGATCCGTCATCATCTCATCCGCCATGATGGGCGGTTGATCTGCCGCCGCTCCGCTACCAGAAGAGAGAGGGTCCTCGTCGTCCCGCTCGTTGCTTCCCTCAGCTGTGTCAAAGGACTCGGAATCGGGTACGGGAACCCTATTCGCCCCTTTCTTCTTCGCCTTCGGCACCGTAGCCTTCTCCGCCAAACGAGTGCCCACGATGAAGCTAGTCCTCGGGTCAAAATCAACAGGAGGCTGGTTTACCGTAACATGGTATAAGGCCGCCATATGCAAGATTTCCCCCAGCACATTTGCTGCAGGAACGGAGAAACTAGTTCGAGTATGACAAGTGTCATAGTAGCTCCATGCCCTAATCCCATCAAGGATGCTACCCTCAAATCCCAGGCTGGAACTGGGATGCCCGAGGAATAGTTAACTGTACCCAAATTGACGGGCAAACCTACTGGGCAAGTAGGGCTCCAGGTACACGGTGTTGCGGTTGCGATAAACTAAATACGCCGGGCGAATGTTACGCAACCAGAAATGCATCTTCTCAGGTAAGAAATGAGGAGATCCAACGCCATCAACATGGACACTCCTCACTTCCTGGTCGGTAAAACGGAGAACGGACACAAAAAAATCATATCCGTCCACCCTCGCCAGCATCCTCCGACACGCCGGCATGGTACTATATTCCCAAGGCTGATGACGGTGTCTGAAAAGAAAAGCGTCGTCGTCCGTAACGTCGTCTCCCGTCCCAGGCCTCATCAAAGACCGATAATGCAACAGCAGCCACCCCAGCAGGTAATGATAAGGCAGCTCTATACGTTCAAAGTCTGTCACCACGTCACGAGCGACGACCTTGGACGAGAAGGCGCAGAGACCATGATGAATGCTGCACACCATTGCGGGAAGAAGAGCCAGCCTGACCCCAAAGGCCAGCTTCACGACGGGAAGAATAAAGTGACGGCCGATCCTCTCGATGGAACCTACCCCTCCTGAGACCACATAATTATGCAGCTACACTATTAAAAAGCCTGCCAAGAGTGCCTTCTCTGACAGCCGTCGAGTACCACAATAAAAGTAGCTGAAGGAGTCAATCTGGCTCCCAAACTTGTCACTCTTAGACTTCGACCTCCTAGCGGTCGACACCAAGCCTTCTACTTCCCTAGGAGTTTGACGACCTCGGGAAGTAACTCGGCCAGCAGCACTGAATTTAAAAAGATAGGAGACCCAGGAGTTGGTATGGGGAGTGTCCCCTTCCGAGCTATCATTTTTCTTGATAGCCGTTTGGTGACAGGTACTATGGTGACATAACAGCTCTTGGTACACAGTGACGAAGCCTGGGAATCGTCAATCTAGATCCTGGAACTCCTCATTCGTTGGAGTGTACGCTTCGAAGGGCTCGTCTCCCCAGGGGAGCTTGGAGACAGCATACATCTCATGAAGAGCAAGCCCCAACTCCTCTACAGGTGTGAAGAAAGTTCTTGTCCGATGATTATACATCTCCAGAAGGGCCATGAATAACGGCTTATTAATGGGCAATCCGTGGCTGGTACCCCGGATAGCATCATAAAGATTGACTTCTCGCAAAAACTCCTCGTAGTTTCGCAGAATCTACGAGGTCAGGTTAGCCCACGGGGGAATGGGGTGTAACCAGCTCGACAGTACCAATCTGCCAACAGGATAGGACCCTTTACGAGCAAGCTGGCTCAGGAAGGTATCAGCCTGAGAGAATGAGAAGTTAGGACCGGGTGTGTTGATAAAGGTACCCGGAGCTAACCCCATCACGGATCGACTGGCCGGATCCTTGATCGCGCGTAATGACCCAGTAGTTTTGTTGTAACGGATGTTACCAACAAACATCCCTGGTCTGGTTGGAGTGAGGGAGTCGGTCATCTGCCTGTCCAATAAGATCATGTTGAACCACGCAAGAGGGAAATGACGTTTCATAATGGGGATATGAATCGGCATCCCGTCCAGATTAAAATCCCAACTCTCAGAGATATCCAGCACACGGGAGTTTTTTATGATCAATGTATCCCCAAAGAGGAAAACCGGCCTCAGATACTTCCCATTTGGCTCCCCGGAGCTCATCATGTCGCTAAGGAATTGGAAAGATTGAATCCTGATAACATTCAGTCGCTCCATGGGCTCATTAACAAGGAGCTGCTCTGACACTTGACGAACTAAATCGTCCCGGCGCACATCCGAAGCAAGTTGATTCGAGCCAACCAAAAGTTTCCCCGCAGGATCTACTGGCAGATTCACTAAAACGAAGGAAATAAGATTAGAAGATAGTCAAAACAAGAAGCATCTGAAAGATCATTTGAGTCTATGCGGCTCGGGTCGTCACAGCCTCATGAGTCCATGCGGTTCGGTTCATTACAGCCTTATGCACCCCAGAACCAGATGAGTCCATACGGTTCTGTTCATCATGGCCTTATGCGGCTCCGAGTCAGACAAGCCCATGCAAACTAAGTTCGATGAGCTTATGAAGCTTCTGCGATTTGGGTTCGGAAGGGCCTATGCGGTTCAAGGTTCACATGGGCTCAACAGACAAACCTAGGCACTGATGCGGCTCGGATTCTGGTGAGATTATGCGGTTCAAAGTCCACACAGACTCATGCGGCCCTGAACAGAAAGACTCATGCGGCCCTGAACAGACAGACTCATGCGGCCACAAACAGATGAGCTTATGCGGTTCAAAAGTGAACTACGCTCATGCGGCTCAAACCGAAAATATATATACGGTTCAGATCGAGTATGACAAGCCCATGCGGCCTCTTGGGCGAAGTGCTTATGCGGTCATATCGATGAACCTTATATGTGCGGCTTGTGCATAAATTATGCAGCAGAGCCGTGGCAGTTAGGGTTCTAAAGCAATGCCCTTACCAGCGATGGGTGGATGAACGTCGGGATGAACAGAGTGAACAGCGGCCGGCGGAGGAGTGGCCACGTTCGTCGCCGCAGCCGCCGCAGAAGCGACCGCCTTGCCCTTCGCAGCCTTCGACGCAGCAGCCTTCTTGGGAGCCATGAGTGCTTGGGAGAGAAAGGAGTTAGAACAGCGAAAGATCGAAGAGAGAAAGAAGATTTCCAAGAACGAGGGTGTTCCTATTTATAGACAAAGAAGGAACGCCTCGATCTGCGTACAAATTGATAACCGACTCTTCGGTCATCGAGGCAAAACGGCTGAATAATAGCCTGACTCTTGGGATCCTGGCCCAAGAAAGCGGCTCTTAAAATCTGCAGCAAATCAAGAGCATTAAATTCACAGAAGATTTGCACACATGGCAGGAAGACGTGGCAAGAAGCTCATGCGGCCAAAATAGCCCATGCGGCTCAGAGAGTTATGCGGTTGAGATAATCATGCGGCTGGTCAGATCCATGCGGCTAGGACGGAATACATCCATGTGGCTCTGGCATAATCATGCTTCTTATTCAAAGTATTTCAATTTTGTAAATTGAAAACTTTGAAGGGGGTCTTGTAGAAGCATGAAAAAGAAGAAAAATATGATCCATGTGGCCAAGGGGCCACATGCGGCTCAAGAGCCCCATGCGGCTCAAACACAGAGTGGACTCCATGCGGCCAGCAGAGGGAAGCCACGTGTCCTTTTTAGAACGGCTGTAACCAGCGTCATTCAAACGCAATTAATGCCCTGACGGCTGACAATTAATGCTCTGACGGCTGACAGCTGACAGCCCTGACGAAAAGTAGTCATGATGACTGACACAAGAGCAACATCTTCCTAGGGAACTGAAGAAAATCTTCACAACTTCGAGGCTGGTTTATGCGGCCAATCTAGACGAGTTCATGCGGCCTGTGCAGAGAAACCCATGCGGTTCGATCATAAAGGTCTCCCATGCGGCTCGGTCGTGAAAGAAACCCATACGGCTCGGCCATGAAGACTCTCATACAGCTCGGCCATGAAGACTCCCATGCGGCTCGGTCATGAACATATTCATGCGGCTCGGTCATGATGACCTTCATGCGGTTCGAGTATAGAGAATATTCATGCGGCTCGGTCATGAAACCTTTCATGCGGCTCGGTCATAACGACCTTCATGCGGCCCAAATATGAACGCTCCTCATGCGGCTCAACAATGATAACAGAACACGTGTCCTAAAGATAATCTAATTTTGGGTCAGACCCCAATGATTTGGGACACGTGACAAGAGAATGAATTAAATTGATTCATTCAGATTTGCGGATATCAGCAAATCATCATGATGGGGATTTATTGCAATCAACATTAATGACTGACATGATTTGGCATAATCCTCATTAATGGCCCAGATCCTTCACGCTCAAGATTAATGGTCCAGATTGATCATTTACCAGGCCGCCGCCACTTTGAGAATGGGCAATCATTGTAAACCCTAATGATGCTCTCCACTATTATAAATAGCAGGGTGCCATTCCCTTGCAAGATATAGACGGACAGAGAGAGATACGCACATACAGAGAGACACCCCCCCAATAATCAGAAAGAAAAATCCACAGAGATCAATCCAGAGAGAGAGAAGCCAGAAGAGAAATACGAGGAGAGCAAGAAGAGCATTTCTTCATCAATGCCAACCATCTCGTCCCAGGAGCCATGGCTACGTCCGATCGTCCAAGGAGTAAGGCAGAGCTGCCGTCGCTTTCCCGAGCCTCTATCGTCACCCCCCAGAATCAAAAATAAACAATTGTACTTAGATTGCTGTACCTAGGTTTTCGTCCCTAGGCTTTCTTTGTACAAGCGAGTTTGTAACGTGAAGTAAAAGTTCAGTCCTCCCATAAAACTGTTCTGCTCTTTTATATTTCATGGCAAACACCCCTTGTATGGGACGAGCTTCTGAGTTGACCGCTTTCGTCATGCTCGAGCCTTTTCTATCACTAGACCCAAGCGTTGGACCTCCCCATTCGAGATAAACTTATGCGTCGTCCCCATGTCAACCATCACCCTTGTGTTTTTGTCGTTGATCTTTACGTCCACGTACATGAGTTCCCAACTCGGGGCTTTGGCTGTGGCGGCCTTGCTCTTCAGAGCATTCAGTAGTCGCAAGAAGCCTATATGAGCCCCTATTTCAGGCTCTTTGACATCATCGACCTCCTCACCTTGGACTGCATTCACCCACTTGCATTTGTTCTTGCAGATTCCTGCTAAGTGATTTCCTCCACATATGAAGCATTCGATTTTGCGCTCTGTCTAGGACTTTGCATGCTGTTTGTCCTTCGACAAGGATCCCTTTTTGTTGCCTTTCTTCTCCCCCTACCATTCAACTTAGTGGTGGCCTTTGCTTTTGGGTTGGACGTATCGCTCCCCGATACTCCATCAACTTTTCAGATACTGAGACGGTCGCGTTCAGATCTGTGATATGTTGCCTCTGTAACTCTTATGCCGCCCAAGGTTGTAGACTGTGAAGGAAGAAGAATATGCGATCTTCTTCGTCCATGTTGAAAATGGTAAGCATCAGACGGGTGAACTCTCCACATAACCTTTGATCGACCTGGTGTGCTTGAGTTGACGCAAGCTCCGCCTTGTCACCAACTCAACATTCTCCGGATAGAATTGAGGCTTGACTCCTTTAAATTTTTCTAAGTCTCGATCGAGTAGAGTCCCTTCTCCTTTTTAATGCACTTGCGATCACTACAATAAATATGGCCTACAATAGCATGCGCCAAACGCTATAGAAAGCCTTCTATAGCGTATTTTGTCCGCTATAATTGCCCCTGCTATAGTATGTGAATGCTATAACATTATAGCGTTCTTGAATGTTGTAGATGGATTATAGCGTTCGTGAATGCTGTGGATGGTTTATAGCGTTCCTGAGCTGTAGATGGATTATAGCGTTCGTGAATGCTGTGGATGGTTTATAGCGTTCGTGAATGCTGTAGATGGATTATAGCGTTCTTGAATGCTGTGGATGGTCTATAGCAAGAATGTTGTTGATGAATAATAGCGTTCATGAATGTTGTAGATGGTTCATAGCGTTCTTTAATGTTGTTGATTTACTATAGCTTTCATGAATGTTGTACAATTTAATAGCGTATGATGTTAATTTATTATAGCGTTCGTCATATGCTATCGTAATAGCGGCCAACAGTTCAAAGTGCTACGCACCAATAGCGTTTTGGAACGCTATTGACGTTTTGAATGCTATAAACCTGCTACACAATTTCATATCTGAATAGCTTGTTCTGTATCACATACAATTAACCATAAAAAATTCATGCTGAATCGCAATTTTGTTTTCAACAATTTCAATCACAACTTCCATTTCGATCAATCAAGATATAGAAAAGGTTTGCCAAAATAAATAAATTCATACATTTTTCATTAAAATATTCAAGATGTACAAAAAGTAGTACGCCTAAAGTGATTGAAATAGTAGTCCAAAATAAATTTTTAATGTAAAGAGAATCCAAGATGTACAAAATGTTTGTAACCTAACACTAGTCCAAAATTCAACTAAATCATTCCATTTCCATACAAAATGTCTGTAGGCTAAAATACAACTCGATCGACTATTTCCTTCTAGCTTATATCCACAATCATCAAAAATTTACACGCCAACCTACACAAAATTGAGAAGAAAACACATTAGCATTATTATATAAAAAAATAAGTTCACACAAGATTATGTATCCTGATAAAATGTTTAAATAGCCACTAAATGTTGAAGCTCAATCTCAACTATTAAGACCTGGCACTCTTTCTAGTATAATCTTCCAACATAAAATCACCATATACCAATAACGAAGATCACACCATGAACTAGATCACACCTGAACTAGATCAAACCATTATTAATATTTTAATTTGAAATTTCTCTAAGACTTTTTTATAAAAGAAATTGATGCGTCGAAACCTGGTATCCCAATACTCCAATCTGAAACTGCTGAGACTACTATATATACCAAGTTTAATTAACATTGCATAATATTTAACGTTCTATAACAGAGCAATTCTCAAGCACATCAACACACCTTGAAGAGGGTGCCTAATATATGCAGCAAAGGCAAACATCAAATAAACCTGCATAACCTCTCAATCCTCGCAAGCAGGCATTGGCAAAATTAGAAGCTGCATATGCCAGGAGTAAAACCCTCAAGAAGTTAACAAGGAATTCCTGGATAGAAGTCCATCACATGCAAAGAAAACAAGGAGACTAACCATTGACAATGTTGCCAAGCCAGCCCCAGCTGTTGCCTGCATCAGGAAATGCCACAAGTTTCAGATGTTATCATAGTTACTTTCTTGAAAGAGTACTGTCTCTGAATAGGTTATAAGTCTATAAGACAAGTAAAAAAAGATAAAAGTACTTATTAATTACGCTCAAGGACTAGAATCAAATTTGCACAATGCTTTGCAATGGCCTACATTGACAGATTATGACTAGAAAGCAAACAAAGTTAGATTAAGGTCATCATTGATGACATTCCACTTGAAGATCACAATGACCCATTGACTGCTTGCATAATGAAATCATTTAATACAACTATATTTAGACTAGCCTTTCAACTACACTGAACATTTAGTAACTTCTAGACCCAGGTGTCTTTGATCAATAAATTAACTCATCATCTTATCCCAATCCAGCAAAGGCACGTTGGACAATTCCTATACAAAAATATTCAACCACGAGTTACTATATCTTTCCTCCTAGTAAATAAACAAAATCCTATCCAATCACTAGTTTTATCTAATGGAAACAATTCATGCATCTGACAGCTTAGATTATGTACATGTTATGAATGGACTTCATGCTAGAAGTGTCTATATGTATAGAACAATAGAAGATTTGCTATAGGTTACAACTATGCACCATGCAAAGTGGTATTTGCTTCACAGGTGTAAATACTAGAAGCTATAATCTAGAAGAGATGGAATAAAACAACAGTTTCTATTTATATGATTGTGGGGAACTGCTAATTTACCTCAACTACTTCTGTTCCCCCATTTTGTATGCAGTCAGTCAGATAACTAATTTCTTCAGAAGTGAAGGAACATGGGGGTTTGACCTACATATATACAAATCCATTATTATAAATCATTCATATGGTAATTTTTAAGACTAGATACATCTAGGAACATAACACTGATAGGAGTCATGAGAATGGACACAATTAAAGATCAGAGATTTTACATCACGAAAAGAGAAGAAGTGAGAACATATTGATAGTGGTAGAGTACGTAATATAAGTGAAACTTTTCTCTTTAAGGTGTGAGAAGTGAGAAGTGAGGACATGTGCACAATGCATTATTCATTGCATGGGAAGCCAGGAATTTGTTTTAATATATTAGGATTACATATGCCCTTTATATCAGGTATATCATATATCTTTAGGAAGCTGGAAAAAGTCACCATTCAGTTTTTGAAACTAAACTAACAGACATATGTCACATATCCTAGATATGCCTTTGCAGCATTAAAAATTTAACAAGTAATGCATCCATGAGATAATTACTTGCTAAAGTATCCTGAGCTTTCATACAAGAATATGCTCCCACCAAAGAATTGCACACAAGACATGATGGTATGAGAAAGGGCAGAGAAGACATAACCGGTTGTAGGTTTATTGGTAAAGATATGTTACATTAAATATTCAGTTCTGAGAATTTACTCGGTCGTAGGCTTATTGGTAAGGAGATGTTAATCATAAAACATTATCATGTGTAAAGGTCCATATGTATCAAAGATATGAAGAAATTATGGAAGACAACAAGCACCAACCTGTCCAATTCGTTGTCGTCGAGCTTCCCACTATATATATCAACTTCTCCATCTTTTCGTCAATTAGATTGACATGTTCCCTTCCAACGTCCAATGAATACCCCAGGATAGGAATTCCAGTCAGATAAGCAACTAAGAGCACAATGGAAAGTTAGTTTGATGAACATGCTGGTGAGTAGATACAGAAAAGTAGAAATGATGAACATGATAAGAATGGGATTCATACAGGTAGTGTTGTAATTCAGTGAGGAGGCATTACACTCTCATTTAAGCATGATATAATATGTATTGATATAAGATTAAGGAGAAGAACAAACATATAACAGCAAACAACTACGAATTTTATTTATTACTATTAGAAAGAAGAAGAAATTCATTCCATTGGATATCAGGAAAGTTACATGTTCCTATGTATACTACATGGTGGAGGCGTGATATGATTGCTTTCTGCTGAGAATGTTCCTGACAGTAAAATATAAAGAGCAAAAATTGTAGAGATGCTATATCCAGGTTGCAATATTGCGCTTCTGACTGGGGCAGAAGGAATAGATACAGGTACAAGTTCCTTTCTGGAATTATTTTATGAGTGTTAACGAACCAAGCTAGCTATTAGCAAGCCTGCTAGAGCAAGGTTAGCTGAAAAGCTCGTGAGCCGAGCTTAAAGCTTTTTTAAGCTCGAGAGCAAGAGCTCGTAAGATAAAAGAGGCCGAACAAGAACTTAAAGGTATCTAGCTTGTGAACTCACAAGCTGCCTTATTTTTATTTATATAAAATAATTATCTTACAGTAGTAAACTTTTACAATTTGGTAAGAAGTTTAATGAACACTTCCAGTTTGAAAATGTGCTTATTAAACTGTAATTCAGGCTTGGGACAAAGCTCATAAATAAGCTAAATTTAAGCTTAGGCGTGTCTACAATTCAAGTTCATCAAGATAACAAGTTCATCAGGTAACAAGTTCAAAAGAGCGTCGTGCAAGATGAGCTTGGGCATTTTCAAGAGCATAGCTTACTTTTAAGCTTGTCTGAAGTCTTGAGGTTAGCTAGAGCACTATTTTTACCTAGAAAGCCAATCGAGCATGGCGGTGCTCGCTCTCGGCTCATTAACACACCTAGATTATTTCCATATACACAGCTGTTGTCATATTTCTGAATCCCAGAGCATGTTGGTGCAATCATGAGTAGAACTTCCTTAGTTCAGACAAGCATGTTTGCACAAGTAATTAGTTGTTGTCTATTTCCTTGCCTACTTTTTCCCTCATCTTTGTGGTGTATTTCACTTTCACTATACATGTCCCTCTAGGATAGATTTCATAACAATTAACAAATAAAATTGACCGTGAACAAATTATGATATGATATACTTAAGTAAGCGAGACGGATACACAAAATGGTAGATGGGTGTTGGGGGGGGGGGGGGGGGGGGGGGGGGGGGGTTTGTTAATAGAGAATAATGTGGAATCAAACAAGAAAATAATAGGGATTTAAAGGGAAGAACTCTTCCAAATATTTTACTAATTAATCTCCCAATGGAGTTAGAAAACTCTCAAAGGTATGGAATTCAAATCCAGTTAATATCAAACCCAAGCCACAAATGACCCTAAAGTGGATTTACTTTTAAAATATATCATAAAGTTAAATAAAAATGCGATGAATTTAGAAGAAAAAAAAATATTGGGCACTAGGTATGGAATTCAAATCCAGTCAATATCAATATGCTTGAATGATCACCAAAGGTTAGGCTGTTAGATAAAACCAAATGCTTTCTCATGTCCACGTGCAAACAGATCATACAAAACGTTGAGATGGCCAAGGTGCAAGGTCTCTACCACATGTATCTAATGCGAGCGCACCTGGCGCCGCACCTTCCTCGGGTGGTGGAGGCGTCATCACGTACGCACGTCGCAGGAGACGCGGAGGAGCCGTTTAGGCATTTTATTTATTTTGGCATTTTATTTATTTTATTTTATTTTAGTCGTGGAGGGTTATTTTGGTCTTTCACCATAAATAACCCTCCTCTTTGCTTTTTCTATGTATATTAGGTCTAGCCGTCTTTTATTGCTTATGCTTGTATTGAGAAGAAACTCTCAAGCGTCATTCAGAGGGATTTAGACTTTGTCCGTCCATCAAAGTTGGGAGTTTGTTCTTTTCTCTAATAAAGATCGTTCTTTTCCTTCTATTTCTATTTTTCTATAAATTATTTGTGAATCGATCTGGTCGATTCACATCAATTGGTATCAGAGCTCTCTACGAATCCATGGCGCACGGGACGAGGAACACGATCGAGGAGAAGATCCAAGGTCTTCATGAGGATCTCAATCTCGAGATCGAGGGTTTGAAGGCGGCAATCAAAGATCAAGCGTCCACGCAGGAGGAACTTCAAACCGAGGTGCGGAGCATGCGGAAGGAGATGACAACAATTTCGGCAATGATGACAATATTGTAAGACATCTCCAAGAAGATGACCGGCGCCGAATCGACGAGCCAACCGGAGGCGACAGCAGCCCAAACCCTAGGCAGCCGCCTAGGGTTTGCTCCGACAAACCTCGGTGAAACCGAGGATCCCAGCATCACGACTGTCGTCGATCACTAGGATCCAGGCGGGCTGGCGCCGGCGGGAGGAGGCCGCTGGCCGGCCGCGGATGCGAGCCAGGGCCGCTGGCCGGTCGCCGACCGCCAGGGCCGCTGGCCGGTCACGGCCGACGCCACCCGAAGCCCAGTCGGGCCGATGCCGGCGGGAGGAGGGCGCTGGCCGGTCGCTGCCGATCGCCAGGGTCACTGGCCGGTCGCCGCCGATTACCCGGGCCACGGCGGACCCCCGCCTCCTGCAGGAAGTGTCCTACGACCGGCCGCCTACGAGTGGGGGGAGCCCAGCGGCACAATACCCCCTCCGGGGGGTGCCCTATGACAGCCAACCCTCCACGGGGGTCGGACAGGGGGAACAGAGCCCCCAGGAGGGGCAGGGACCGTGGGAGGCACTTTCGGAGGCAGCAATTTCTATGGGGGAACGGCAGCTCCCGCTCACTTCCAGGAGCGGTATGGAGGAGGTGACGGAGTTCCGTACGTGGCCCACCAACGAGACACAGGCCGGTGGAGAGAAGGTCGAGCCGGAGATGACATACAGCAGGGAGACCTTAGCGCTAACCGCCGGCTTAAGAAGCTGAAGCTGCCTACGTTTGAGGGTGCGAATCCGGACGAGTGGATCTTTCGGACGGAGCGCTACTTCGAGGTCATGGAGTTGACTGAGGCGGAGGTACTCAGATGCATCGGGATCTACTTCGAGGGCCAGGCCCTGGCGTGGTACCGGTGGAGGTCGGCGAGGACCCCATTCCGCAGCTGGGAGGAGTTGACCGCATACCTTTTGGACCGATTCCAGGAGACGGCTGAAGGAGACTTCTACGAGCAGTGGTCTTCTCTGCGACAGGAGGAAACGGTTCGGGACTTCGTAGCGAGGTTCGAACTGTTATCTGGACGTGTCAGAGGGGTGTCGGATGAGCTGCAGATCGGGATGTTTATGAAGGGCTTGAAGCCCTCCATACGAGCGGAGCTCCGGTTGCAGAGTCCGCAGTGCTTAGAGGATCTGCTCCGCCTGGCTCATAAGGCAGAGGAGAAATTGACAGAGAAGAGACATCTTAAGGGCGCTTGGGGAGCATCGGGACAGCGCAGTCAGACGAGCCCAGTACTTCCACGACCAGCAGCGGGGGCTCAGGCACCAGTACCACCTAGACCCGCAGGTGGGACAGGGGGCTCCATATTACCGGGGAGGCGCCTGTCGGATGCTGACATGAAGGCGAGAAGAGCAGCTGGCTTGTGCTTCAGATGCGACGAGAGGTTCACTTCCGGTCATCGATGTGCGAGCAAGTTGCTGCAGATCGTGATCTTGCCCGAAGAGGAGGAGGATCCGACGGAGGAAGAGGCCGCTATAGCAGCAAATGCTGGGAGGAGCAGGATCATGTGCACATGGATGTTGCGGAGGTGACCCTCAATTCCGTGGTAGGGTTCACTCCGAACCACACCATGAAGTTGGCAGGAACGTTGGGAGAGCAGACGGTGACGGTGCTGATCGACAGTGGGGCAACCCACAACTTCATCTCTCAGAGACTGGTCGAGCGGCTTGGCCTAGAGTTGAGTACGACGGAGAAGTTCACGGTGTTGCTGGGCACCGGGAAGATGGAGGAGAGCAAGGGCCTATGCAAGGGGGTGTCTCTCTCACTGCAGGGATATCGGCTGACGGAGGACTTCTTACCATTGGAGCTGGGCAACGTCGACATCATATTGGGGGTCCAGTGACTGAAGAAGCTCGGGGAGATGAAGGTGAACTGGAAGCTTCTACGGATGGAATTCCTGGAGGGAGGCGAGACGGTGGTGCTGAGAGGGGACCCGACTCTCTGTTTCTCGGTAGTGGCCCTCAAGGCCATTACGCGAGCGTTGCGGACGGGAGGAGAGGGGTACCTAGTAGAGTTCCAGGGATTTTCGGTTGAGGGTGAGACACAGGAGGAGACCCCTGTGGAGGTGAAGGCAGTGTTGGAGCAGTACTCTGAGGTATTCCAGAGCCCGCAAGGGCTACCTCCGATCAGAGGGCACGAGCACGCGATAGTACTACGTGGAGAGGGAGCACCGGTGAGCGTGCGTCCCTACAGGTATCCGCATCTACATAAGGACGAGATAGAGCGGATGGTGCGGGAGATGCTGCAGGCTGGGGTGATCCAGCCAAGTGTGAGTCCTTTTTCGTCACCAGTGCTTTTGGTGAAGAAGAAGGACGGGAGTTGGAGATTCTGCGTCGATTATCGGGCGCTGAACAAGGAGACGGTCGCTGACAAGTTTTCTATTCCGGTGATCGACGAGCTGCTAGACGAGCTGCATGGGACGGCAGTCTTCTCGAAGATCGACCTCAGGGCGGGGTACCACCAGATCCGGATGCGGCCAGAGGACGTGCCAAAGACTGTCTTCCGGACCCACGAAGGACACTACGAGTTTTTGGTCATGCCTTTTGGCCTGGCCAACGCTCCGTCGACCTTCCAGGCCTTGATGAACAAGGTATTCCAGCCTTACCTTCGGAGGTTCATCCTGGTCTTTTTCGACGACATCCTCGTCTACAGCAGGAGCATGAAGGAGCACATTGACCACTTGGAGGTGGTATTTAGGGAGCTGATGGCGCATCAGCTATACGCCAACCGAAAGAAGTACAGTTTCGGTTTGGCGCAGGTGGAGTATCTAGGGCACGTGGTGTCAGCTGAGGGGGTGTCGGCGGACAGGACGAAGATAGCGGCTATGCTGGATTGGCCGGTGCCCACTACACTACGAGCACTGCGAGGCTTCTTGGGATTGACGAGCTACTACAGGAAGTTCGTCAAGGGATACGGCACTATCGCATGGGCCCTCACGGAGCAGCTAAAGAAGGGTTCCACTGGGGGGAGGAAGTCACCAAGGCCTTTGAGGCCTTGAAGGTGGCTATGACGACGGCACCGGTGCTGGCCTTACCCGATTTCAGCAAGGCGTTCGTGGTAGAGACGGACGCGTCAGGGTATGGCCTCGGGGCGGTACTCATGCAGGAGGGGAAGCCCATAGCCTACTTTAGTCAGGTGCTTTCTGCTAGAGCCCGGCTAAAGTCGGTCTATGAGAGGGAGCTGATGGCCATCGTACTGGCAGTACTGAAGTGGAGGCCCTATCTGTTGGGGCGGGAGTTTGTGGTCAGGACCGACCAGAAGAGCCTCAAGTACCTCCTCGAGCAGCGGCTCGTTACAGAGGAGCACCAGCATTTGTTGTCCAAGTTGGTGGGATACCGGTTCACGATCGAGTACCAGCCGGGGCTAGAGAACAAGGCTGCTGATGCCTTGTCGCGACGGAAGGAGGTGGTGGACTTGAGGGCGCTGTCACGACCTATATGGCGGGACTGGGAGTCGATGTTGCAGGAGGCTGAGCAGGACGCAGGGTTGAAGCACATACCGCAGTAGATAGAGAGCGGCAATGACGGTCCAGCGGACTATACTGTGGAGGGTCGCCGACTGCTCTATCAGGGGAGGATGGTGCTACCGAGGACTTCGACATTCATTCCAGTATTATTCCAGGAGTTCCATAGCTTCGCGACGAAAGGACACTCGGGAGTTCAGCAGATCTATCAGAGGGTGGCCAGAGAGGTGTTTTGGCCAGGGATGCAGAGATGCATCGCACGGCTAGTCGTCGCGTGTGACGTCTGCCAACGTCACAAGTACATGGCTATGGCACCAGCAGGATTATTGCAGCCGCTGACTCTAACAGAGAGAGTTTGGGAGGACATCACCATGGACTTCATCGACGGGCTACCACGTTCAGAGGGGTACACGGTGATCATGGTGGTGGTGGACAGGCTGAGTAAGTATGCTCACTTCATTCCTTTGAAGCATCCTTACACAGCTGTTACAGTAGCGACGGCTTTCCTGAGGGAGGTTATACGGCTACATGGGGTACCAGCTTCCATTGTCTCCGACAGGGACAAGGTATTCATGAGTCTCTTTTGGAGGGAGCTGTTTAGGGTACAGGGTACGGTCCTGAAGAGGAGTACCGCTTACCATCCCCAGACGGACGGCCATACGGAGGTCGGCAACCGCAGCGTGGAGACTTATTTGCGGTGCTTCGCCTCTGATTCCCCCTGGCAGTGGCACAGATGGTTGGCATGGGCAGAATACTGGTACAACACTTCGTACCACTCTAAGGCGGGAACGACCCCTTTCAGGGTGTTGTACGGACGAGACCCTCCTCCTTTAGTCCGATTTGGAGACACTCAGACACCAGTGGGGCAGGTGGAGGAGTACATAGAGGCGAGGGATGGGATATTAGAGGAGTTGAGGAAGCATTTGTTGCGAGTACAGCAGGTGATGCGGGCTCAGGCGGACAGGCATAGACGGGACGTAAGCTTCCAGGTGGGAGATATGGTTTATCTCAAGCTATGTCCCTACAGGCAGAGGTCGATGGCGAGGAGGCCGAACGAGAAGCTGGCGGCTCGTTACTTTGGTCCATATCAGGTGGAGGCCAGGATTGGACAGGTGGCATATAGGTTGAGGCTACCGATCACTTCGGCGATTCACCCCGTTTTCTACGTATCTCAGCTGAGGAAGGCGGTCGGGGATCATGCGGTGTCGCCTACTCTTCCTCCTACACTCACAGAGGATATGGAGGTACAGTTGGAGCCTTTGGAGGTACGGGCAGTTCGGCAGGGACCAGGACAGACGAGGGAGGTTCTGATTCACTGGATGGGACTACCAGACTGCGATGCGACTTGGGAGGACTATGCGAGATTCCAGACACAGTTTCCGGATTTCCACCTTGAGGACAAGGTGGCTCTTTTAGGGGGAGGGGGGTTATTGATGCGAGCGCACCTGGCGCCGCACCTTCCTCGGGTGGTGGAGGTGTCATCACGTACGCACGTCGCAGGAGACGCGGAGGAGCCGTTTAGGCATTTTATTTATTTTGGCATTTTATTTATTTTATTTTATTTTAGTCGTGGAGGGTTATTTTGGTCTTTCAACACAAATAACCCTCCTCTTTGCTTTTTCTATATATATTAGGTCTAGCCGTCTTTTATTGCTTATGCTTGTATTGAGAAGAAACTCTCAAGCGTCATTCAGAGGGATTTAGACTTTGTTCGTCCATCAAAGTTGGGAGTTTGTTCTTTTCTCTAATAAAGATCGTTCTTTTCCTTCTATTTCTATTTTTCTATAAATTATTTGTGAATCGATCTGGTCGATTCACATCAGTATCATAAGACTAATAGTTGTCCTAACTAACTTGATACCGGAGGAGGTACGTATGTGATTCGTTGATTGTTTCACAGGAGAAGATAGTATTCAAGATCCTGATTGTATCAAAAGTTGACAATAAAAATGCTCTAAAGAATTCAGACATTCACTATACAAGGTCCTTGCGATAAATTTCTCCCACTATAAATCTTACTATACAGAGAAATTATTTACATGGAAGAGTTACAAGAAGGAAGGGGAAGCAAAATGAAAAGAAAAAAACGTATGTGCTTGGGCTTGTGTTTCAGTCAATGATATACTGTGACATATTAGAATTTAAAAAAATGCACATATCCCAAACAACTAGTTCGATGAACGACTTAGCACAGCGCTGGAGGGGCTCACTTAAGTGACAAATGAAGCAAAGGCCAAACCTTCAAAATGAAAACAGACTGAATCGCCACAAGAACCAAGTCTACCCAAGTTGAGAATTTCAAGCCTGTCAACTAATTTTTTTGGCAGACTTTATACTTTATTTTATGGTTTTAGTTGAACAAAGAACAGATATAATATTTCAAGCACAACCCAATTTTTGCAGTCGGAAGTTTTATCTGTTCCTCTGTATTTGTTTTGCTATGCTACTTTAATGCGTCAACTCAATCCATATTACAATGCAACTAGAGCAAGATTCACAATATCGGCCGAAATCGGCAAGCCATACAGCCAAAAATAACTCTTTAATCAACTAAAATTTCTATCTACTTCTGGGGTTAAGGCCTTAAGATTGGTTACCAGAAGTAGTTGACAAGTAGCACCAAGACCAAAATTCTAATGTGTATTCAAATCAATCCCTAAGGAAACTAAAAAAGCTGCCAATTACGAGATTAGAGACAAAGCATAGATACATGGTTGAAGGAAGAACAGATACTTACGGATGCTGATTTCTTCGTCTAAATTACTTCAAACCAGGTCAGGGGATTTGTTGGTCGCCTACAAATGTTGATTTCTTCGTCTAAACCCTAAGAAAGAAAACCCCCAATTCTTAACCATACATAAAAAATAAAGGAAGAAAAACTCAAAAAGAAGAAGGAAGAGATGACCTAAACGGTGGCGATGACGGCGGCGCCGACGATAAAAAACATCCCACTTCCGTGACGCACGGTGGCCGCCGCAGCCCCTTGCCGCCCAACCTTCCAGAGAAAGAGCAATGGAGGAGAATGTTAAGGAGAGAGAGAGAGAGAGAGAGAGAGAGAGAGAGAGACCAAGAAAAAAAATTGAGAAAGAAAGGAGAGGAAAACCTTCTTATCGACTGCTTCAGCGCCAATATTTTGGCAGCGACGATAAATTGAAAATTTTAATCAAATTTGAGACGATTTTTTTTTTTTTTAGGGTGTCCACTTTTTAATGGGCTAGAATCCGTGCCACTGCTTCGGGGTGCTCCACCGTTCCCAACGGATTACGGCCACGAGGACAGACAACACTTTTCAAGTGTTGTATTCTGATATATAATATTAGGGGCCGGCTATACACACCCCATCCATTTCTAAGGACACCCCACATAACTTAAATGAAAAAATAGATTCATGTTAAAAGACTAATATACCCCAAGACTTTCTAAGAACACCCCACCACAAAAAAAATCTGTGATGAGCACAACAAATACTGGTCGAACAGACAATGATCTGTTCGACAAGTATTGGTTGAACATGTCTTCTTCTGTTCGACAAATACTGGTCGAACATGTCTTCTTCTGTTCGACAAACACTGGTCGAACAAATTCTATTCGAACATACCATCTTCTGTTTGACACATTCTGGTCGAACGTACACACTATAGTCCGACTGTCGTGGGTAGAACATTCCTCTGTTATGTCGACAAACCAGGGTCGAACCTATCCGTGAATATATCCCAAAAAAATTCAATTTTTTTTTGTTTCAACAACTGTCTATGGAGTTCGAATCACAAACAGTGATTAAAAATAAAATAGTGAAGAGTTTGAACTAATTAGGGTGTTCGATTTATGGGTTGTGAAGGGTTTGGAGAGGGAGGGGGCGGTTAGGGTTGGAGAAGAGGAGAATCGGTGTGGGGGTGGAGTGAGGTGTGGGGTGTGGAATGTGAAAAATGATAGATTGTATGTTTTAATAAGAAGGGTATTTTAGTCAAGTGTTGGGGTGCTATTAGCAATATTCATCATTTAAATTATTTTAATTGGGATAAACTTAGAACATGGGGTGTCCTTAGAAATGGTTGGGGTGTGTATAGCCGGCCCCATAATATTATACAACACTTTTCAGGTGTTGTATTTACATATAATATTATACAACATCTTTAAGTGTCCTTAAATGTGTTGTCGAATTTATATTTATGTTATTTTTTAAAAAGATGTCGTAGATTATGATAAATACTCAATTATAACGACGTGTTTTAATAGTGTCATCACTGCAAAAAATTAACGACACTTATTTATAAAGTGTCGTTATTAACCTAAGCATGATGAGCACGTTTTCCAATCCATGTTCTTCACGTGACAATCATCATAAGCATGAACCAACTCGTGAACCAATACTTGATTAACCTCATCTTGCTAAGTCAAATTATTACAACACACATATTTCTGCTCAAAAGAATATCAGAGTACTCGTGAATCAATACTTGATTAATCTCATCTTGGTAAGTCAAATTGTAAGTGGGCATGCACCTGTCTCATGTCATTTTTGTTTGGAATTGCGATGAACATGTACAAGAAACTCTATGTAGGAAAGGCCTCCAGGGGTCTTGTCTTCGACCATATATGGAAGGAACAGCATTCCTGCACACCGTAATCATTTCAAAAAATCTCCAATTATTAACCCTAATTAACAAAGAAAACCCTAGATTATGAATGATTCTATTTTGATACTTACAAAATTTTCAATTATTAACCCTAGATTAAAAAAATCAAGAAAGGAAAAAAATTAAAAAAAAAGGATGCCACCATATCATAGCATCATCAGTGAAATAAAGAGACTTTGTGTTTACCTAATTGACCTCTTCCTCGATTCGAACCGCCATAAGGTTCTGCTCAATATTCCTAATGAAGTTATCAACCTCCTTTGCGTCTCGCATGTCGTTGAAAGATTTGGGTTCTGGATACTTCACTTTCGGGGCCGCCTTCCTCCTTGGAGACCCACCACCGGCAATGGCCTTTTCGAGTATCACTGTCTTGGTTTTGAATTTCTCGCACAGTTCAGCAATCTCTACCTTCGTAGCCTAACATTCTTTCTCGATCCCGACTTGCATCTCGCGGATCTGCTCTCGGAACAATGTCATAGCATGGCTAACATCGGTCTCTAACCCATGGGCGAACTCCTCGTGAACTACCTGGTTTTCGTTCCACTTGCAGATCGATGTCCGCCACACCTTTCTCCAGTAGATCCATACGGGGTGCCAACTCGCCAAGGACTCACTCGAAAGACAGCTCCTTGCTCTTGTCCTTCCTCGAGGGCTTTCCCTTCTCCTTAAGCGATATGGGTTGCTCCTCGTGGACTACATCAGATGTCGATATGGGGACGATCGACCTTTGCTCTGAAACCACTTGTCACGAACTTAGTATTTTTATCTACACTTTGTCGCGTGCGGCGCACTGTCTTCCTATTCGAAAACTCGTGCAAGCATTTCTGAGCACGCTTAGCTAAAATGCTATATAATTAGAGAAGAGTGGAGCAGTATTGGGATTTGTAACTATACTTTCATTAACTTGGAGAATGCTTACAAGTTTTGGTGGTGAGAAACAAATGAGCCTCCCACTTATTTATAAGGCCTCATGAGAGTTACAAGAGGGCCTACAAGAAGATTCTGGAATCGACATATTCCAGGAATTCTAGAAAATTCTAGAGCCTAGATATTTACAAGGAAGCTTCTAGTCTATTCAGAAAGATCATCAGTCGTCTAGAAAGATATTGGGTCTTCTGGAAGATCTTAAGCCTTCTGTAGGATTATGTCATCTTTTAGAACATTTTGGAAGCTTCTCGCATAACCTTGGTCCCTGAAAGGATATGCAAATACGTCTCGATGGGATGCAACATTTTGGACGTAATATGATGCTAATAAATGTAGGACCAAACTAGTTACAATCTTTACTTACATAAGTTGTAGTTATGAACTGTTCGAAATTTTAAGGTTTGGAATTAAGCTGATCATTTCATCCATCGTGTCGAGGAAGCGGTGCATCATGTAATTATTTATGCACGTAACAAGCAGGAGCATAGGCACGTTGGGCCTAAGGGGCGCGGTTGCGCCTCCTTAAATTTGAAGATCCGCGCACCCTTAAATTTGAAGATTTTTTTTACATTGGTCCGGACAGCTACAGCTATGGAAGTAACATTTTGCAAAGTATAGTCCCCCATACTGCACCAGTTGCGCCCCTAGATGGAGAGAAGATAATTATCATAAACTACATAGACTATATAGGCTATATTGTAGCCTACAATCTCTAGATGCTATTGTAGCTCCTTTCTTCATGTATACTCTATGTCCATCATTCCATGTACTAATTTTCTCTTGCCCCACACACAAATGAATCAAAGAAGCAATCAAGCAAACACACATAGTCAATGGTCACCTAGCTCTGAACTGAAGCAGCAAAGCCTAGCTCAGCTCGACACTTCCTTCACCTTCATCACCATTCCATGACATAGAGCTACATTTCTTTGTCTAGCATACAAAAACCTTAGTTTGGTTGCTTCTTCACCATAAATCTTATAATATAAACCTAGGCCTAGCTCTGTTTTAAAAGCTAGCTTCTTCTCCATAAATTATACAAAAAACTTGGTTTGGTTGCCTGACACTTCCTTCATCACCACACCATTACATTACTAGTCGTTTCAATACTCTTTTCTTCTTTTCTTTCTGCTGAAGCGACTCCAAAGAAACAATTCAAGAAATCAACAAAGGGAGAGTTTAGGGAGAAGAACAATTCAGACTTCGGATAAGTGCAATCCAAGCATATCAAAATCTCTTAGCTTGAGGTAAGTGTACTTGATAAATTTGGCACATATGATTATAAAATTCTGAGAACATTTAGTCTATATGATTATTAAATTTTGAGAATATCAAAGTAGTGCTTACTCATTCTTATTGACATCTAAGAATATAATTCACGCGTGCATTAAAATGATTCCTATTAGTGATACAATGACTGATGAGGATTAGATTAACTTCCGAGAATATTACTCATTGGATATTTTCAGATAAAAAATAGTACACTATTCAAATTTTTAATAAATTTTGAGAACAAGCTGCTTCAAGCAGCCAATAGCCACCAACCGAGCCACCACCCTATGCCAACCCGCAACTGTAGAAAGTATTTTCGCGAATGAAAATCATCAAAAGTTCATTACATAATTGACTGGGAATTACGATGATGAATGATTGTTTGGTGGCATATATTAAAAGAGACGTATTATATGTCATTGATATTAGTTAATAATCTAGATAATATTTTTTTGCTTACCTAGTCTTAAGGACTTGTAGCTATTCCTTTGCTAGTTTGTGTGGCTAGGAGCTTATTCCTCCTTTGTTTTGTTGCTGTCCACATCTTTCAATCTTTGTATACCCTATATAAAGGCACAAACCTATGCTGAATAAAATACAACATCTTCCTCTTCCCATTCATATTATCATTGTCTTCTCCCTTCTCCAAGTTACAATAATAAGCTTTTAACCAACATTTGGTATCAGAGCACCAGGTTGTCTGCCAAAGTACCTTTCGCTCGACAAGATGTCAATTATCGAGCACTCGTCGACACCAACAACAAAGGAGGGGAGCATAACCTTACACTACCCGATGCTGACGTCTTACAACTACTCCACTTGGACGATCAAGATAGAGGTCTTCATGGAGGCTCAAGGCGTTTGGGACGCCATTGAAACTGCGGCCGGGGTGGTCGTAGAAAAGAAGAAAGACAAGATGGTGTTGGCGTGCATTTTTCAAGCTGTCCCTGAGGGGATCCTACTCCATCTGGCCAAGCACAAAACTACTAAGGAAGCTTGGAAAAGCCTGAAGAGAAGGTACCTTGGCGCTGATCGGGTGAAGAAGGCAAGGATTCAAACCTTGAAGAGTGAGTTTGAGGCTCTTCGTATGAAGGAGACAGACTCCTTCGATGAGTTTGTGAGGAAATTGACGACCCTTGCAAACAAGATTCGTGGATTGGGAGACGAGATGGAAGATGTCGTCACCGTCAAGAAGCTGCTCGTCTCTGTCCCAGACAAGTACCTACATGTCATTGCTGTGATCGAGCAATTTGCGGATGTGGAGACCAGGCCGGTCGAGGAAGCGATGGGCCACCTCAAAGCGTACGAAAAATGCATACGCGGTCGAGGCGAGAGCAATAACGGACAACTTCTGCTCACTCATGCTGAGTGGCAGACGCGATTGAAGAAAGGCGACACCGATTCTTCGTCGAGAGGAAAGGGGAACTCTAGCGACGACCGGGGTCGTGGCAAGCCCCTTGGCCGTGGTCGCAGGCGCGGCAGGGGTGGCCGTGGTGGCCAAATAGCGCAACACCATGAGGGTGATGGGACTCGCGGCTCAGGCTCCAACCGCGACAAATCAAAAATCAAGTGCTTCAATTTTAAAAAAATTGGGCACTATGCGTCGGAGTGTCGCAACAAACGTCGTGATGAGGATACGAACCTCACATGAGCGCAAGACGAAGAGGCCGCATTGCTGCTGGGAGAGACTCGGGAGGAGATGTCTGACTTCGTCATGCTCAATAAAAAGAAGATAGAATGAGATTTGCGCAGAGCTGGAGAAGCACAGGCTGACACTGATGTCTGGTACCTTGACAATGGCACTAGCAACCACATGACGGGCCACAGAGGAAAGTTCAAGGACCTTGATCAGAACATTACCGGCCATGTCAAGTTCGGCGATGGATCAATCGTGCAGATTAAGGGCAAGGGATAAATCCTGCTTCAATGTAAGAACGGCAAACAACGAATTCTATCGGAGGTATACTTCATTCCAAGTTTAAGAAGTAATATATTACACTACTAAAATCTGCTCAATTGGCGGCGTAAATTTAGCGACGTTCGATTAACGTCGCTAAATTGTGTTCATTAGCGACATTTTATTGAAACGTCGCTAATAGTCGCTACTAGCGACGAAATAAGCGACGTGACAACGACGTATATTAATTACATGAGCTAGTCGTCGCTCTGACGTCGCTAATAGCAACTAATTTAGCGACGGTAGTATTAGCGTCGTTAAATTCTAATTATATTCCCCCCAACGATTCATTTCCCCCTATTTTACTCTCTCACTCTCTCTCCTCCCCCCTCCGGCGCTCTCACTCTCTCCGGCGACTCTCACTCTCTCCGACGACTCTCCCCCCTCTCCGGTACGTGACTCTCCCCCTTCCTCTCTCTCTCTCTCTCTCTCTCTCCGGCTGTTTTGGTTGTTGGTGGTTGCGGCGGTGCGGGGGTGCGGGTGGCTCGGGGTGAGGGGCAGGGGGGATGCGGGTGGCTCGGGGGTGAGTGGGGGGTGGCTGGGGGGTGGGGCAGGGGGGACGAGGGCGGCTGGGGGAGGGAAGCTAGGGTTAGGGTTAGGGTTCGGGTTAGGGGAGCTAGGGTTAGGGTTAGGGGCGAGTATGTGTGGGTGGGGGGAGGGGAGCGGGGGGGGGTGGGGGTGGGGGTGGCTGGGGGAGGGGAGCAGTGGGGGTAGAGGCGGCTGGAGGAGGGGAGCAGGGGGGTGGGGGCGGCTGGGGGAGGGAAGCAGGAGGGTGGGGGGGGTGGGGGCGGCTGGATGAGGGGAGCATGGGGGGTGGAGGCGGCTGGGGGAGGGGAGCATGGGGGGTGGAGGCGGCTGGGGGAGGGGAGCAGGGGGGGTGGGGGCAGCTGGGGGAAGGGAGCAGTGGGGGTGGGGGCGGCTGGGGGAGGGGAAGCAAGGGGGTAGGGGCGGCTGGGGGAGGGGAGCAGTGGGGGTGGTGGCGGCTGGGGGAGGGGAGCAGGGGGGTGTGGACGGCTAGGGGAGGGGAGCAGTGGGGGAGGGGAGGGTTAGGGTTCGGATTAGGGGTGGGTATGTGTGGGTGGGGGGAGGGGAGCGGGAGGGGTGGGAGAGGGGAGCAGGGGGGGAGGGGAGGGTTAGGGTTCGGGTTAGGGTTAGGGGTGGTGTAGGGGGGATGGGGGGCTTGGTCAGGGGTACCGATAGTGCCGAAAAATCTGATAATTTAGTAATAATTATTTGTTTTCCGACACCGAAAAATGTGATACTCTCATTCAAACGCACCGATAGTGCCGATATTTGTAACCAGTAGTTTTGTTGGTTGGTTAATTGGTAACATGGTGATCGGGACATATAGTCCCTGCAGCCATTCGACTGGCGAGGCAGAAACTATGGTACGACATGGTGATCAGGACATAGTCCCTTCAGCCATTCGACTGGCGAGACAGAAACTATGTAGCCGTAGATAAAGTTGACTGTCCTCCGACTTCATCCCTCGACAATGATGATATGACAACCTATCACTATATCTTATATAGTAGTAGATGATGTCTTAGTATTACATTATGTGAGTTCATCTTGATTCTGTTACATTCTTCAAATACTAGATACGATAAGAACATATACTACACTATATGTACAGAACATAGATGATTCACACTAATGTATGCTAGAATGAATTTTGGATTGTGTTCTGACCTATCCGTTCTCACACTTGGCAAAAAATCGAATTTTTTGTATTTTATCTGCTTTCGAAAATATACTCAAACGAGATGATGGTTCCTTTAGTTAGCTTGCTTATGTTACAATTATATTATTTGTGAATATCGATCTTACTAGATGGCACCCATGACCCGAGGAGCGGCACGTCGTTTGAGGGAAACAGTGAATGCTGAGGTGGCTCCTCCTGTTAAAGAGGAAGTGCCACCGGTAGCTAGTGGGACCGGGAGTTCTATTCATCCAGCACTTGCAATATGGACTACATCTCTCTTGCCGCCGTTGTCACGACCCGCTCCCGAATAATCGGATACGAGTCGGACACGCCCAGCCTTCGTCGATGGATACGACGAAGTAAGCTGTACAATACTAAGGAAAACTCCAAGTCATAATGTAATGTAAATATACACAGCTTTTTATAACGTTCCCAAAATGATCACCAATATCCATCAAGTCTTTTTAGTACAAAATCAACCGAAGACAAATCCGGTCAAATAAAATAAAGATAAATAATAAATATCCAAAAATACAATCTCCAGAAAATAAATAAAATAAAAGCTACAATATCCAGTGCAATCACATGCTCCATGTGGTCTCACGCTCACCTGCAACGTATCCTGTCAGGAAAAGGGCAAAGTACAACTCTGACAAGAGCAATATACAATATAATCTGTAGTACAGAATACAAGGTAAAACCAGAATACCAGAAATGGAAGTAAAACTACGGTACCAGAAATGAAATGTAAAACTGTAGGCAATGGACGACAATCAATATGCTAGACAATGAACACGGCTATCAATGTACAAGGTAATGAACACGACAATCAATATGCAAGTGTGACAATTTGAAATATTAAACTAATGTGTGACCGACTTAGGAGAACAATCAATCAATGAGTCAATCAATTCTGCAAGGTACGACTCGTACGTGAAGTGTACGATTAGGCTATCCACAATACCTATGTTGGGTGTGGTCACACAAAATCTAATATTTCCCCCAATCTCCGCAATAAACAATGACTCACAAGCAATGAACAAGGTACAAGACAATCGTGTGTATCTCGTGTCCGATATGAGAACATGGCACATAAAGGTAAGACAGAAATACAGAGTATAAGTCGAGTCAGTGTACTTGCCTCGGTTTGGTTGCACGAGAGTAGTACTGCATGGTTGTAAATCACCTGTTATATTTGTACACGTTATTAGGGTTTGAATAATGACATTAGCTAACTAACTTAGATAATTCAACTATTTCTAGATAAGAACAAGTTAACAATATTTAGAAAATATTATAGTTTTTAATCACCATAAGTACTCATGAAAACATATACTATATAATTTTAGAAATATTTGGAAACATTTTATTAGCAAGGTAATAATTATAGCTATACATACTTTTAGAAAATATAAAAACAATTTTATAATATGACTTGATCAACATGGATAATAGTTAATATTACTTTAATATTAAAACATTTTGTAATTAAAATAACTATATAGTATTTATATATATAATAATAAAAATGATAGCAATCTTAGCAATTTCTTGTAAAACAACTCATTTAATCCATATATTTAACCAAATATCATTTACTAGTAAATGCTAAAGAATAGCTTGCTAATTATAGAATTCTAGCTAACATTATATATAACTACAATTTAATTAGAATATTACTTAATAAATTTTATACACTAATTAATAATACATTAAAATTATGTGGAGTACTTATTTAAAAAGCTATAATCATCCAATTTACTAGTACCCTAATTTAGAATGTTTTAAGAAATAATCTCATAATAATATACATACAATATTATACATTATACTAAAAATGTTATACAAGATTTGTACACTATAGTTTATATCTACTATGGCTTTAATAAGCCCAAGCCCACAGACTCAGCTCCAGCCCAACTCCTGTACTCAAAACCCGGCCTAGCCCAGTTTCCTAATACCAAATTTCCTAACACACAATGGCCCAACAGCTAAAAGATTTAACAAACAATGTAGTAACTAAACAATTAAACTATCCTGAAGCCAAGCCCAACTTATGTACAATTAACCCAGCCTTCGAATTATTGAGCCCAACCCAGCTGATCAGATCCTACACCCCTCATGCTAAACTTACAATTTATTAAATTTAGTTTAAGAAATTCAGTCTGTCTCGAGCCCATTGATCCAGCCCATCACTTCACAGCCTGCAACCCGGACCAACCTCAAGACTATCCTTAATATATAAACCCACTTCTTCTCAATACTTTCTCTCCTCACTTATAATTTCTCAGCCGACAGAGCAAAAATCCCATTCCCTTCATTTCTTCAACCTACGAAACCCTAATCCCAATTTTATTTCTCTTCGCTTCCAGCCTCTTCTTCCTCACTCAGTCTCTTCTTCTTCTTCTTCTTCCCGCTGACACTCCAAACCCTAACCCTAATCAAATCCCTTTCTCTCCTTCTTCATCCTATTTCCATTCGTCTCCAGCCGAACACCACAATCCCAACTCCTTTTCTATCTATGTAAACCTTAGCCCTAAGTTTTCTCCACTCAATCCCAACATCCGAACCCTAATCTCATTACCAGAACAAAACTCCCACAAACAAAACCCTAGAAAAGAATGGAGGGGGTTCAAGTAGATTGGTCGGGTTCTCACCTCGGCGAGAGGATCCTGCGCTCCGGGCAACTGGGACGACGATCGTCGTCCAGATCTGAAGGAGGTGGCGCGGCTTCGTCGGAAAGGCTGCTCCTCGGTCTGGCGGTGGAGTCCGTAGTGGTCCAGGCGGTAGATCTCGGCGAGCCAAACGTCGAACGAACCCACAGGCGGTGGATCTGAGCTCCTCAGGCCAGATCTGGCTAGGCGCGGTGGCGTCCCGAAGTACTGACGATGGCGGCGAGGGACTGCCAGTCGGCGGTCCAGAGAAACAGTGGCGTGCGAGCTCTTTGAGATGGCTCCTCGGTGTAGATCTAGGCCGACGAAGTTCTCCGGCGGCAGACCACGGTCGCTAGGCGGTGGTGGAAGTCTCCTCGGGCTCGACGCACGAGGTGGCTCCTCGAGGCTCCCTGCTCAGCGCTGATGGCAGTGGCTCACTGCCCGGTGTGGCTCCTCGGTGTAGATCTAGGCCGACGAAGTTCTCCGACGGCAGACCACGGCGGCGGTGGAAGTCTCATAGGGCTCGGCGCGCGAAGTGGCTCCTCGAGGCTCCCTGCTCAGCGCTGATGGCGGTGGCTCACTGCCCGGAGTGGCTCCTCGATTCTCGAGGCAGCACGGAAACTGATGAGCGTGCGTGGAACTCGAGGGACGCGCACAGAACTCGAAGAGACAGCACGCCACTCGAGACGTTCGGCACGACGGTGGCTCGAGCTGCAAGGACTCCGATGATGATGGTCGCACAGCCGGGGAGGACGGCGGTGCTCGGTCGGATCGGAGGAGAGAGAGAGAGAAGAGAGAGAAGATAGAGAGAGAGTGCGTGTAGAGAGAGAGAGACTGTGTCAGAACTTTTTGGGAACTGTGCAATAATTAATATTATTTATAGTAAAATAAGGAGTGGCAGAGATGTAATAATAATTAGATCTGGGGTCTTTGTGTACAGTGGCAATGTAGTAATAAAATTAAATCTGGGTGGCATAGTGTGATGCATATAACAGATTTTTAAAATTTAAAATTGTTTCAATCAGATTTCAAATTCAAATTCCAAGACAGATTTCTAACAGATTTCAAGTTTTCAACAGTTTTTTCAAAACCCAATAAAAACAGATTTAGCTAATTCTAACTAATTAATAATTAGGAATAAAATCAGAAGTAATTCATAGCCATCTACAAATTAGTAATTAATTACTGTTAACATCTAAAAAAAACTAATTAACAATAATTGAGTAGTAACTAGCTGGTAAAAACCTAATTAATTACTAGAACTAAAATAGTGACAATCCTTATAAATAGAATTAAGTATTAATTGAATCTAGTTAACAATGATTTGGATCAGGCTTTAGTAATTGAGGATTAAATGAGGATCAAGTAGTATTTAAATAATATTTAGAAATATGGTCAATAGTAAATAACATTTAGAAATAAAGGTAATTATAGGAGAATTTAAAATCTCAAAAATTAACATCCACTACTATTTCTCCTAAAGTACCATAATTAAAATTTATTAACAAATAATCAATCAATATAGAATTAAAATTAAAATACTCATGAACAGAACATTTTTGATAAAATATTAACCAAGTCTTTAGCTAAAGCAAAGATTAAATAATCAAGATAACAATTTAAGTAAAACCACTAATAATACAATTTTAATAAAGAAAGTTGAAATTAATTTATTTTCAATCATGAACCTATTATTCAAGAAAATATATTTAAAAAAATAGAAAATTTAGGAATTGAATTCAAAATTCATCAAAATTGATTTTGTGAGTTACATCCGTTGATCCTACTTATTCGAGGTGGTTGCGTGATCGTATCACTGAGCATTTGCGTGAGCTGTATGGTTCTCATTAGCTATTAGTACTTATTTGTATTGGGTTGTTTTTGTATTAGACTATTTGTATTGGACTACATATATGAATTAGTACTGTGTCAATCTCTGGATTGTATTGGACTACGACATGGTGATCAGGACATAGTCCCTGCAGCCATTCGACTGGCGAGGCAGAAACTATGTAGCCGTAGATAAAGTTGACTGTCCTCTGACCCTCATCCCTCGGCAATGATGATATGACAACCTATTACTATATCTTATATAGTAGTAGATGATGTCTTAACATTACATTATGTGAGTTTATCTTGATTCTATTACATTCTTCAGATACTAGATACGATAAGAACATATACTACACCATATGTACAGAACATAGATGATTCACACTAATGTATGCTAGAATGAATTTTGGGTTGTGTTCTGAGCCATTCGTCCCCATACTTGGCAATTAAGCATGTGAAATATATCGTTGAAGAACATAAAACTTGTGATCGTTACTGCAGAAAGTGCAGACTGACATGAACTGACGCACGAAAAGGAGGAGATCAAAGCTATAACAAGTAAAGTTGTGTTTTGGATGTTCTACTCTTGTAAGCTCTTTGTTCACAAAGTAAGATATAATGAATACAGAACAAGTATCGAGTTTATAACTCTTGTAAGCTCTATACTTGAGTTACGAACTCGATACTTATTCTGTATTCTTTAATTATAGCTTGCTTTGTGAACAAAGAGTTTACAAGAGTTCTTTTTCCAAAGCACAACTTTTCTTGTTCCAGCTTAGAGCTCCTTATTTTCGTGCGTCAGTTTATGTCGATCTTCACTTTCTGCAGTAACTTCCTCCAATTAACCTCCCTCCCTTGGCAATGATGATACGATAACCTATCTTGATTCTGTTATTATAGTAGATTATGTCTTAGTATTACATTATGTGGGTTCATCTTGATTATGTTATTTCCTTCAGATACTAGATTCGATAAGAACATATACTACACCATATGTACAGAACATAATGATCCACACTAATGTATGCTAGAATAAATTTTGGGTTGTGTTCTGAGCCATCCATTCTCACACTTAAAACAGATATGAATTAGTACTGTGAGAGCGCCGGAGAGAGTGAGAGCCGCGGAGGGGAGAGGAGAGAGAGTGAGAGAGTAAAATAGGGGGAAATGAATTGGTGGGGGGAATATAATTAGAATTTAGCGACGTTCATACTAATGTCGCTAAATTAGTCGCTATTAGCGACGTCATAGCGACGTTTCGCGACGACTAGCTCATGTAACTATGTAGCCGTAGATGAAGTTGACTGTCCTTCGACCCTTATCCCTCGGTAATGATGATATGACAACCTATCACTATATCTTATATAGTAGTAGATGATATTTTAGTATTACATTATATGAGTTCATCTTGATTCTGTTACATTCTTCAGATACTAGATACTAGATTCGATAAGAACATATACTAGGCCATATGTACAGAACATAGATGATTCATACTAATGTATGCTAGAATGAATTTTAGGTTGTGTTCTGAGCCATCCGTTCTCACACTTAAAATACATATGAATTAGTACTGTGTATCAATCTTTGTTTTTGTATTTTCGGCGAACCCAGGGATTGGATTCTGTATTTTGGCTCCAGCTCCAGCTCCATTTGCATTAATCTACGATATGATATGGTGATCAGGGCATAGTCCCTGCAGCCATTCGACTGACGAGACAAAAACTATGTAGCCGTAGATAAAGTTGACTGTCCTTCGACCCTCATTCCTCGGCAATAATGATATGACAACCTATCACTATATCTTATATAGTAGTAGATGATGTCTTAGTATTACATTATATGAGTTCATCTTGATTCTGTTACATTCTTCAGATACTAGATACAATAAGAACATATACTACACCATATGTACAGAACATAGATGATTCACACTAATGTATGCTAGAATGAATTTTGCGTTGTGTTCTGAGCCATCCGTTCTCACACTTGACCAAAAATCAAATTTTCTGTATTTTATCTGCTTTCGAAAATGTACTCAAATGAGATGGCACCCGTTCTCACAGATGGTACCTAAGACCCGAGGATCTCGCTTGAGGGAGGCATAGATGGCTGTGAAAGAGGAGGTAGCTCCAGCTCCAGAGGGCAGTTCCACCGAGAGAGCTGCTCTAGAAGTAATTCCTAAAGCCGAGGGAGCTGTGAAGAAGGAGGTGGCACCACAGGGCAGTTCCACCGGGAGTTCCAGTCATCCATCTCCTCTGGATATTGATTTGGCTGCCGCGGATCCTACTTATGCGCACAGGCTAAGGGAGTTCTATCTGCCCCAGCATAGACGACAGTAGATACATATATTGACTGGATCTGTTTTGATGGATATATTTCATCTGGATATTGTGATGGATATTTGTTTTGATGGATATATCTCCTTTGGGATATTATGATGGATATTTGTTTTCTTTTGTGTGAAGTATATTGGTATAGCTTGCTGTGTGATGCATATTGTGATGTATATTTGTTTGTGTGATGTGTGATGCATATTGTGATGTTCCGAGAGGCTTGAGGAGACGACCACTTATTTTTTGTCTATTCTGGATTGTATTGTGCGGGCCGGTGTTGAGTGTTCCACCGAAGGGGTCGGCAAACCCAAGGATTAGATTTTGTATTTTGGATTGTATATTTGCATTCTGGATTCTTTTTTTTAATTTTTTTAATTTAACGACATTTTTAGTGACGTTTATATTCGTCGCTAACAGTTAGCGATGAATATAAAGGTCGCTAAAAACGTCGCTAAATTGTTGACGTGGCAAACAATATGATGCCACCACATCGTCGCAAGAACGTCGCTAATGTGTCGCTAATCGGCGACCACTTGAAAACATCGCAAATAACATCGCTAATTAGCGACGTTATAAACGTCGCCATAGCGACGTTTTACGACATTTTCTTGATTAGCGATACGCTTTTTTCCGTCGTTTATTAAACGTCGCTAAAAACGTCGTTAATTTAGTTTAGCGACGTTTTGGCCGAGTTTAGAGACGTTTTGGAACGTCGCTAATCTGACAAATTTTTGTAGTGTTAAGCCTTGTTCAATTAATGGAAGATGGAAGCAAGGTGAAGATTGTCGGCTCCTACTTGAGGGTGTTCGATAGTAACAACATTCTGCTGATGAAGGTGAGGAGATCACCTAACCGCTTGTACAAGATAGCTCTTGAAACTTGCAGGCCGATATGTTTAATGGCCAAAGTGCAAGACCCAGCCTAGTTGGGGCATGCAAGGCTCAGGCACGTGAACTTCTTCGCGCTCAAGATGATGGCAGAGAAGGGAATGGCCACTGGGCTACAGAAGATTTCTCACCCAAACCAGTTTTGTGAAGGGTGCCTCATCGCCAAACAAGCACAACTACCATTCTGTAGGCAAACTTCAGAGCTGAGAAGACACTATAACTTGTGCACGCTGAGATTTGTGGCCCGATTACACCCACTACACTTGCAGATAACAAGTATTTTCTTCTACTTGTTGATGACTTCAGTCGCATGATGCGGGTGTATATGCTCAAAGAAAAGAGAGATGTTTTTGATGCCTTCAAGAAATTCATGTCTCTTGTAGAGAATGAATGCGACAACAAGATGAAGACACTAAGAACTAATGGAGGAGGTGAGTTCCTGTCCAAGGACTTCACAAGCTTATGTGAAGGTGAAGGCATACAACGGAACCTCACCGCACCATATACGCTACAACAAAATGGCGTAGTGGATCGCCGAAATCGTACCGTGATGGCCACGACAAGGAGCCTGCTCAAGAGCATGCATGTTCCTAGAAGCATATGGGACAAGGCGGTCAGACATGCTGTGTAACTGCTCAATCGGTTGCCAACTAAAGCTCTCGGTGCGTTCACGCCGTATGAAGCCTGGTCTGGTAAGAAATAGAACCTGGAACACTTAAGGATCTTTGGATGCGTCGCACACATGAAGACTGTAAGTCCTCATCACAAGAAACTTGATAATCGAAGCACGCCGTTGGTGTACCTTGGCGTGGAAGAGGGCTACAAAGTATACCGCCTCTATAATCCTCAACGTAGCAAGATCCAGGTGTGTAGGGATGTCGTGTTCGAGGAAGAAAAATGATGGGACTGGAACAATGGTGACGGTGCCGAACAACAAGGTTGGGTAGAAATCCAAGTCGAAGATCCTGTCATCGAGACTGTGATTACTCTACAGAGAGCGGTGGACGAGGTTGTACACATGCCAGAGGGCAGGGGAGACGCGACAACACCTATGACGCACGGAGCGGCAATGGCGTCAAGGGAGCCTACTACACAACAAGTTTGCGGCCTCAACTTTGAGCGGCTCACCCACTGCGACGGCAGACTCAAGCGAGCCAAGGAGATACTGCTCCTTGCTGACATATATGCTGAAACTGAGGATTGCTCTCTTAATCCAGAGATGTTGTTCTTGTCGGCTGAAGAACCAACAAAATTTTAAGATGCTGCACTTGAGCATGAGTGGCAGAAAGCTATGAAGAAGGAGTTGGAAGCCATCTAGAAGAACGGGACTTGGGTGCTTACTGAGTTACCATTTGGGCACAAACCCAGTAGTTTAAAATGGGTATACAAGGTGAAGAGAGAGTGAAGGGAAGATCCTCAAGCACAAAGCTAGACTTTGGCAAATGGGTACGTCCAACAACACAGAGTTGACTTTGATGAAGTTTTTGCTCAAGTGGCCAGACTCGACACAGTTCTCTTGATTATCGCCCTCGCAGCCTAGCACGGATGGGAGGTTCACAATTTGGGCTTAAATCTGCATTCCTGAATGATGACCTCAAAGAGGAGGTATATGTAGCTCAACCCGAAGGCTTCATTGTCAAGAACCATAAGCACAAGGTGTATAGATTGTTCAAGGATCTCTATGGTTTGCGGTAAGCACCGAGGGCCTGTAACATACACCTGGACAACTGCTTAAAGGAGCTGGGATTCATCAGATGCACTCAAGAGCATGCGGTGTACACGAGGAACAATGGAGAGGATACACTCATTTTTAGAGTATATGTTGATGACTTAATTGTCACAGGTGCAAAAACAACTACAGTAAAGGCTTACAAGCAGCAAATGATATAGAAATTTGAGATGAGTGACCTTGGGTTACTCTCCTACTACCTTGGTATAGAGGTAGACCAACGGGGTGATCGCATTACACTGAAGCAATCAACATATACGAAGAGAGTATTACAACAGTTTGGAATAGGAGATTGCAATCCGAACAAGTATCCCATGGAAGCTAAACTACAACTCAGCAAGGACCTTGAAGGAACCCCGGTCGATCTGACACAATATAGGCGCATCATTGACCGTCTCAGGTACTTAACTCACACTCGTCCAAATATTTTCTATGATGTTGGAATGGTAAATAGGTACATGAAGAAGCCAACTGTAAGCCCCCTAAATTTTTGGGATTTATTTTCGAATTTTCTAAATGATTTATTCTCGATAATTCTTTTTAATTGATTACTTTTGATCATTTAATGCTCTTTACCGTGACTTGAATTTCTAGAGCATCAGGGATGCCAGTCTCTGGAAACTTTCTTCTTGAAGTTTGTAGTAGACGAGATTATCTTCATGTTGATATATCGTGTCCCACTTGAACTTGTTCTTTTGTGCTCCATTTGCTTCACGCAACTTTCGGGTCAATTTAGACCAATTTATCGTCTGCCGTAATTTATGACTTAACTTCCAATTTAATTTCGGGACCTGACATCGGTCCAATCCAGTCGACCCAATATATGGTTTTGGCCTGTATCGAGTCTACTATGCACGTGCCACTTGCGTGCCACCAAATTGATCTCCCTTGTGCTCCCATTTCATCCATGATTTTAATTGGTTTAAATTTGTTATTTTAATTAAATTTTGGCCCCAAGCTTGTCCAACTTGACCTAACACCCAACCCAAATTGGTGTGACCCTACCATGTCTACCTATACACCCCACTGATATTTTTCCTTGTTTCTCTACTAAAAAATATCCTCCTCTTTACAAATATCTATTTCTTTCTCTCCATTCAAATATAAACATAATATATATATATATATATATATATATATATATATATATATATATATATATATACTTATAATATCTCTCTCTACCCCTTTATTACACTCACACACACACATCACCCACTCCCCCATCACCAACAGCAACAACCCCCCATGTGGCCGACACCCTCTCCCTATTCTCTCTCTAAATATCTCTCTCTCTCACCTTCCTTAATTTACTCACATACAAACTCATTCACTCTCTCTCTCTCTCTCTCTCTTTCTTAACAATACACCAACAACCCCATTCTTCTTCCTCCTCATCATCCCCCGCATCTTCACCACCTCCTTCCACTCTCATGGCCGACAGCCACCACCACCCATCTTCTTCTCCTTCCTCCTCCTCCCTAGGCCGAGCACCACCTCAACACCATCACCACCATCTCTCTATCTCACCATCACAATCTCTTCACCACCATGAACACCTCACCACCACCACATGCTACCCCCGAGCTCCACGACTGCCGTCATGCTCCGCTGGCCGTGCCACCTAGCTAGGTCGGCAACCGCAGCAGCAACCGCGGCAAGCAATGGCAGCAGTAGCGGTCGAAATGGCAGCCACACCAGCAAGCCGTGCGGTCCAAGCGATGCCGCCGGCCGCGCGCCGCCGTAGCCGGGCCCCCCCATCTGGGCAAACTTCGATGAACCTCGGGGTGCGCCGCCTTCCTCCCCGGCACGATGCATAGCCTATTCGTGCATTTCGCACTAAATTCCATCGTGACGCGCTCGGGAACGAAGCTGAAATCGTATTTTGCCGCAGCAAATTCGAACACAATTTTTGAGACATCCGACCGTTGGATCGATGATTTCTTCGCTCCGTCTCAATCTCGGTATATAGCTCTTCACTCCCCTCAATTTTTGTTCGTTAATTTTATCGTTTGATATATCAAAACCGGCCACCAAGTTGACGCTTTAAATTGTGTTATTTTTGGACAGTTTTGTGGAGCCAACTTCGTCGACTCGTAACTCCGTCAACGTAGCTCCGTCTGGCGTGCCACTAGTTCCTATGCGTAGCTGGTATAACCCTTTTCCTGCCCTTTAAGTTTCATTTTATTGTGAGCACGTTTGATTGGTTGAATTCGACGCCAAAGTTGGCCGTCCGAATTCGTAATTTCCAAGTTGTAAAATCGTAATTTTGAACCCGGGACGCCGAATTCAATTTTTGACACCACCAGTAGACTCGTGGCATCGTTCTGGCATGTTTTCAGATAAAGTTTGTTAGATTTGGAGGGCGGGGGCCCTGGCACGCATTTCGGTGCAAAGCGGGCCCCACAGTCCGGGTCAACGGAACTTTTTGACGTCGGCTCATCGGAATCCAATTCCGAATATACCGTTGAGTTCGTATCGTCATTCTGGACTCGTTGACATATAATTTGCTTGGTTTTAGTGGACATTGGTTTCGGTACGCATTTCGATGCAAGTCGGATACCAATATCCGGGTCAACGGACCAATTTGAGATCGGGTCAACGGAATCCAATTATGGATATACCTTGGGTTCGTATCGTCATTCTGGATTCGTGAACATATAATTTATTAGGTTTAGTGGACTAGTATTCTTGCACATTTTTTGGTGCAAAGCGGGTCCGACACGGACACCGTTTTGATCCAAAATTACCTTTTTGCTCCTGTGTCCAAATTTGACTTATGGATAGGCTATCCTAGCTGATTTGACCATTCTGGATACGTTGGTGATGTTTGTTTTATCATCCAACAATGTTTGTAGATATTTCTCTGTGTATTACGTTTTATTATAATTAATTCTTATTAAGTTCGTATTTCGGAATTAGTACAACGAAACTGAGATCAGTCGATTCCAGTGATCTCACATCGCTGAAATTGGCAAGATGATCATGTGGATCACTGTAATAAGATTATTAACCTTACCGTTGATTATCTTATCTCGATTTGCGTGTCGTAGGTTTCGATGTACGAATAACGAGGTACAACTTGATATTTTCATTCTTAGATTAGAGTTGATCCTGTTTGACCAAGATATATGGTATCTTGGTAGGTAAATATTAGGAATAGTATGCTTAGGCTAGTTTTAACCTCGGTTGACCAAGTTTGACTGCTTTGACCAAAAGTCAACTATCAGTCAACACTTGGCCTAGAAATATCTAGAACTTGACCAGAGTTGACCAGTTGACCAAAAGTCAAATGTTAGTCAACATTAGCCTAGTTTGACCTAGGGTTGACCTAGAGTTGACCGGTTGACCAAAAGTCAACTGTAAGTCAACTTTTGACTCAGTGTGACCTAGTTTGACTTAGTTGGACTGAGATTGACCTAGATTACATAGCTTATACTATATAATCCTGCCTAACACTTAGCTTATATGTATATCTCATCTTTAGGTTTGTGATTTTACTCTGAGCCAGGTTACACAGTTGACATATTCCACCAGATCTCATGCGAGTACATTCTCTGATAATGTTTATGTTTTATGATATCGTCTATGTTTCTTGTATTTAGTGTAGATATCCTTGTTCTCTTGACACATTATTCACACGGATTGGTATTTCTCTAGATCCCGTTATGAGATGTTATTCCTTGTATTCTTTGGTATATCTTGTACAAGTCTTTCTTGTTCCTTGTGCATTGTATAGACACGATTCCTGCGAAGACTAGCTACCCTCTCAGAGAATCGCGTGTCATGATGTGTCATGGTTGGATCCACTATACTAGTCGGGGACGGGGAGTATTAGTATAGATGTGTGGTCAATACCTGCCTTGTATATCTTGTAAACCTTGTGAATGCCAATCCTACACCACACGTATGATTGGCTAGCTCATGACCTTGTGCAGACCCAAGTCGGCCACATATTGTAGCTAGTACTCACACACTTAGATAGATGATTCTTGATTCTTGTACATGCCATGATCAGTTTTACTTGCCTTGTTCTAGCTCTAGATTTACAGCTTACCTTGCCATGATACTCATATGTACATTTCGTGATTTCTTGTATATTCTCTCTATTTACTGTTACATTTTCAATATCGTTTAACTAGAACTGTTATTTGAGTTTTGTGCTCGTTCCATCCTGACTGGATATGTTGAAAATATTTTAGGAGTAGTTGTGCCCTCAGTTTTGAACTACAGGATGTTGCTAGCTGGGGTGGTTCTCGGTATTCTTCACTGTGAGTTGTCTTTCAGGAGTTCTAGGTCTGGTAGTCATTTAGTTTGTCATTGTTTCCTTCTGTTTTATTCTTGTCTCATATGATTCTTGTAGATTCTAGTTATTCTAGTGATATTGTTATTATTTCTTGTCTTTATCTTTCTTAATTTTCGTGATGTGACATGAGTACATTTCTAGTTATGGATCTTTAGATGATGTAGTTAGTATTGGGTACTTGACAGCGCTCTACCGCCGATACTGCGGCGTAGGCTGGGCGTGGCCCACGTTTTCGCACCGTATATCCGGGTGCGGGTTATGACACATTTTTGTGGTGGCCCATGCAGGTCTGTCTTTGCAAATTAATACGAAGTCGTGGTGGTACTTGAGCTTATCTATACTACTACGAGCCTGTCCTAGGATTAAGGTTGAGTCATGGAATACTTTAGGATTTTGGTACTCAGTCACATATTAGGAACTCTTGGTAGATTCCAGAGATGACCCCTGGGAATCTTATTCGAAAGCATTTCAAATCTTTTCCCATTCGTTTCTATTCGTCTTGATTTTTGAAATATTTGTCCGTATCAAACTTTATTCTTTCTTGGGATGAGTTGTTGATCCTAGAGGGAAGGTATAAGTTGAACTTATATATCCTCTAGGTTGAGAATCAAATATGATTTGCCAATCTTATATCAAGGTTGAGATTATTTAGATTATATTCCAGAACTTTCAATCTTGACCTAGATAGTACCTTTGGGACTTCTCTTGAGAACTTTTCCTAAACCCTGCATCGGAATCTGTTTTCGCTAGTTTCCATTTACTTATCCTTGATTCGTCGTTGAATTTTGAATCTTGATGTTCGTTCGTTGTTGACTTTGACTTTGTATCTAAGATCAGTTTTTATGAATTGAGTTAAGATATTCTGATAAACATATTCGATGAGAATGATAAATGTCTACTTTATTTATGGAGTTTAGAATTTATCGCAGTCATACTAGTTAGCACGATAGGGACGTGGAGCCTGATGTTGGATATACTATCCTAGTTATGGAATTTATATTTTCTTGCAGCCATACCGGTTGGCGTGGTAAGGAATCTAGATGACATAATTATAGGGTGTATACCCAAGTTATGGACTCCATCGTTTATTGCAGCTATGCTTACTGGCGTGGCAAAAATTCTGGCAACATAATTTCAGGAAGACGTGTATGGTTATCAGACTGTATCTTAAATCGGATCACTTCGTTATAACCGGATGAACAAGAACAAATTCTTATCATCATTCTTCTACGTCTTGGTTAACTCTGTCTATCTACAGCCTAACTAGGATTTTCTCAACAAAATTGTTTTGTGTTCCATCTTTCATATGATTTGACTAAACTCTTCTTCGCTAGCCTCTTGGGTAATTCTTCTTGTCCTTTCCGGTAATTGTTGAAAGTGCCTCGTGGATTGATTCAAGGAAAGTTCGAAAAGTAATTTATCCTCATATTACGGAATCGGAAGTTTGCATCCAGAGAAATACTGACGAGGCATGACTTCGGATAACGGCATCATGGTTAAATATGTTTCTCGAATTCTACTTGGACCACTCCCTAAGCATTTTGACTAACATCTTCTCCTTTATTTTGCAAAAATTATTTGGAAATATTTCACGGATTTGGCCAAGTTAAGTTCAGGAACCTATATTATCTGGCGTGGCAGCTGTGCACTGCAGCCATCCATCGTATTATGGAACAAGGAAGTTAATCGCAGCCAGATGCACACTAGCGCGATAGTAACTTCATGTGACATAATTTCGGAGGTATATGGTTCTTGAGTTTTACTTTGACTACGTCCTATGCATCTCGTTTGGCCTCGTACTATTCTTAGAAATATTTCGACAATCTTTCCTGTCTTGCTTGACCCTTACCTTGTCTGAATATTGATATAGATTGCTAGACCCAGTCTTAGGCCCTTGTTACCTTCTATTTTTGATGACTGAAATAGCCAAACCTTGTTAACAGATTCTGTAGTGTAACTATAATATGTTATTATGTGTGATTGTGATGAGTATATTTTCTTGGGGATTTTTTGGGTTTAGCTTATAGGACAGATATGAGTGACTGACTAAGTGGACTTAGAAACCATTAAGAATGATTAGTTTGATAGTATAGATTGGTTTTAAGGTATCTTAGAAGGAGTAAAGAATATTATATTTTTGTGACTACGGATTAAGGACTAGAATCTTGTGCTTAGGTTCGAGGGTTGAGCATTGTAAGACTTTGATGACTAAGTGATTATTGGTTATCTACAAGCCATTTACTTATGGTTGGAGGATAGATCGATATGTAGAATGAAATAGAAGGAGATAACATTGCGTGCAAGATCGGAAGATAGCAGGAACAAACCAAGGACATATGTACATGGGTAATAAATAAATCGGTAAATGAATTAAGAGTTTGAATTTGAGGGTTTATATTCAGGTGTTCTTGAGTAAAAAGAGAGAAGGCTCAATGCCAAGAATAGGTTTTAAATGTATTATTTCAAGAAGCTTGTGATTAATAGGATAATGATACTTAGGATGGGATAAGGAAACAAACAAATTGCTATTGAGATTGGAATTTTGGTTGATGGCCAATTATTGCTGATATATAGTATCTCGAGGATGACCTATATTTTAGAATATACGTAAAGGTTCTTATTGATATGAAGATTCTTAGGGGTAAAATAGATATAGTTTTTATGGAAGAAGCTTGTTGAACCTGAACCAAAATACCTGTAGAGAGAAACAACATAGATGATCACAAAGGTAGCAGATTGAGTACTGTAGCCATAGCAGTTGCATGTTTTAGCTTGACCTATTGGATGATTTTAATTTTGAGGACGAAATTTTTATAAGGTGGGTAGGATGTAAGCCCCCTGAATTTTTAGGATTTATTTTTGAATTTTCTAAATGATTTATTCTCGATAATTCTTTTTAATTGATTAATTTTGATCATTTAATGCTCTTTACCGTGACTTGGATTTCTAGAGCATCAGGGATGCCAGTCTCTGGAAACTTTCTTCTTGCAGTTTGTAGTAGACGAGATTATCTTCATGTTGATATATCGTGTCCCACTCGAACTTGTTCCCTTGTGCTCCATTTGCTTCGCGCAACTTTCGGGTCAATTTAAACCAATTAATTTATCGTCTGCCATAATTTGTGACTTAACTTCCAATTTAATTTTGGGACCCGACATCGGTCCAATCCACTCGACCCAATATATGGTTTTGGCCTGTTTCGAGTCTACTATGCACGTGCCACTTGTGTGCCATCAAATTGATCTCCCTTGTGCTCCCATTTCATCCATGATTTTAATTGGTTTAAATTTGTTATTTTAATTAAATCTTGGCCCCAAGCTTGTCCAACTTGACCCAATACCCAACCCAAATTGGTGTGACCCTACCATGTCTACCTATACACCCTACTTATATTGTTCTTTGTTTCCCTACTCAAAAATATCCTCCTCTTTACAAATATCTATTTCTTTCTCTCCATTCAAATATAAACATAATATATATATACTTATAATATCTCTCTCTCCCCCCCTTTATTACACTCACACACACACATCACCCACTCCTCCATCACCAACAGCAATAACCCTCCATGTGGCCGACACCCTCTCCCTATTCTCTCTCTAAATATCTCTCTCTCTCTCATCCCTTAATTTACTCACACAAAAACTCATTCACTCTCTCTCTTTCTTAATAATACACCAACAGCCCCATTCTTCTTCCTCCTCATCATCCCCCGCATATTCACCACCTCCTTCCACTCCCATGGCCGACAGCCACCACCACCCATCTTCTTCTCCTTCCTCCTCCTCCCTAGGCCGAGCACCACCTCAACACCATCACCACCCTCTCTTTATCTCACCATCACAATCTCTCCATAACCATGAACACCTCACCACCACCACATGCCACTCCCGAGCTCCACGACCGCCGCCATGCTCCGCTGGCCGTGCCGCCTAGCTGGGCCGGCAACTACAGCAGCAACTACGGCAAGCAATGGCAGCAACAGCGGCCGAAATGGCAGCCACACCAGCAAGCCGCATGTTCCAGGCGCCGCCGTCGGCCGCGCGCCGCCGTGGCCGGGCCCCCCCAGTTAGGCGAACTCCGGCGAACCCCGGGGTGTACCGCCTTTCTCTCCGGTGTGATGCATAGCCTATTCGTGCATTTCGCACTAAATTCCGTCGTGACGCGCTCGGGAACGAAGTTGAAATCGTGTTTCACCGCAGCAACTTTGCACACGATTTTCGAGACATCCGACAGTTGGATCGATGATTTCTTCGCTCTGTCTCAATCTCGGTATATAGCTCTTCACTTTCCTCAATTTTTGTCGATTAATTTTATTGTTTGATACATCAAAACCAGCCACCAAGTTGACGCTTTAAATTGTGTTATTTTTGGATAATTTTGTGGAGCCAACTTCGTCGACTCGTAACTCCGTCGTCGCAGCTCCTTCTGGCGTGCCACCTGTTCCTATGCATAGCTGGTATAATCCTCTTCCAGTCCCTTAAGTTTCGTTTTATTGTGAGCACGTTTGATTGGTTGAATTCGACGCCAAAGTTGGCCATCCGAATTCGTAATTTCCAAGTTGTAAAATCCTAATTTTGAACCCGGGACTCCGAATTCAATTTCTGACACCACCAGTAGACTCATGGCATCGTTCTAGCATGTTTTCATATAAAGTTTGTTAGATTTGAAGGACGTGGGCCCTGGCACGCATTTCAGTGCAAAGCGGGCCCCACAGTCCGGATCAACGGGACTTTTTGACGTCGGCTCATCGAAATCCAATTCCGGATATACCGTTGAGTTTGTATCGTCATTCTGGACTCGTTGACATATAATTTTCTAGGTTTTAGTAGACATTGGTTCCAGCACGCATTTCGGTGCAAGTCGGATACCAATATCCGGGTCAACGGACCAATTTGAGATCGGGTCAACGGAATCCAATTCTGGATATACCGTTGGATTCGTATCGTCATTCTGGATTCGTAAACATATAATTTGTTAGGTTTAGTGGACTAGTATTCTTGCACGTTTTTCGGTGCAAAGCGGGTCCGACACGGACACCGTTTTAACCCAAAATTACCTTTTTGTCCCTGTGTCCAAATTGGACTTATGGATAGGCTATCCTAGCTGATTTGACCTTTCTGGACATGTTGGTGATGTTTGTTTTATCATCCGACAATGTTTGTAGATATTTCTCTGTGTATTACCTTTTATTATAAGTAATTCTTATTAAGTTCGTATTTCGGAATTAGTACAACGAAACTGAGATCAGTCGATTCCAGTGATCTCAAGTCGCTGAAATTGGCGAGATGATCATGTGGATCACTGCAATATGATTATTAACCTTACCGTTGATTATCTTATCTCGATTTGCGTGTCGTAGGTTTCGATGTACGAATAACGAGGTACAACTTGATATTTTAATTCTTAGATTAGAGTTGATCCTGTTTGACCAAGATATATGGTATCTTGGTAGGTAAATATTAGGAATAGTATGCTTAGGCTAGTTTTGACCTCGGTTGACCATGTTTGACTACTTTGACCAAAAGTCAACTATCAGTCAACACTTGGCCTAGAAATATCTAGAACTTGACCAGAGTTGACCAGTTGACCAAAAGTCAACTGTTAGTCAACATTAGTCTAGTTTGACCTAGAATTGACCCAGAGTTGACCGGTTGACCAAAAGTCAACTGTAAGTCAACCTTTGACTCAGTGTGACCTAGTTTGACTTAGTTGGACTGAGATTGACCTAGATTACATAGCATATACTATATAATCCTGCCTAACACTGTTGAACCCTAATTAGCTTATATGTATATCTCATCTTTAGGTATGTGATTTTACTCTGAGCCAGATTACACAGTTGACATATTCCACCAGATCTCAGGCGAGTACATTCTCTGATAATATTTCTGTTTTATGATATTGTCTATATTTTTTGTATTTAGTGTAGATATCCTTGTTCTCTTGACACATTTTCACACGGATTGGTATTTCTCTGGATCCCGTCATGAGATGTTATTCCTTGTATTCTTTAGTATATCTTGTGCAAGTCTTTCTTGTTCCTTGTGCATTGTATAGACACGATTCCTGCGAAGGCTAGCTACCCTCTCAGAGAATCGCGTGTCATGATGTGTCATGGTTGGATCCACTATACTAGTCGAGGACGGGGAGTATTAGTGTAGATGTGTGGTCAATCCCGCCTTGTATATCTTGTAAACCTTGTGAATGCCAATCCTACACCACACGTATGATTGGCTAGCTCATGACCTTGTACAGACCCAAGCCGGCCACATGTTGTAGCTAGTACTCACACACTTAGATAGATGATTCTTGATTCTTGTACATGCCATGATCAGTTTTACTTGCCTTGTTCTAGCTCTAGATTTACAGCTTACCTTGCCATGATACTCACATATACATTTCATAATTTCTTGTATATTCTCTCTATTTACTGCTATATTTTCAATATCGTCTAATTAGAACTGTTATTTGAGTTTTGTGCTCGTTCCATCCTAACTGGATATGTTCAAAATATTTTAGGAGTAGTTGTGCCCTCAGTTTTGGACTACATGATGTTGCTAGCTGGGGTGGTTCTCAGTATTCTTCACCATGAGTTGTCTCTCAGGAGTTCTAGGTCTGGTAGTCATTTAGTTTGTAATTGTTTTCTTCTGTTTTATTCTTGTCTCATATGATCCTTGTAGATTCTAGTTATTCTAGTAATATTGTTATTATTTTTTGTCTTATCTTCCTTAGTTTTCGTGATGTGATATGAGTACATTTCTAGTTATGGATCTTTAGATGATGTAGTTAGTATTGGGTACTTGACAGCGCTCTACCACCGATACTGCGACGTAGACTGGACGTGGCCCACGTATTTGCACCGTATATCCGGGTGCGGGTCGTGACACCAACAACCACGCATTACCAGGCTGTGAAACAGATCCTCAGATATGTGAAGGGAACACTTGAGTATGGACTCATATATGAAAGAGGACATGCTGAAGATGAACTGCACGGATTCACCGATAGCAACTTAGCCGGAGATGTCGACGACATGAGGAGCACCAGACGTTCTACCTCAACACTTATGCTGTTGGAATGGTAAATAGGTACATGAAGAAGCCAACAACCATGCATTACCAGGCTATGAAACAGATCCTCATATATGTGAAGGGAACACTTGAGTATGGACTCATATATGAAAGAGGACATGCTGAAGATGAACTACATGGATTCACCGACAGCAACTTAGCCGAAGATGTCGACGACAAGAGGAGCACCAGTGGAATGGCGTTCTACCTCAACAAGTACCTGATCACTTGGGCATCTCAGAATTAGAAAACTGTCGCATTGTCCTCCTGTGAAGGTGAGTTCATGGAGGCAACATGTGCAACGTGTCACGCTTTGTGGCTGAGGAATCTGCTTAGTGAGGTGATTGGCCGCGAACCTAAGCCAGTTACGCTCTATGTCGACAACAAGTCTGCAATTGCGTTGTTGAAGAACTCTGTGTTTCATGGGTGCAACAAGCACATTGATACTCGTTTTCATTTCATTCATGAGTGTGTTGCAAGAGGGCAGATAAAGGTGGAGTACGTGTGCACTGGAAAGTAACGTACATACATCCTAACAAAGGCTCTTGCAAAAGTGAAATTCGCGGAGATGCAGCAGGTTCTCGGAGTTGTCAACCTTGATCAAATCTAGATTAAGGAGGAGAATATTAGTTAATAATCTAGATAATATTTCTTTGCTTACCTAGTCTTAAGGACTTGTAGCTATTCCTTTGCCAATTTGTGTGGCCAAGAGCTTATTCCTCCTTTGTTTTGTTGCTGTCCATATCTTTCAATCTTTGTATAGCCTATATAAAGGCACAAACCTATGCTGAATAAAATACAACATCTTCCTCTTCCCATTCATATTGTCATTGTCTTCTCTCTTCTCCAAGTTACAATAAGAAGCTTGTAACCAACAGTTGACAATGAGGATGTCATTCAATAGTTCCATAATATAAAGTCTGGAAGGTTTTTATTGTCAAAGAAAATGATTATTTAGTGATTGTAATGATTTATGACATTTGATATTAATATATGCTATTTTTTGAATTATAAATATGTTATTATAGTTTATTATTATTTTATTAATAATTATTGTGCCCCTAGATTAAATTTTTGGCTAAGCCACTGCTAACAAGAGCTCCAACTTAATTAGAGGGGAAATCTAATGCTGGTGTACTCAAACATCTGGCAGTAGGGGTGTGCATCGGTCGGTGGTCGACCTATTTGGTCCCAACCAAAGTCGAACCGAAGTTAATCGGTTTGAAAATAAACAAAACCGAACCGAACCAACCAAATGGTCGATTCGGTTTTGAAACTGACCGACTTGGTTCGGTATGGATCGGTTCGACTTAGTCGGTTTAATCACATAAAAAAATGGACTGCATGTTTTTTTGTGTGTGAAACCTCAGTCAACTTGCACTTTGCAACAGTAAATGCAATTCAGCAGCTTCAATTTAACTTGCGCTTTGCAGGTGGAGAAAAATGCCAATTATACATATAAAAATTCGTATACATTCAACCAAAAGCCTCTTTCATGTGCATAGGAACAATTAGAAAAGAATAGGAGCCGCCAACACTCCTCTTTGAGACTAGAGAGAGAGAGCTCTTTCAACTTCAACTTGATAAATGGCTTTGATGTGAATAAATGAACCAAACCGGTATAATACAACCCAATGAACCCATACCCAATCGGCCAACCCTAACTATTTAACAAGAATTTGGTTCGGTTAGGTTTAGACGGTTTTTGGCATAACCAAATCGTGAACCGAACCGAACCGGTCGATTTTGAAAAATTTGAAGCCGAACCAAACCAACCGAACCATCGGTTCGGTTTAAAACCAATCGGTTCGGTTTGGCTTGGTTTGATTTGGTCGGTTTGACTTAATTGTGCACAGCCCTATCTGGCAGGCTGGTTGGCTAACTTTGGCATGCATGGTGACTAGTAATGTCGTTTCCCTGTGCTATACTAGGACCAGAAGCTTTTTATCTTAGTTTTTTCAAATGTTTGATGTTTGAAACTACTTTTATCAATTTTGAAGCACATCAAAATCATTTCAAACGAATACCTTATATTGCAAGATATATTTTTAAAATAGTTTTGATGTAATGTGTTTCTAAATTGAACCAATTTGCTGCAAAAGAACAATTTAAAAAATTAGAATGCGTCCGAATATTATAGTTGGGGTGCGTAGTTTAGCCAAATATGTATGCAAAGTGGGCAATCAATCTCAAGAACAAGGACTCGGTTTCTCCGCTGCATGGAAGGATCAAACTATTGTTGGCAAGGTTTAAATTAAACAGCTAAAGCATTCAATTAGCTTAGTCATCGACTCCAGGTCCAAAATTTTGACATCCATAAATACATCATCCACTACGTACGTCGACACTAGCCTAGTTGCTCTGGGAATTCATTGAGATCGAAGTCATGAGCATACCGTGGGCATGACCCGGCCTCGGCACGATTACAATCACCTCTTTCTTTGACATGATCTGCCAAAGATGGCGCAGCAGAACCGTGGTTGCCACCGGTTTCTGCAGGCACTGCATTTTGCGAGGGCAGCGGCGGCAATGGTGGCAATGACAACGGGCCGCCTGTTGCTTCTGTGCCGGGACGGACAAAGTGCGCCCTCATGTGCCCGCCGAGAGCCTGGCCTGTCTCGAACGGCTCATGATCGCATAGGCTGCACTGGTGTAAACCTTTGCTTTGGCCATTCTCCACTGCTTGATCACTGCAGCCTTCCCCAGCTCCTCCTTTGTCTTTGTGGTCTTGTTTGTGTTTGGTCATGTGGCCGCCCAGTGCCTGGTACTTAGCAAATGACTCTCCGCAGACCCTACAAGTATTGCTCCTGGCTGTGGATTCTGCTGCGACGCTCTTCCCCTTCCCCCTTGCTCCTGATCTCGAACTTGCGACATTTCCTCCACGTACATCAATGTCAGCAGTAGAATCTCCTTCCTTGTCATGACAGCTCAAAGCCGACCCAAACCAGCTCTTCGAGTACTCTGTCGGGTTTGTAAAAGACATGAGAATGGTAGCGGCATTCAGCACGTCCACGTCGTAGTCGATCCGAGGTTTAAGTTCCATGGCAGTACTGTTACTTACTCCTCTACCTCCTCCAGTGTTGGAGGGCGGTTTCTGACTGCTGTACTCGTCAAGCTCCAGAGCGTGGATCGTCTTATCCTTCTTCCTCTTCCTATTGGAATTGTGCATTCTCATGTGGCCATGAAGGGCTTTCTCAGAATAGAAGGGAGTCTTGTTGCAGTCCTTACAAGCCCAGACTTTCTTAGCATCGTCAACTTCATTGACCTCTTTTCTGATTTTAATGCGCATTTTCAGAGCTCCAGCTCCATTGCTCACACTGGTTCCAACAGCTTCATCTGATGTTGAAGCTTCGTCGACGCGTTCGGAATCGCTGTATTCTCTTGTATCATACATTCTGCTCACCTATGTACGCGGATCTGCATGCATACCAAGATCGATCCGAATATAGTATAAGAATGCAGAAAATTGCATATATCTAAACTATAAAGGGACCAACTTTTACATGTATGAAAGAATAGGAGAGGAGATGTTCTCCAACAAGATTTTGGATGTCAACTCAGTTGGCGTCCCATAATTTTGTTTCAAAATGCAAACAGCGTTGGCCAATAAATATTTTTTTTTCATAAAAATAGTAATTAGACGTATTCATCTAAAACATAAAATGCCAACTGAGTTCACGCCCTATGTTTTGGATGAGAAACGTGCTCTATCATCCAATATGTAAAAGTTCTCTATCCATGTGCAATTTTCTAATAAGACTGCAAAGACTACTGAATTTACATAGTTTTTTAGTATGAAAGTACTAGTAATGTGCACCTTACCAGAAGACCAAGAAGTAGGCAATTAGTACACGCAACCAGAGACTGCTGCTCCGACCGGGAGGAGATTCCTGAACTATCAAACTACTGCTCCGACCGGTAGGAGATTCCAGAACTATCAAACTACTGCTCCGACCGGGAGGAGATTCCTGAACTATCAAACTATCTGCTTATATAAAAGAATTAAAGCTTATACAGAAGAAGAAGAAGAAGAAAAGAGAGAGCGAGAGGGAAAAAAAAATTACATAAGCAAGAAAGCTTCAAGGTCTGCTGAGGGTTAAGTGAGTTAAATGAGCGAAAGTTAAGTGAGAAAAATAAAGATCAGTTAAGCGAAAGTTGAGGGAAAATAAAAACTATTTTTGATTTGATGGTGGGGATTTAGAAGGAGAGGTTATAGAGGGTTAATTGTTCAACTCCAAATTGGAGGGTTAACAATCTGAGGGTTAACCTGGGATTGAGGGATTTCGTTTAAAAAGTCATACATATCCCTTATTTGTCCTATAGAATATCATAACTTTTTTCTCATTTTTTTTCAACATGTTGTTTCAACTTTCTCATTTGTCTCATTTATGAAAATATTATATTTTATTAATCATCCTCTCAGTCAAATCTTAAATCCAAACAAGAATGATTAAACACCCCACTTAACTCTTCCTCCAATTCAAGCAAGGTTGATTCTACTCCCCTCACTTAATTTCCTTTTACTTTTAATTAAATCACTTAACCCCACTTAGGGTGTGTTTGATTGCCAGGTGAAAAGTATGTGGAAAAGAAATTAATTCAAGGGAATTATTTTCCTAGGAAAAAAATTCCATGAAATTTTAAAAAAATTTCATGGAAAACTTAATTTGGGTGTTTGATTGTCATTATTTTCCACAGTAATTATTTACTTTCCATGGAAAATGATATTTTCTATGGGTTGGACAAGTTTCATTTCCCACGAAGAAAATATGGAAAATGATAATTTTTTGGAAAATAATTCCATGAAAAATATAAGCTATCAAACACTACAATTTGTGGAAAATTTGTGATGGAAATATTTTTCATGGAAAAAAAAGCCTTATCAAACACAGCCTAGCTCTGCTTATTGTTTCTCAGTACTTACCGAAAACATATTAATTACTCTCTGAAAACATATTTGATTTCCATTTTATATGGATGAACATAGAATCTACTGCGCATGGATGATCGAGAAATATATATCAGCGAGAAGAGAAAACAGTAAGAAGATTTTTGGAAATATTATCAATCTGCTTAAGTAAAGGAAGACATAAAAAGGAAAACACAAATTTTCACATAGACCATAGCTTGTTATGGAAAATTGCAGCACTAACTGTGTTTGATTGGGCTTTTTTTCCATGGAAAATATTTCCATCACAAATTTTCCACCAATTGTAGTGTTTGATAGATTATATTTTCCATGGAATTATTTTCCAAAAAACTACCATTTTCCATATTTTCTTCTAAAATGGTGGAAAATGAAACTTGTCCAACCCATAGGAAAATATCATTTTCCATGAAAAATAACTATTTCCGTGGAAAATGATGACAATCAAACACCAAACTAAATTTTCCATGGAAATTTTTTAAAATTCCATGGAATTTTTTTCCTAGGAAAATAATTCCATGGAATTAATTTCTTTTCCACATGTTTTCCACCTTGCAATCAAACACAAATAAAATTTGGAAAAATACCACTACTGTAAAAATATGAAATAAAAGAGCATTAATTTTTTTTTTTTTTTTTTTTTAATGTTTTCTTAGCAAGGACTTTTTTTTTCCTTTTATTTTAAAAGTACATAAAAGTAGAGTTAAAAATTAAAATAAAAGAACATTAAAAAAGTAAACAAATTTTTACGGAAATACCCTCACTAAGGGCATTTTTATATCACTTTACACTTACGTCCTTAGCAATGACTCGTATATCTTTTGTTATGATTTTTGTTTTTTTTGTTTATGGCTGTTAAATAACATTAAATATAAAAAATTTAAGAAAATGTTCTTGCTAATGACGTTTGTATCACAAATATCACTTTCCTTAGCATGGGAGTTTTGATTCTTTCTTAATAATTTTGAAACTTTGTTTTCCTGCAATTTCTTAGAACTTCAATGCTTTAGGTAAAAAAAAATTCTGAAAAATTAAAGAAGAGTTTCAGCAAATTGAATGGCAGTAGTGCAAAGAAGATTCACATCTAGCAAATATGAACAACAAGTGGGAAAATAACAGTTAGCAGACATAACTACTGATTTATATGAATTCGGCATCCAATTATTCTAAGAGGTGTAGAAGAATTAGTCTCACCAATATTTAAGCTAGGAAAGTTGAAGGGAGGAACTCTTTATGGCTGCTCACGCGGAAAGAGGTGGCATGAGAGGATTAGGGTTACAGGCCTGCAGCTAAGTGGAGGTAGGGTTAGGGTTTCTTAATTATAGGTGATTTCTTTAGTTTTTTCAATGAAAAAAATAAATATTATTTTGTTACGCGGACATAATTTTCTTTTTTTTATATATTTACTATTAGTGCTAACTAGTAAAAATTGATAATCCTCGGTATTATTTATGTGCCAAAATAAAAAATGGGATATATTTAAAGACTACTAATGATATAAATAGTAAATTCCTAATATATATAAATTCCTAATATATATATATATATATATATATATATATATATATATATATATATATATATATATATATAATATATATATATATATATATATATATATAAGCAGTGAGTAATTGTGGCAAACTCGTCTCCACTGGGACTCGAACTCCCGACCACTTGGGCCGCATGCATCTCTCTTAACCACTAGGCTAGAGGTCATTTGCACTATATATATATATATATATATATATATATATATATATATATATATATATATATATATATATATATATATATATATAAAAAAAAATATATATATATATATATAGTAATAGGGTCGCACATAATATGTAATATTTGGGTTTGAGTCTCCATATTGCAGCATTAAAGTTTGCGTCTCCAAATCTGTTCACTAACTAGCCTTGCTTACGTGAACAATGATTTGGAGAACCAATCACTAACATTGGACATGGTCTCATATATATATATATATATATATATATATATATATATATATATATATATATATATATATATATATATATATAATTTTTTAATATATTTAAACCGATAAATATCTTTAAAATTAAACCTATATATTTTGCTTATTTTCTTTTGATTTAGTAATGATTGCTTACTTCTGACGGGATATGGTACGTAGGATTCATTATTTAAAGGAAAATTCACATACAAAACATCTATATTTGCCGTGATAGAATTGAATTTGGTAAAATTCTAATTAGAGAACTCAATTCACACTAAACTCTTGATCCTCCCCATAAATCATCCTAAACAACATACATAAAAGGAAAATAAAAATATAACTGAATAGGAAACAGTCTATACTATGGGCGCCTACATTTTTTTAAAATAGTAAAAAAATGTCTAAGGTCGTTTACAATGTAAGAAACAAAAAGAAAAATGTAAAAGCATTTTTATGTTATTTTTATTTTATTTTAATTTTGTTTATGTTGTTTATTTTATTTTATTTTTAATTTTTTTATTGGAGTGATATGTATAGTGTTTAGATGATAAGTTTGTGGTTAGGAAGGAGATTTTAAGTTCAAAACTCAATGGAACTATATTTAAAATAAAAATGATATACTAAGATTTGAAATCAAAACCTTCAGTATACAATAATCTCTCTTAACCAACTAAACTACAATAACATTATAAATATTGTCCCATTTTTTTATTTTCAATTCCCTATATTAATTATAAAATTAAAAAAAAGTTTTTGTTGCTGCAAAGTATAAAATCAACTAGAACGCCCATAATAGCACCTCAAAAAAAAAAAAAAACTAGAACGCCCATAATAAGAGGTTGGGATTATTTCTATAAAATTTTAGCAATTTGTTTTCTTTTATTGAAATTTTATAGAAGTTCTATGCTTTGGATGAGAATTTCTGCCATTTAAAACAATTCCTTCTAAGGTTAGGTATTGTATCTACTAGATAGTGGCCTGTTTTACTACTTTAAATAATGTATTTTCCATAATACCCCTACAAACTAGGTGTGTCTGACGGTTTATGAGTCGAGCATTATGAACTCGAAAGCATAATCTTGAGCCTAAGAATTAATATAGAGCTTACAAAGTTAACAAACACTTCCAACTTGATATTAACCAATTTGATACTAAGCTTATACCAAGTTAAACTTTCGGGTTGCAAAGTTATGTTATGTTGCACGGGGACAACACTTCCAATTTGATACTAAACTCATCGAACTAAATTTCGACTTGCAAGTTATGTGTATGCACACAAATACGACACGCTAAATATATGAAGACACAAGAACATAGACAACTATTTTGATGTGTGCTATAGCATATTTTGAAACTTATGGTAAGATGTGACTGGTACGTGTCGGATACGTGTTCGACATGATTCTAATTTTTGGAGTTTCCGTTCTTCCTAGACAACAAAGACCGTAACCAAACTTAATTATAATTTGGTCTAAGTTTGTCTATTATTCACGCTCATCAAATTTTCTGTGACATGTATGCATACAAAGTTGGGCCATAATCTAAGAGTATAACTAATTTCAAATATTGAATCTACACTTAAACTAAGTAATTATAAATTGGCTTTCAAGAGCACCGAAAAGAAATTAGTCATGAATCAACCAAAAAAAAACAATTCTCGACTGAACTAATCATATATGATGAAGAGAGCCAAATAAAAGAAGAAATATGTGTGTTTCAGAAGAGTTAGAAGAAAAAACCTAATGGAGAGCGGATAGCAATATAGTAACGCACAAGCAAGAAGTCTCACCAATATATTCGAACAATGTAACGAGAAGGGGTAGAGAAGAGTAACTGAATTGATTATTATATAAAGAGAAGACAGAAGAAAGGGAAAAAAAAAAAAAAATCATAATTGGTATGCTTACATCATATGGATCTATCTATAGAAAGAATCACGTCAATATTAACTGTTCATAAATTGAACTATATGACAGGAAGAGAGACGTACTGCTTTTCTTAGCTTAGTAGGTCACAAGAACAAGAGAGAGAGAGAGAGAGAGAGAGAGAGAGAGAGAGAGAGAGAGGAGCTTGAGCTTAGAAACACTTACTATATGGAAAAAATATTTTATACTATATATTGGTACTATGAAAGTCGTGAATATCTTTTAAATGTGTAGATTGTTATCTAACTGACTTTAGACACATAATTCTAAGAATTTTTTAGATTTAAATATATTTAAATTATAATATATTTTATATATCATATATGATAAGATAGATATTCATTGGCGTTTGTTATATGATAAGATATGTTTCTAAGGATGTAATTTGTTTCAATTTGACATATTTGTAATTGAAGTTCAAATAAAAAATATAACTTGTTTCTATCCAAATTAAAATATAACATTATCTAATCAAAGTTCCAATTTAAATGGTGGCTTACTTTATGTAGTCTAATTAAAATTAGATCAAGTATAATTTAATACAATTCAATCCAATCTAGTCTAATCTTAATATAGTCTATTCTAGTCAAATTTAAATTCCAATCTATTTAATTTAATCTAATATAGTCTATGATCTAAGATGTAATCTAATTAAAAAAAAATTCAACTTAATCAAACCTACATCTTTAATTAGCCATAAAATTTGTATAGGTATGTGAACGTGCATGCCCGTTGGATTTTGGGCCCTTAAACTAATTCAGGCCCATTAAGTAGCAAAGATGCCAAGCTGGACAATAATCGGACATTACATTGAAATGGTTAATTGTGGAAGGCTACAATGTTGTCGACGACCAAAACTCTATCACACGATAAGTTGCCACTAGACGTGATATTATACGAGTCTAAATTGTATTGTTACAATGCATGAACGTAAATAATTCATAAATACAGCTCAATTGTGGTTGATGCATCGAAAAAAAATAAACAGGCAGTTGAATCACAATGATATATACAAGGAAATACTTCTTTTATTGTTAACTTTCAGCGAAAAAATAGGCTCTTAAAAAGCCAGAAATATGCTAAACTTGGCTTACAACGTTTGAAACGAAAACAAAATAACATTGATCCATGCATCGCATCCCTTTATTTAAAGAAAATAACATCTTCAAAGAAAATCTTCAAAAACTAGGTTGAAAAGTTTCTAACACCTCTAGACGTCCACTGATTCCCGACAACAGTAAGGGTGAGGGTCAACACACTTGGGAATGCACTGTTGAGTGGTATCAATCTGACACACATAAACCAACAGAATAATCATGTGAAGTTATGCAAAGTTATTATGTGCTCTTCCTATTACTCTAAGAAGATCAATTAACAATTCATAGCAAGAAGGATATGTAAATACATATCACTTATTAGTGATTCTTACCAACATCATGTTGGAGTTGGGTGAGATTTTCAACCTATGTGGAGAACACCCCGGAGTGTGATGAGCATCATCCGTATGTTGGAGAAGCTTGGAGAGTTGAAGGCGACAAAAAAAAATGAGGCTATTTAGCACTTACTGGAGAAAACAACATGCAACAGTACACAGCCAGTATACCGCAGGTGTACCATCGATTGCATCATAATTGCCTCTCATTTTTCCAATAAGTTTTACTCTCCTATATGGAATATCGTAGGTAAACCAGTAGTCAGGGTTGAGGTCAATTTTTGGGTGTTTTCTGCACCATTGGATCAAATCGAAGGTCCATATTTGTTGTAGATTTAGGGGGATATATATAGGAATTTTCCTAACCCTTGTAACCACCACATTTTCATATAAGACTATTTTTGATCAAATTAAAATTTTCCATTAGTGTGCCTTTAGCATGTAATTTGTAGCTAGGGGATGTCCAGTGTATAGGGAATTCATGGGTAAACTATAGGTTTTGAGAGTAGTTAAAACTGTAACTTAAGCAAGGCTACATGAAATTTGTAGGTAGTAGCAAGGGATATAGGTACATCTGTCACCAGGGAATGAAGGCGTGTGTAGGTCAGATCAGTGTGTGTGTATGTGTGTGTAAGTGTCTTTGGAGTAGGCAAGGAGTATGTTGTGTGCTCTGCTTTGCAGTTAGAGTTGCAGTGGCAACTGCAACATCTAACTACAGTTAGCAATAGGCCAGTGTGCAGACCTTGGCAGTGCGGGTTGTTCTGTAGGCACTGCTACTGCATTGTCCTGCAAGGGATGGTTACCTGCAATGACTAAGCATCAATAGTAGCTACTACATAGCAGAGGCTAGCAGCAGCATATTGCTGCAAGGACTAGGTGAGCAACAGTTGAAGCTACAGTTGCTGTATGGCAGGGACTGCCGGGGTATTTTGTAATATAGAAATATGCAGAGTAAACTGCAGTCTAGATAGGTCATCAGTAATGTGTGCATGTGTAGTAGAAATTAGAGCAGTAGCAGTAGCTGGGTTTGCTGCAATAGCAACAAAAAGCTAGAAGCAGTTGGAAGATGTGTGTATAGGTAAGATAATGCACTTGTGTATGTGAGTTTTGTGACTGATTTGGGGACTGCACGGAGATATGAGTATAGGATATGGGTATTTGGCTAGCAGTTTGTAAGCAGTTTTGTCACGACCCGCACCCAGTGTAAGGGCACGAGAAGTGGGTACGTCCAGCCTACGCCGGAGTGTCGGCGGTAGAACGTTATTCTAGGTCACCATCACAACTAACACTATATGATATAATCTCCAAACGGAGGACAATCACAGGAGGATACAATCTCAATCACAAAATAGAGGTAGATAATCAGCACGATGAAATAGATAAAAATTCCACAAAAGCGATACAACCAGAAGTGAAGTAAGTCAATTGTTTAACAACACAAAATCTCAATATCTAAAATAAAATACATCTCTAAGACAACAAGAAATAAGATAAACAAAACTCTAGACCTCTACTCCAAGCTCTACTAGTGTCCTCTAGGCTAGCTATGATCCTCCAAGTTACCTATAAAATTTTATCAACAGGTCCAATCAGGACAGGAACGAGCACAATACATCTCACGCAGTTCATATAATGACAGAAAATATAAAGCATGCGATAGAATAAGATACGTGAAACGTTGTAAGAGATAAGTATGAAAAGAAAGAGAGAAACTGATAAACAAAGCTATCTATATATGATAATAGAGAACTGTAAGTGACTATGTGATTTAGAGTATAAGATAGTTATGTGAATGGCTTGAGTATACATGATTACACTACAGAGTTTATACATGATTACACTACTTTGGAATTGTTTATATGACTACTTTTACTCCCCCGTACCCCAACCAATACACAAGGATCTAGATAGGTTATGTTATTGTATATGAAAGTTTATACATGAAGCTCATGAGATCATGAGAGTACATGAGAGCACATGAGTGTACATGAATAATAAGAGTCCATGAAATATATGATCGTAAAAAGCACATGACATGATATATTTGATGCACCCGAGGAGGATAACATCTCATGTAAAGATCCATATAGTACTAATCCGTGATAACATTGTATCAGCATCAAGTAAATTAGTCTATAACAAAAATATAATTTCTAGCAACTATGAAACGGTCAGAGAATGTACTCGTCCGATATCCTGAATGTCTGATGAAAATATGAGTCTGAACCGGAGTATCCGAGTCCTATTTAGAACAACCACATGTTACAAAGTGTCTAATATGAAATAAGAGTAATCTACAATGCATTCTAAATAATTCTAGGTCCTTCTAGGTCAAAGTCAACTCTTGGTCAACTATTCTAGTCAAACTAGGTCAAAGTTAACCATTGGTCAACTCTGGTCAACCATTCTGGTCAAACTAGGTCAAACCTAAGTTAACTAGTCAATTAGTCTATGTTTAGGTCAAACTTAAGTTATCTAACCATTTCAATCCCGTTTGAGTCGATTTGGATCAAGTTTGACCCAAGGTTGACTTTTGTCAACTTGGTCAACTTGCTAGTCAACAAACAAGTTAAGCCTATTTAGGTTAAATCTATATGGAACTCAACCTCACAAACCTTAATCAACTACAACTATACATACAAATACATATACATGCAACTATAGACTCACTACTATAGATTATCTATATAGTATAACCTATCTATAAACCCTAACTCAGTAAACTGAGCTAGCCCAACTCATTTCTCAGATTCTGAGAACTCAACCACCACTCTAAACTCATAAAATTTCATCAAAGTCTATATAACCTATATAGGTAAACCTATACAATAGTCTATATCATATATTAACATATAAGCTATACTAGATTATAACTTATATATATCCATATACCCACACAAATATATAACCATCTAAAAAAACAAACCAACTGAACAAAACTAAACTGATGCAAACATCTCAGCTCTGGAATCAAAACCCAATTCAAAATCTATCTATATACATATACAAAGTCTATATAATATATACCCCTATATTAGATACCAACATATATATACAATCTAACTAAACAATCCCAAGTAACATGTAAACCCACCCTATGTTCCATCTCAGGAAAACTGAGATACAACTCAATTTCAAACCTACATTCAAAATCTGAACTAAATTCATATTTATACATATAACTATATATATATATATATATATATATATATATATATATATATATATATATATATATAAAAATATATATATATATATATATATATATATATATATATATATATATATATATATATATATATATATATATATATATATAACATATAGATTTATATACGAATGAAAGTTAACCATTAATCTAACCACAAAACTAACTCATAATCTAAACTAAACCTACTCTAAACTCAGAAATCTGAGTTATAACTCAGAAATTCGATTCTCAACCTAAAAATCAATTCAAAACAATTCAACCGATACTTGAAACCCAACTCGATACCCAAATTCTAAAACACACAACCAAAACTCGTAAAACTCGACAAACATGAAGGTATACACGTGTGTGACATGCTCGGATACTCATAGGGTCGAGCCCGTGTCCGTATCGTATCCAGGCAGTGCGTATCGCACGGGCACGTACGTGCGTGCACGGTATCAGCCGAATCAGTGCAGACACGATAACTTCGCGAATACTCAACAAAATCTCGTGAAATTTCAAGAGCACGTGGGCAGAGGTTGCCCCCACATGTCTATAAAGTTTCACGCCAAACCGTGTTGTATCTATCGAGTTATGACACTCAGACTGCAGGGGCTATACGTACACGCGCACGCGGCCTCGTGGGCCCGTATCGACGTCCGTAGCTCGCGACACGAGCCACGTTATGCCACGTGGTCAAGTCCCTGTGTAGATTAGGTCTACGGCTTCATTTTCGTGCTTCTGGAATGAGTCATCATCGCGTCGTGTCCGCGAACGAAGGCCGTGTCAGTAGTGATTTCTCGCGTACGTGCACAGTGGGCTGAACCCGTGCGCGTTGGATCACTACCAAAATACAGTCAATTAGCGACGGCATAAATCCGTCGCTAAACAGTCGCTAACGCGGTTAGCGACCGATCCCTGACGGCTTTTGGACATTTTTTTCCGTCGGCAATCAGCTCGTCGCTAATACAGTGCCGTCGCTAAGCAGTCGTCGGAGCGACGGTTTAGCGACGGCATTTCGTCATCTTTATACAAAGCCTTAACGACGGATTTGCGGCGGATTATCGTCGATTGTTAGTTTTAAAGTACTATAACTCTGTTAGAAAATAGCGACGGATATTCCGTCGGTTACCCGTCGTAACTGTGTATCAGAGAGTATCATTCGGTCGCTATTCCGTCGCAAATTGTCGCTAAACTACGACGGATGAGCGACGCATTACCGACGGGTTATCCGTCGCCTAGGTTCTGTAAATTGTCAAACATTTCCAGAACCTTCGCGACGGACTATCCGTCGGTAATCCGTCGTAACCTCGTATCAGAATGTATCATTTCGTTGCTATTCCGTCGAAATACGGTCGGTAATTTTGACGCTTTACCGACGGATTATCGACGGCGAATCCGTCGCCAAGGTTCTGGAAATGTATCACATTTCCAGAACCTTGGCGACGGATAATTAGTCGATAGTACGTCGCAAATCCGTCGACCTGACGACGGATTAGCGACGGCAAAGCCGTCGCCAAGGTTCTGGAAATGTATCACATTTCCAGAACCTTGGCGACGGATAATTAGTCGATAGTAGGTCGCAAAGCCGTCGACTTTGTCGACTGACTACCGACGGATAATCCGTCGCCAAAGTTCTGGAAATGTGATATATTTCCAGAACCTTGGCGACGGATTATCCGTCGATAGGCAGCCGCTATTCCGTCGAACTGTCGACTGCTTGTCGACGGATAATCCGTCGCCATTGTTCTGATAATGAATCCCATTTCCAGAACCTTGGCGACGGATTATCCGTCGGTAGTAAGTAGCAAAACAGTCGCTACCTGGAAACAGTTATGAAACTCCAGTTAGCGACGGATAATCCGTCACTAGTCAGTCGAAAACTGGAATTACCCGTCGCTAATCAGTCACGAGTCCGTCGCTAACTGAGACATTTTTGAAAAAAAAATGCAGGGCTTTCCCAGTTCACACATAAACCCAATATGCACATACACAAATATAATGCCCACCAATATCCCAAAAATATCACAAATATTCCAAATTTCCACAATATTCCAAAATATCCCAAAAATTTCCACAAATATCCCAAAAATATCACAAATATTCCAAATTCTTCAACATTTTCACAAATACTACAAAATTATCACAAATATTCCAAATTTTCTTATACAATTTTTCAAGGTTGGGGTGGTGATAATCCCTGGTGCGACCGCTGAATATAGCGCTCCGCCTCGTACGGCGGCAAGCTCTCGAGGACATTGGGCGGTAGTTGGCGTAGCTGCTCTGGCGTCATTAAATCAAGGAGTGCCGTCATACTCGGAGGCGGTACCAGAGGGGCAGCAGGGTTGAAAGAAAGACGACCAGCAGAAGACGGACCGGCACCAGGAGAAGACGGACCCGCACCAGTAGAAGACGAAGGCGGAATGATCCTGGCAACTTGTTCCTTCAAGGACATCACCACCTCCTGCAGCTGCGAAATCTGCGACCCTAACATCTTCGTTTCCCGAGGCCGCGGGAGGAGGCGGTGGCGGTGGCGGTGGCATTCTCTGCGTTGCCATGTGCAACGGTCCTAGGGAGCCGACTCCGTACAGGTGCCCTTTCTTAAAGCCGCCGACGGTATCTACGAACAAGTCGTTGCGAGCGGCCAAAGAAGTGGGCGTCCGCGTCCGGGCGGACGTCGATTCACCGACATCCTCGGTCTCAGTTAACTCAGCCCGACTAAGGGCCTCGCGATACTTAGCCTACAATTCAAGGTTATAACCTAGGCTGTCAAAGATACGTATCGTGTACTGATTAACTTGATTACACTATTGTGTATCATAAGATATATATTCCCTAGGAAATTTGATCACAAACTAATACAACACTTCATATATGGATAAATTAACACACTGAGCAATAATAAAAAGCTTTGTAAAGCAGTAAGTGATAAATTCACCATAAATTTGATAATAGAGCAAAAAACTAAAACATTAGTATTACTTTTTGGTTATTAGTACTACATGATTGTATTATTCATGAGTTTAAAAACATTAAGAACTTGATTCTTAATAACCATTTTTTTAGATAAATGATGGGATTGATTCTTAACAACCATGAGTATGTTGATGTTCAAATAATGTTTTTCATGCAGATTCAATATTTCACTAAGCTAAGTGTGAATCCTAAGTTTACCTAAGTTATAGTCCGAATACTTTTAATTCTAACGTAAATCTCATAAAAATAAGTACTTACATCAGTATTCTTGGCCCTATCGTCGACGAAGTTCCCGTCCTTCCGTCTCTTGTGCGTATGCTGGAACACGTCGTGCATGGTGACCGATTCTGGATCCCTTCCCTCCTTCACCGCCCGTTGGACCTGCGCGCATACAAAATTTCCGTAGAACTTAATTAACTCCGTATATTAATAATACATAATTCGATATTAACTCCGTATATTAATAATACAAAATCTCACCAGATCTGCAAGCGTCGCTGCATGGGACCTTGATCCCCCCGTATGAAGCCCCGCGGCCTGTCGGTTCGCCTTCGCCTTCTCTGATTTCTCCTTGTACGCAGGAGTATTCATCTGTTCTAAGAGCTGCTCATAATAGTCCCGCCGGAGCCAATTCGGACACGTATGCGCCGCTTTCAGGTCATGAATCATATCGCGTATCTTCTTCGACGCGACAGTTTTGTAGGTCCTGCGGATCGCGTCCTCACGATGGGGGGGCCACCAGAACGTCGTCTAACATAAAAATTCAATATCACGGTCTTTAAAAAATGGTTGATTAAAGATTAACTAATAATTAACTAAAAGATATAGATATATACCCTCAACTCGTCGAGCCAGACGTACTTCAAGTTTGGAGGCACCGACGAAAAGTTGAGGTAGCCACCATGGAAGTTAGCCCTGATAATCTCTCCAAGAACCCTGGCGACATTATACGGAAAAAACCTACAAAGAAGAAACGACTGGATTATTAACTTCAATAAATGAAAGAAATTTAATAAATTATCTTAAATTTACTTACGAGGTCCCCGCAGGCCATAGCTCTCGTCGGAACTCGCCTCTCGGCCTCTCTGGTAGCGTCGGAGGATCTGCGGCTCCGCGCATGTACTCCCCAGTAATCGGATGTAACCGACAATGGGGGTACTCTGAGGCCCACGGTGCAGAGGGATACACTGGTGGATCTGCTGGTGAGTCCGACGATCGCGGATCGCGATCGGATCCGCTAGCAGATCTAGTCTCCTGCCTCGATGAAGTTGTCGATCGACGGTGGGATGCGTCTGTGCCCGGTGTACTCTCCGGGTCGGCCTCGGTGGATGGGGACACATCCCGGGAAGTTGGAATACGACCACGACCACGACCAGCACCACCGCCAGCACCAGCACCAGCACCACGACCAGCACCAGCACCAGCACCACGACCAGCACCAGCACCACGACCAGCACCAGGACCACGAGAACGGCCCCGGCCAGCCATCATGACCTGTAAATAGAACACATAAACATAATTAACAATATAAAAGTGTAAATGAATATAAAATTCTAAACTAAAATATACATACCACCAGCAGGAAGACGAGTGCCGCCGCGAAGAAGACTAGGAGTGCCATCTGCAATAAGTAAATAATCGAATGAAAAAAACATGAATTCACGTAATTGCTTTTATGAGGTCAAACTTATAAGGAGTCTTCGTACACATCCATGGTGGCAAACTTATAAGGAGTTTTTAATATACAACAATATTAAAAACCTAATCATCGTCTTCGTTCTCATCCTCGGCCTCGTCTTCATCATCATCCTCATCCTCATCCTCATCCTCATCCTTATCGTCGATTTCATCTGTATCCTCATCCCCATCAAATTCGTCTTCTTCTTCTTCTTCTTCTTCTTCTTCTTCTTCTTCTTCTTCTTCTGCCTCAATATTTGGGACAAGATGCCTCTTTCTCCCATGGTTGACAGCTAAGTCTTGTGTATCAACCTCTTTCTCCCCTCTATTTTCCTCAACAATATCTTCAACATCTATTGTATCCGAGTGTTGTCCCAAGTATTGGGACTTTTCGATCTGGTCCTCTTGGTATGCTAGGTCTCCAACGTTGAATGTATTTCTAGATTTAATCTTGCATACCGCCCACCAGTCAAATCGATCTCTACGACGCCTTGGGTAGCTTGTATAGTAGACTTGAACAGCCTGACTTGCTATCGCAAATGTATCGGACCCTGTATACCTCCTGCGATAATTTATATCGACGAATCCAAATTGTTTATCGATTCTCCAACCGATATTTGGTGTCGTATCGAACCACTCACATTTGAACATCACAATATGCATATCATAAGGGCCAGTATATTGTAAATCTACAATATCCCGAAGCACTCCATAATAGTCGAAATCCGGTTCGTCGTCATAGATGGTGCCTCTTATGCAAACACCGGAATCCTTGGTACTGATGCCATCATTGATAAATCCGACATTTATAGCATTTTTAGTTGCCTTAAACCTGAAGCCATTAATGACATAGCCTGGCCAAGTCTTTGTTTGCTTCTTCGGTCCCATTGCCAGATAACGAACACACTCATTAGTGAGTGTTGTTTCAGGCAATAAAACCTGTAAACAAAAATTTATAATTTAAATGTTTTAGATTATATATTTCTAATCTCAGTTACTTAGGTATTTTATAAGAATATATAAAATCTCAGTTACTTACGTATTTGCGAAACCATGACGGAAATGTACAATCAACCTCTCTTTGAAGTCCCTCATCGGTAATATCGGGTGTCCTCATTTTGACTTCCTCTCTAAATACACTATTAGAGAAAAAAAATATATAATTAAAGTTACTTCAACAAAATCGAGATTATAACGAGTGCAAGTGTACTAACTTACTTCTCCAAATCTCTCACTTCTTGTATGTCACAGTTTAACAAGACATATCGGTGAGCGGCATCATACTCGTCGTCAGTCAACCACCGTTTTTTACTAGCCCCAACAGGCTTGCCCCTTACATTGAATATACCTCCATCCTCAACGTCCTCGTCATTCCTTTGAGGTCTATTTCGATTTGTCTTAACATGAGTATCGAAATAAATGGAGCAGAAGTTTGACACCTCTTCGATAAGATATGCTTCGCATATCGAAGCCTCTATATGAGCCTTATTGCCAACTTTCTTCTTCAGATGGTGTAGGTATCTAGAGAGACAAATTATCTTGAGAATTAAGAATGAATTTTAAAACCCACTGAAATTCAACTTAAATTATATCAATTTTTATGTACCTTTCAAATGGGTACATCCATCGGTAATGAACAGATGCACCGACACGGGCTTCGTATGCTAGATGAATCGGTAGATGCTCCATGCTGTCGAAGAAGCCAGGAGGAAATATTTTCTCCAACTTGCAAATTGTTAAGATAATCTTCTCCTCAAGTTCAACCATGTGTTGCACAGTCAACTTAGTTGAACAAATATCCCTAAAGAATATTGATAGTTCGGCCAACGGAACCCATACAGCAGAAGGCAACAACTCTTTCAAAGCAATGGGCAGTAATCTTTCCATAAATACGTGGCAGTCATGACTCTTCATTCCCGTTAGCTTGCGTTCATTGAGATCAACGCATCTAGACAAATTAGATACATAGCCGTCGGGAAATCTTAAAGTAGATACCCACTTGCAGATTATTAATCTATCTTCCTTGCTCAATGTGTATTGTGCTATCGGCTTAGTTATTTGTCCACCAGCTCCCCTTTGTATCAAGTTCAGATAAGGACGCTTGCATATCTCGGCAATGTCTTGTCTTGCTTTTGGATTGTCCTTCGTCTTTCCTTTAATATCCATGACGGTATTGAAGACATTATCGAACACATTCTTTTCGATATGCATAACATCAAGATTATGCCTTATAAGATTATCTTTCCAATAGGGCAAGTCCCAGAAGATACTCCGTTTGGTCCAGTTATGGGTTCGTCCGAAACCATCGACACGATTGTTCGATGGATCTTCCATTACAGTAGGCAAGTCCTTTACATCTTTCCAAATATCGTTTCCCGACAATCTGGCAGGCGGATGAGAAAATTCTTGTTTTCCAGCTCTGAACGCGTCCTTGTTCTTTCTCCAAGGATGACTCGCGGGCAGAAATTGACGATGACAATCAAAGAAAGAAGTTTTTCCTCCATGCTTAAGGCGGAACGCCTGACTATTTTGCATGCATATCGGACAAGACATGGTGCCGTGAGTACTCCATCCCGACAGCATACCGTATGCGGGAAAATCATTGATTGTCCACATCAGTGAAGCTCTCATCTGAAAGTTCTGTTTCCTGGAAATATCATAGGTATCGACGCCGATCTCCCACAGCTGTTTCAGCTCATCCACCAACGGCTGTAAATATATATCAATATTCTTCGTCGGATTTTTGGGACCCGGTATAATAGCTGTCAAGAACATATAAGGAGTCTTCATACACATCCATGGTGGCAGATTGTAAGGTGTCAGAATGACCGGCCAGCAGGAGTATTGAGATCCCGACTGCCCGAAAGGGGCGAAGCCATCAGAACATAGCCCCATACGTACATTTCTAGGCTCTGCAGCAAAATCTGGATGACGAAAATCGAAATATTTCCACGCCTCTCCATCCGAAGGATGTGACAATTCTCCATCGTCCTTTGTGCGTTCTAAGTTGTGCCACGTCATGTGTTCTGCTGTATTCTGAGACATATACATCCTCTGCAAGCGCTTTGTGATCGACAAGTAATGCATATACTTGTAAGGACGTCATTTTCTAGTTGACTTTCCTTTTCCCCTGACGGGCTTGTAACGATCCGCATTACAGAAGCTGCAACTTTCTATATCCTCATTCTCCTTGTAGTACAACATGCATCCGTTGTGACAACAATCTATCTTCTCGTACCCCAGTCCCAGTTGTCGGACCATCATCTTCGACTTGTAGAAGTTATTTGGAAGCTCTTTTGATTCCTTCGGTAACACCTCCTTGATTAGTTGTGTAATCCGATCATAGCAAGTTTGTGCCAAGTTAAAATCGGACTTTATGTTCAACAACCGCATCGTCACTGACAGTACGGAATGTGTCTCACAACCAAGATATAGAGGAGTTTCAGCATCCTGAAACATATCATAGAACTCCTTCGCCTCGGGATTAGGATCCTCCGGATCAAAATTAGGCCCTGCCGCGTCGTACACCATATCTCGTGCAAGGTTCTGCATGTCTCCATAATCAATAGAGCATTCCTCGTCTTCGACGACAAAATTTGTTGCAGCATTATCATCAAAAGCATAAGTAGCAGCATTCGCAACCTGTCTTTCCGCATATAGTTCACCTTGCGATGACCACAGGTCGTAATCACGTACGAAACCCTTACGGGTCAAATGATCTCTTACACTCGCCACTTCTTCGTAACGTCTATTGCGACAATTACGACATGGACACTTGATTTTGTTACCGTCCATATACTGAGCTTTGCTCATGGCATACTTAAGAAACACTTCCACGCCTGCCTGAAAATCGTCACTCACACCTATTCTGCTCTCGTGTTGTCGTTTGTACATCCATGTACGATCAACAAAGTAACGATTCATGCTCGATTTGATGTGAATATCTGTATCGTAAGACAAACTAAACATAAGAATTAATAGCCCGATACCGATACTCATATCGTAAGAAAAACTAAACTTGTGGATAACACGCTAGGCCTACGACGAGGCTACTTAGTATCACAATCTAACATAATTAGTATATAATCATGTAATTGGTGGATCCGCTAACTAGTAAGCCGGATGTACTTAATATCAGAGAGTATCAGATTAGTATCAGTATATAGGTTAGGTAGACCGTATCAAACGCATATCGGAATAGTAGGCCGAGTAGGAGGCCGAGATAGTCGAATGAGAAGAAGGGAAGAAAGGAGGAGCAGATGGGTCCAGAGCTATGGTGGAGGAGGAGAAGTAACATGAGAGCAGTTTCCGTCGTAACATCTTCTGGCTCTGCTGGCAACTGAAGTCCAGATGCTACAAAGGACGATCCTTCGCTGAAATCGACTACAACACCCATCAATTCAAGTTCATTCCTATATGAGTATATTCCAATGCCATAGAGGAAGGTCAACAAACTGATGGCTTCTATGGCATTGGAATCTACTCATATAGGAATGAACTTGAACTGATGGGTGTTGTAGTCGATTTCAGCGAAGGATCGTCCTTTGTAGCATCTGGACTTCAGTTGCCAGCAGAGCCAGAAGATGTTACGACGGAAACTGCTCTCATGTTACTTCTCCTCCTCCACCATGGCTCTGGACCCATCTGCTCCTCCTTTCTTCCCTTCTTCTCATTCGACTATCTCGGCCTCCTACTCGGCCAACTATTCCGATACCGATACTTTGAACCTTGATCTTAACCCAAACCGATATACTGATGATACTAATCCGCTACGCCCGATACTAAGTATATACGGTCGATACCGATAGCGATAGTCCGATACCGATAGCGACAGTCCGATACCGATAGTTCGATCGATACCGATAGTCCGATACCGATAGTTCGATCGATACCGATAGTTCGATACCGATAGCGATCGTCCGATACCGATAGGGATCGTCCGATACCGATAGGGAAATCAATTCCTTGTCATTTCCTTTCCTTTGGAAAACTTTAATTCCCATTAATTTTCCTTTCCAATGTTCGGCAATGCCTAGGCCAAAGTCACATCTTGGTCAACCATGGTCAACTACACTAGTCAAACTAGGTCAAATTTAGCCCAAACAAGTCTAATAAGTCTCACTAGGCCTAACCAAGCCTATTCTAGCAAGCACACATCAATCCCAAGGCTATACAAGCCAACACATCACGCCATCACATTCATGCAAATATTTATTATATATAAGAGAAAGGAAGCTAGCATGTAAGCTATCTGTGTGTGTGAACAAAGAGGTGTACATGGAAGGGAATAGACTAGCTAAGTTATAAGTAACATGCATCTACATCCTACAATTATCTATATACATCATGGAAATCATTTAGAGAGGGTTACATGGCATAGTTGTTCACATATATGAAATCTAAATTTAACTAGCATTTAATAACAAGGTTAAGGGTTAACATTTACATATTAAAGTTCATTCAACAATGTAAACATGTTAACAATGTACTAGTTTTCTGGAATTGAGGGGTGTGAGTGTAATGTGAAGTGTGTGAGCTGAATGGTGAATACTGGAAGCAGTGAACATTGACATGCTCTGATACATGAGTATCAGAGTGCACAGAACATATGAAAATGAATGCAAGGCATGAAGATTTAGTGAAGAATGCAGTATTTATGCAATGTATGCAGGGCAATGTGTGAATTTGAAGCCATAGCCATAGCATCATGTCGACCAGTCACTTAAGGATGTTTTAAGTGAATATTTTACTTAAAACAATATTTAAACTCATTCCTTCCAGTAGACCTTAGGTAGCCATAATTTTCTTGAGACAACAAGATAAACTATAAATCAAAACCACTCAGGCCAAAAATGCTAAAAGCATAATCTTCTAGAAACAAAAGTTGAAAGCAAACCCATCTAAATGCTTAACTGATGTTAGAGTGAGTCCGCCCTATCTTTTAACATTAAATGTACCAATCAAAAATTGAGGTTTCAATCTACAGCTGAGTGTTTGGCAGGCAACTTCGCAGGGTACCCAATACTCTGTTTTCCAGATAAATTTTAAGCAACGAAGCGAAACCTTAAATGTTTCATGCATACCCTACAGCAGCAGAAGGGCACTCATGTAATTAAGATCAACAGATTTTAGACAACTTGTTATAAAAAATAAGCAAGTTCTCATCCTACTAGACTAATATTAAGTTCAGAAAATGACCCAAGAAAACCACTCACAAAGATGGTCAGCTCATGGAGAGTTTTTAAATGTCGTCTATCATCAAAAGGAACGCCTAGAATCATTCCAGAACTATGTTGATACATCACTCTCCTGGTACGGATTAACCAATAACAATGCCAAATATTTTTCCAAAACAAAAGGTATTTACTATCATAAGGTGGAGAAACTTACACGAGTCTATCCTTCCAACCTCATTATCAGTAATGTTAAAATATATTCAACAAAAGTACGACATGGGTATGGTAGAAACTTAGAGACAAATGATATAATTGTCACAAGATACACTACTTAAATAACCTGAAAAATAAGATGCTATGGCTTAATTATGAATATAGGATAATAGGACACAGATTTAGTGAAGAATGCAGTGTTTAAATAACATAAATTTAGCCGTTAGTTATGAATTTGAAGTTCAGAAAAATAGGGAAGAACTCTCTGATACTACACGTATCAGACAGATTATAGACACATTGAATTAATCAATAAATACAAGAATTTAGCACAATTTAAAGTTTGGCAATTAATAAAGCATGTGTACACGTGTCTTATGTGTCCTCACGTGTCCAGGAAACATGACACAGGCATGTCCAGAGTGGACACGACTCGTATATCAGAACACGATTCTGACTGAACGTGCCCCCCCTCCCGCGATCCCCACTCCACCATCCCCATCCCCTGTACACCACCGGCCCCCCTCTTCCCCCTACACCACCGGCCCCCCTCTGCCCCCTCCCTGCGGCCTCCCCCAACCCCTGGCCCCCTCCGTCCCCTACCCCCGGGGCCTCCATCTGCCGCCCCATCCCCCCCTCCCCCCCTCCCCCGCGGCCTCCATCCGCCCTACCCCCTTTCCCCCGCGGTGTCCTACCACAGCCGACGCCGCCCCCCACAGTCGAGCACCGCGCAAGCGCGCGGTGGAGAGAGAGAGAGAGAGAGAGAGAGAGAGAGAGAGGGGGAGAGGGGATTACCTGGGAGAGAGAGAAGATCCGTCGAGAGAGAGCACCGCGGGAGAGAGAGAGAGAGAGAGAGGGAATGAATTTTGGGGGGAATGAAAAATTCCCCCCGTCGTTTCAATTTAAGTCTGGAACCTAACTTTTGCGACCGACTAGCGACGGATATAGTCGGTCGCTAGTACGTCGCTTAATTTTATAGTTACCGAAGGGATATCCGTCGCTATGTAGTCGAAATAAATCCCGCCATTTCTCTCAACAATTTCCGCCATATAGTCGACAGTATAGCGACGGAAAATTTTCCGTCGCTATGTTCCAATTATGTTCCCGACTCTTTAGCGACGGATTACCGACCTTTTCTCACCATTAAAAAAAATAAAAAAATATTTTTTCTGGTCGTTATACTGTCGGTAATCCGCCGCTAATCGGTCGCTAAAGACGACCGAAAAAATCCGTCGCTAATTATCCGTCGCTAATTGACTGTATTTTGGTAGTGGATTTCTCCGCGCACACTCTACGAAACCCCATGAAAATTTAGGAGCACGTGGGCAGAGGTTCCCCCACGTGTCCATGAAATTTTATGCAAAATCGTGTCCTGTGCGTCGAGTTATGACACTCGAACAACAGGGCGTGCACGAGGCTGTGCACGGGCCTTGTGCACGCGTGTCCGTGTCCGATTTGGACACTGATAACGTGTCAAATCGAGATCTGTCTTAACGAAAGTTGTTTCAAATATACACAGCAACAAATTCCTGAAAACAAAATCGAAAAATACGAACTTTCAATTCTAAGCGGCATTTCGTCGAATACGTGTTCCAATAAACCGACACGTATTCGATACGCATATCAAACGAATACGAAAACCTACCAAACTTCATGCACAGGTCCGAGGTACCTATATGGATGCATCTACGAAGAAAAATTAGAATTTACAGGTGTTTAGAGGGGTTTACCTATTGAGAGTCAATATCTCAATGAAACGAGCTTCCAAACGCGTCGATGCCGATTTCCTCCGGTCCAACGCCTCCGATTCCTTGCTAGCAAGTCTCCAGCAAGTTCCTCTCCTCCCAACGATCGCAATGCACTTCATTTGGATGGATTTGGATGAGAATTGACAAAAGTGGACTTTTGGAGGAGAAGGGAGAATTTTAGGGTTTGAGAAACTTTGACGGCTACAAAGTTTATGACTCCAAGAGGGGGGCTGCTGTTTGTGGCCGGCCAGGTTTTCTAGGGTTAGGTTAGGGTTTAGGATGGGCCATCATGCAAGTTAAAGTCCCTTTAAGTCCCATTAGCAAAAAGGCCAAAAAGCCACATGTAAAATAGCCTAAAAAATGATTTAATTGTTTCCTAATATGGACTAAAGCTCTAATCTAAAATCTAATTAGCTAAAAAGGATTCTAATCACATGGTTAGTTTTCTAATCAAGGTTGACTAAGGTTAAACCATTTGCTACTACCAAAAACACCAATCAAAGCTACACACCAATCAATTTAATAATATAATAATAAAAATTTAAATTAGCACACAAAGACTAAAATACCCCTAATCTAGAAAAGTGGGAGTGACACCTTTAGCAAAAAGCCCAAAAAGTCAAATAACTTAAAACCCTAAAAATCAATTCAAGAAGTTTCCTAATTAGGACTAAAAACTTAAAATTCAAATCTAACTTGGTAATTAGGTTTCTAATGTCATAGTTAGTCTCTAATCATGGTTAGCAAAGGTTAAACCGACTGCTAACACAACACCAATTAAAGTTTTATAAATGAATCCAAAAATAAAAAAATTACATTATTACCAAAATATCCTTATTTTAGGAAAGTGGTGGTTATAAATCTATCCTCCTTAAAATAATTTCATCCTCAAAATTAAGGTTGGTAGTACTCCTTCTATGTCAATCTCCCAACAATCAAAGTCTTAAGAAAATTTATTTAAATCATGCAATTTAAAATAATAGCAACAGGGTCATGGCATACAGTAGCAGTTGAGGGTCTCATCTAGGTATACTAGTCATACTAGATCAAAATAGTCATAGGGTATCAAAACATACAAACAATCTGGGGTGTCAAACTGGAAAAGATAAAGAAACAAAATATCATCAAGGCTGTATGGCAGTCTACCATCCTATATGAAAACTGGTAATTATCAAAAAAATAACTAGGAATTAACTATAAAGGGTTACTATTCTAAAGATGATCAAAATCAAAAGTTTAAAGCATGACTGTCAATAGCATTGAAATCCAATCATGATATATATAAAAGAAAATTTATTCTCGACACGATCTAAGTTGATCAATCTCTGGGTAAATCAAGATTTGGACAAGATGGGGAACAAGGTCATCAAAGTCGGAACACGAGCATCCAAGGATGGAGATCTAGGTCACAATTAAATTTAATTCAATTGAGTACGACCCAGGATATTAATATGATAAGAAAAGATGACCAAAGTCGATTGGTTGTGATCAAGGGAGTTAGGATTCAATGATATTAAAAAACTTTTGTAAACCCCCTTGCTGTTTTTTAAGGTGATTATTTATTTATTTATTATTTAACTGACCCAAGATAGTGATTTTAGTTTTGTAACATTTTGTTACACTAATTAACTCCTAGAGGCTTATTCATAGAGAATATGTGTATATATGTATCCAATTTGACAGGAGGAGATGGGTTATGCAAAAACCAATTACAAAGAGACTTAAGAGTAAAAAGGGCAGATTTAGAACTCTTCCTAGCCATAGGTATGGAAATCCCTATTTTTGAATTTAAAAGACCCATGGCCGACTGATTTAAACTCTAATAGATTGACTTCCTATCGAATTCGAATCCGATTTCGGTTTATCCAAATCAACCTCGACCCTATCTAAAAGCATAGTATAAATATGTAGCCGAGGATCGAACAGTTCCTCTTTGCCAAACCCTATACCTTGTCGCTACCAGTCCTCCTTCAGTCGAATCAACCTCGACGTATCACGCGAAGAAGGGATTCAAATTCTTCAGCAGGTACTCCATTTTACATAACCTTTTCCTATTAATCCAGCAATTATCATCACGTTATAGGTATTTGTTAAAATTCCTGATAGAACATATGGCATTAAGAAGTCAGTACCTATAGAAAACTCTATTAATCAAAGGCGTATCAGTAACAGGGGTTGGTGCTATGATCAGTAAACTTTGAGTAGAACTCTTAGGATTGTTGATGCAAGCCCAAATAAGTAGCCATCTATTACCACTGTACTCATATTTATTTACAAAACTTGTAATTGGTTCACTCCTACAACAAGCATGGCATAAGGTTAGGCTCAAGACGGGTATGACATTAGATGAGATTTTAAGACCCAAATATGTTAAAACAATCTATGAGTCTCCCAGGAACAGAGTACGGGTGTCACAAAGTGCCTGGGTACACTCGACTTGGGAAATTTAATACCAGGTGAGAGACTGATTTCTAGTATCAGTCCTAGACTTAACCCCAAGTTGAATCCCCGTATCAGGCCAACGTTGACTATTAGTTCGATTTTGTTTCAGTTAAACCGTAGAGTTTCTAGACTTAGATTTGTCCTTGGTAACTCCTAATCTAAGTATCAGATAATAAGGAAGTTCGAGTATCTTTGACACTCAAAGTTGACAGTATACCTTAGTATCAAACCATACTGCAGACTCAACATCCAATTTTAAATATCGAGTTGCAGTATCAAAACTGATACTGGTATACTCAGATCAAACTGAAATCAAGTTGGCACGACCCGCATTGAACAAAATTGAGAAAGGGGTATCAACATTGATACTTGTATCTCGCCTAAAATACAGTATCTGTTCAGGTATGGGCTTCTCCTGTGTGCCATAGGCACCATAAGCATATCAAACCCTGAAATCAGGAACTTCATGACTGCATCAAACACTACTTAGTATCATACTCATACTTGGGGTATCTGGCTCTAAAGTCTTGATATTCTTTGACACCAACAAACCAACTATGAATAACAGAGGTAACTCCAAGGACAAATTGGGATCCATTATGACCATAATGTCGAGTGTTATAGGCAATGCCTGATTCCATATCCTGTGATACTGATTTGGAATCAGCGAAACCAAGTCCATCCCATATACTCTGAAATCGGTGAAATTCCATCAGGATGCCGAGAAGATGGGGATATGCTTGGTGGTTCAGTCAATTTGTGGAAGAGTAGACATGGTTTCAGTGGCTAATGATGAAGTGAGTACTTGTCAAATTTGAAGAAACCCATGATTGTATTACTCTTGGTTCGATTTCAGTACTATGGATTCAGATTCCGGTTGTAGGTATGTCCATGCCTATAAGTATTTGGGGAATACAATATAGAGGAAAATTCATGTAGGAATACCATGGAAATACTAAGTGACAAAGACAAATAGAGCAAGAGTGTACATAAATGGGAATTCAGGTCTGTATATACAATACAGGTCATTGGTTTCAGTTAAAAGCAACACAAGAACAAATGAATGTCCCTACATCATATGAGATTCATAGCAGAGGGATAGCATGAACTGTAAGGAGTTGAGGATACTTTTGTAACACTTTTGTATTTTGGCATCTGAGTATCATAGAGACCTGTGCATAGACAACCATAGGAGTGTGTTCCTATACCTATGTTGGGTTTACTGCAGTTTCAGTCCCCATATATTTGTTTTGTCCATTTTGATGTAGTGCAGTCCCCTCCTCAAATTGTTCAGTCCAGGTAAACATATTCAGTCCCTGTTGGCATTTGGTCTCAGTCGTAACCTTCTAATATCGATTCAGTCTTATTTTTGTATTGTATCAGTTTTTCCATTATTTAGTATCAGTGACTGGACCATCCTTGTAGGTGGCTCGAGTAGGCAGCCATGCTATAGCAGACCTATAGCAGAGGGTTGAACATAGTTCAGCCCTTGCTTAAACCTTGTTTCAGTCCCATACTAGGAGTTATGTCAGCCTTTCAATCATTATATATGTTCCTTGTTCAGTTATATCAGCCCTATACTAATGTTCCATCATTGTCTTATCTTGATTAGTGTTTCAGTCCTCAAATATCATTACTTCAGTCAAGAGGGCATTATTGTTCAGTCCCGATTTGAGTTTTGAGTTCAGTCATTAGATTTATGGTAGCAATTGTGGTTAATGTGTGTTCAGTCCTATAAGGACATACATGTATCAGTTTTTCCACCTTCCTTAGGTGTCATTCATATGTATCAGTAAGAGGAATGGAGAGTTGGGCTCGAGTGTAGACATTTGGTTTAGTCCAACCTATGTTTTGTGTCCAGTCCTTGATTAGATTACCTTCATATACCTTCAAACTCTTGACTTCCCATTAGGTGACAATGTGACAAAAGGCATAGGGATCAGAAAACAAGTTTGGACTTATAGGCAAAGTCTATACATATGAGCAGATATTAGTTCATGGCTCATGTACAAGTGTATGTGCTACAAGGGGGGTCCTTGTATCAGCTTGGTAGTACAACAATAGTAGAAAAAACTAGATTTAGAGCACAAGGGACAAATAGAATAGGAATAAACCTAGAAGCACAATTAAACCAATAGATAGACTTATATGTGTAATCACAAAATTGTGTATTGATCCTATCAATTCATAAACAGGAGACTTGGACTTGATACGGATTTTGACCCGTGCCAGCAGCTCAGGCAAGTATACCTTACCTTTCTACACAACTTTATTTACATGCACTATCTTTTTATTACTATCCAGTTTTTCTCGTATTATTGACATGTATCTTTTATATCCTGCTTGTATATTTGTATCATTGATATATAGACCGTGTTCACAGTTAGCTGTGTCTTATTGGATGTATTCATTTGAGCCTTGATTGAGTCGTGTCGTGGGTCGAGAAGTCATGAACTGAACTGCTTTGCCTCATTGTCTTGAAATCTTGAAGCTAACCTGCGAGTCCACATTAGGGGCGAAGGTTAGTAGTTATCTTTGTATTAAGATAACCTGCGAGTCCATATTAGGGGCGAGGGTTAGTAGTTATTGGTCCACACCTGCGAGTCCATATTAGGGGCGAGGGTGATGCTAGCCTGCGAGTCCACACTAGGGACGAGGGTTAGTAGTATATGGTTCACACCTGCGAGTCCACACTAGGGGCGAGGGTTATGCTAGCCTGTGAGTCCATACTAGGGACGAGGGTTAGTAGTTGTTCAAACCTGCGAGTCCACACTAGGGCGAGGGTTTGAGTATTCGATTTGGTTATCCATTGACATCTTGACATGAGTTCTCTCGTCCTCGTTCAGCAGTTCATTTACGTGGAGTCAGTGTACAGATTCGTGCTTTATTCATTGCTCAGTTTTACTTATTTATTCTGTATTTTTCTCCATGCATAATAAACTGTTAGAAATGCTCATTTTTATGTATCTTGCTAGTCCTCTGAGGACTTGATGATCTCTTCAGGTTTAGCCGAGTTTGAGTCATGAGCAGTTGAGCAGGTTGAGTCAGCACCAGACCGCAGAACTTTGCAGTTGAGGTTGCCTTGATTAGCAGGTTATATTCAGTTAGTGTATTTCATGTATTTATTTCTCTTTCCGTCTATTTGTAGTGGATTTGTGTCCACCAGACGTGACATTGATTCTTGGAGATATTCAGTTATATTTATTATTGTCCAGTTTCATGTCTTATTCATTGATCTTGATTGTGATTCGATTAGTATGTAGATGAGATATAGTTTACAATGAGATTCTAGATTGTCGTGATTTGTGTATATTAGACAGCGTACTACCGCCTACACTGCGGTGTAGGCTGGGCTTGGACACATCTTGTATCCGGAAGGGGGTGCGGGTCGTGACAAGTTTTTTTTGGTGGCCCATGCAGGTCTACGTTAATCACTTCGGTTATATCACTGTACCGTCGTGAGCCTGTGAATAGGAATAGATACTTAGGATCTCATCCACATGTCTTGACTCATTATTGGCCTCTAGTCCTTGATTTCATTGAATCCTTGATTTGCATCCTGTTTGAAAATCTCTTCAACGGCTAAAGTAGTTTCTTTGTTTCAGTTAAGATGGACACTCAAGACAGGAACAACGCTGCACTGAACACTCCACCGGCTACAAGAAGCTTTTTCACGTACATGACCCCACCGACACAAGAAGGCCAGCTCACTCATATGGACAGTCAACCGCAGCTCTTAAGATTTCGTAGAGGCGATATTCCACCACCTCCACAGTTTCCTCCGCAGACTCCACCACCAGCACCTGGTCTGCCACCAGCATCTGTTCCACCACCAGCATAAGCCCCACATCCAGCACGTGTTCCATATCCAGTACCAGCCATGTACCCTGCACCAGTGATGTATCCAGCTCCGACGATATATCCAGCATATGTTCTGCCTCCGCCACCAGCACTGGACAATGTCACACTCCTCGAGATCTTTCAGCAGCAGGCCAACATGTTCTGCGACACTTTGAGAGAGGCTCTTCAGATTCGAGATGCTCCGCGACAGCGCCCTGGGATGTCCAAGCACTTCATGGACCTCCGGCCTAGGGAATTCCATAGGACCGAGGGAATTCTCTATACTGATGAGTGGTTGGAGAACGTTGAACGATACTTAAAGATGGCCCGAGTCCCAGAAGATCTGAAGATCGAGTCAGCTAGTGGACAGCTTTTCAACATCGCACGAACGTCGTACTAAGGCAAACCCTAATTTTCTGCTCCAGACGTGACTTGGGAGGAATTCAAGCGACTGTTCAAGAGGAAATTCTATCCATACGCAGCGCGAGAGGCGTTGGTGAGTCAGTTCGAGCACCTAGAGCAGGGAAACCACACCGTCGACGAATACACATCGGAGTTTTCTCGCCTCAGCCGCTTCGCGGAGAACTTGGTCAGCACCCCTAAAGACAAGGCACGACGATTCAGGAAGGGACTATCTCACGAGATTCGTCTAGCCATCGCCCCCAGTCGAGCCACCACTTACGAGGATTCTAGAGGTCGTCCAAGCTGTAGAAGAGGAGCTGAGTCACAAGCTGAAGAGGAATCGAGACGCATTAGGAGGAGGCAACAACCAAGCAGCATCGGCAAAACGTCCCAACATTCCAGGGAAGACACCAGCGCAGCAGCATCAACAGCAACCACAAGCAGCCCCACGCCAAGTCCAAGACGTTCCCATCTGTCAGCATTGCTCGAAGAAAGACCACACTCAAGAAAATTGTCGCGGCAGATTAGGGTTGTGTTGGATTTGTGGATCCAACCAACACTTGTCTCGCAATTGTCCGAAGAGGAACGCAAGTGCCCCACCACTACCAACCGCAGAAGGAGGACGAGCCTTTGCCATGATCAAGGAAGATGCGGCAACCCCACAAGGAGCAAATGGCAGAGATTTTCAGTAGAGTATAGTAGTAGCATTATTAATAAGCACTATGTTGGTTTGACATGCGAGTATTCGCAATAATTTTATAGTAACATGTTAGCCTACTCTTTCTAGTAGATCATGGCTTTATTTGAATTTCGAGGACGAAATTATTTATAAGGTGGGTAGGATGTAAACTCCTTTGCTATTTTTTATGGTGATTTTTTATTTAATTGACCCAAGATAGTGATTTTAGTTTTATAACATTTTGTTACACTAATTAATTCCTAGAGGGTTATTCATAGAGAATATGTGTATATATGTATCCAATTTGACAGGAGGAGATGGTTTATGCAAAAACCAATTACAAAGAGACTTAAGAGTAAAAAGGGCAGATTTAGAACTCTTCCTAGTCGTAGGTATGGAAATCCTTGTTTTTGAATTTAAAAGACCCATGGCCGACTGATTTAAAGTCTAATAGATTGACTTCCTATCGAATTCGAATCCGATTTCGGTTTATCCAAATCAATCTCGACCCTATCTAAAAGTATAGTATAAATATGTAGCCGAGGATCGAACAGTTCCTCTTTGCCAAACCCTATACCTTGTCGCCACCAGTCCTCCTTCAGTCGAATCAACCATGACGTATCATGCGGATGTAGGTCCTAAAAATCAAGTTGCACCCATCAACAAAGTCATCAAAATCAAATTATACATCCTTCAAGTGAACTGCGCAGAAGACAGATTACACAATAATTCGATTGTGCAGGCTGAACTGCGCACTCATCCAAGTGCGCATGCTGATGTGGCCTCGTCATCATTATCTGACAGAGAATCAGATCTTCTGACAGCTGACAGCACGGAGAACGAGGAAACTGTTCATTTATCGTACAATACAACGCTCGAGGACAGCTGTACATACAGCACAATCTGCCTGCAGCGTAGTCCATCCCAGCGCAGTCCAGCCCAGCGCGGTCCATCCTAGCACAATCTGAAGCCAGCACAATTCAGGTGGCGCACTCCATTACTACAACTGACAAAGTACACGTGGCCTTCATGCCATCAATGACTCATTACGTGGTAACCGCCTGTACACGATCATGCACATTTCAATCAAATAATGCCATGTGTCCAATACAGTTGGCCCACGATCAAGTAATTGCCAGTGCAGTCTGATGTCTGCGCGGTCCAATGCAGCGCAATCCAACTTGCGCAGTCCAGAATAACTAAAAAGTAGTTATTTCCAGAACTCTATAAATAGAGTTTCAAGTCCTTCCTAGAGGGGATCACATACGCATCCAGAGATCAGGAGTCCTTGCCAAAGTGCTGCTGCAATCTTCAGAGGCTACCGTCTTCAAAGTTCACATCGTCCAAGGGATAAAGCGATCGTCTTCTGATCGGATTCCTATAGTTGTACTTTTCCAGAATTCTTGTAATCTTCTTTACAAAGTTTGTTGAAATAAAGATCAACTTTTGTTTTTGTAAACAAAATGACGACTCTGCTGGGGACGACTTTCTCCTCCGACGAGGAAGTGACAACTCAATGTGACGTTACATCTATCGAAAAGACGTAGAAGAAGCTGGTTGTGAAGGTCAACCAGACGGCCTACGAAGCCATGATCAACTCCAGGACCACTCCTCGTACTGCGACAACTTCTGCCATGAGCAAAGTACGCCCCGTGTGGGTCCCCAAGACTGCTGTACAGTCTATTGATTCTGCCACCATGACTGCTGCGCAGTCTAAAGTCTCTGCTGCTAAGACTGTTGCACAGTCTATTGTCTCTGCTGTTGTATAATCTGCCTCTACTACTCATGCGCAGTCTGCTGTTGCCAGTGCACAAACCACTTCATATGCTGCTCTGTCAAAGTGCAAGACTCCTATTCATCTGGCGCAATTGGCTGCTACTTTGTATGCGCAATCCACTACTCCATCAACCAGAGTGCAACCCAAGCACTCTGGCAACAAGACTTCTGCTGCGTAAGCTACTGTGACTGAGGCCAGCAGACTTTCTGCCAGAGTCACTCATGCGTAATCTGCCAGTGCGCCATCAACCCATGCGCAAGCTATGCCTGCGCAATCTAAGAGAGACAGCCCTTTGGCTAATCTCTCCTCTTCTCACAACAAGGGGAAGAGTTCTACTCTTCCTCTCCAGCACCTTGTTGCTCCTGCACAAACAACTGGGGGTAGTCTTTTGGCTATTTCTTTTCCTCTCCAGAACAAAAGAAAAGGCCCGTTGGTCTTTTCTCAAACTTCTCCGTCCCATGACTTGGAAGACAAAAGAGGAAAACGCTCTTTAGCTAACCCTTCTTCACAAAACAAAGGAAAAGGCCCTTTGGTCTTTTCTCAGTCTTCCTCAATTTTTACCGTAGAAGATCAAGCTGAACGTGCTCCGGCACCAGTCAGTACAAGAACTCTCTCTAACAAGGGTTCTTCTTCTCTCCTTGCCAAAGAGAGGTGTACTGATCAGAGAGGTATTCTGCCTACTCCGGTAGCAGAGTTCCAAGATCTCCCAACTCTTCAGATATCCCATTCAAGACAAGGAAAATTACTGGTGTCTCAAACAGAAACCCCTGGGGGTGAGTTTGCTGATCTGAGAACATATCTCAATCGACCAACTTCGGTGAAACGCAAACAGCCAATGCCGAAGACCAACCATCATCAGAAGCAAACTTCCAGGATCAAAAATCTAGACACCTATGCCAATGAAATGAGTACTTCCCTGTACACTCAGGGGACAAAACATTTGAAGAATCGGAACCATGTTTCGAATATTGTCAAAGAACACATCCCTCGAACTTCTTTTCGTCCCGTTGCTGTTCCCGATCTTCGAGAACACCTCAAGCAAAAATGGGACAACATATCAACATCTCCAGTGCAACCACTTGGACATCATTGTAGTCACAAAGTGGTCATCAAGTGTTGTTGTCAGACAACCAGACGATCTGTCTTCGATCGTTTGAACTTTTTAAACTCTGAACCTATGTCGGAAGATGAAGACGAGGTTTTGTACGCTTCTGTCAACATGACTTCCAGAGACACTGGGGGTAGGAAGTGCTCCAAGCACGGCAAACCTCGCAAGCCAAGCCAACGGTATTTGGATCTACTCCAAGAATCCTCTGAAGGAGTATTCCAACATACCCGATCTCGAAGCCGAGACACAATCGGCCAAAGGAATCTTCAAGATCCTTCTGGTCATCTTCCTCTCTCTCGTTCAGGAGATGATTCCTTCTCCGACTACGATACATACAGCAAAAGCTCAGAATAGACAGTGTCCTCCACTGTACCCAGAGAAGTGATAGCTTATGTTGTCAATGAAGATCCTGATGCTTCCAGTTCGGCTAGTCAAGAACAACGAATAGCTGCGCTAGAAGACAAGCTGAAGACCATGGCTGAAATGGTCGCAAGTATACATTCCACCATTGTGGCCCAGCATACGGTACCACCGACCGTACCTCCTGTAAATCCTGAAATCATAGCATCGTCGGTGCCTGTCAATGCCGGACTGGGGGTAGCATCTACTCAAGTACCTCCTGTACAGATCCAACCTACACCCAGTCAATCAGGTGCTGGAGGTAGTGCTTATCACGCTGTTCCTCCCCCTAACACTATGACTCAGCCTGCCCCTTCTACGTCAGTAGAAGATGCCAATGAAGCTATCAAGCTCCTATGCACTCAGTTCGAGGCCTTCAAAGAGAAGGACAACTTGCAGAGGTTGGGGATCAAGCAAACTTACCCAGTTGAATGGAAGGAAGTCCTATTTCCTCCTAAGTACAAGATTCTAACAATCTCGCTGTTTGATGGCAGTACTTCTCCCAGTAAGTTCATCAACCATTTTAAGGTTATGACTGTCCAACTTCAACCAAATGACGCTCTTTTTACCAGAGTATTCGTCGGTTGTTTAGCCGGCGTAACATACGATTGGTATAGAAGCTTGCCCGATGTTTAGCCGGCGTAGCATTCTATGAGGGGATCAATGACATGACTATGTCAGCCCTCAATAAAATCAAACAAAGACACAATGAAACTGCTGAGAGTTTTATTGAAAGGTTCCGCCGGAAAGCTTTGAAAATGCCTCCTGGAACTCCAGCCGCTGTCACCATAGACACATGTAAGACAAATCTTCTGCCTATCATCAGCATGTGGATAGGGTCTACTCAGTTCCAAGATTGGCCATCCTTCATTGTCAACGCTAAAGCAGCTGAAGTTAGCGCTAAAAAATTCAAGCAGTTGGGGGTACAAATGTCTAACCCCGACCGGGACGAGCACCAGACATCGGGTGGTGGCAATCGCTAGAGCAACCGCAAGGAAAAAGAAACTTTGAACATTAACTTGAAGAACAAAGAATCTCTAGCGGTCAACGTGGCTCCCCCTACGTCCACTTCTACTCCTTCAGCACCTCCATCAAGGGAACCTCGTCCGAAAGTAGAGTACTCTTTTGACGAGAATAACACAGTGAGCATCTTTGATTGCTTGATCAAAAGCAATAAGCTCCAGCTCCCAGATCCTAAGAAGCCGATGAGGTCGGTAAGACTAATCATCCTAAATACTGTGTTTATCACAGGTTCATTGGGCATCCCACTCGAGCATGTTATGTGCTCAAAGACAAAATTCAAGAGCTGGTCAATGTTGGTGTTGTCACTCTGCAGCAAGACGAGAAGACTGTTACCGCAAACATGGTCTCAGTTTAATTTGGTGATTTTCCACCGCAGATGGTACAGCATGCTGTCATTCCTATCCCCAAAGCTACTCTTGAGATCGAGAATCTCCCTCCTCCACGAAGTTAAGGTCTCGTCCCCTTGTCTCTTGACAACGGCGAGATTATGTGGATTCATCCGGATCTTGCTTCAGAGTTCGAACTTCCCTCTTCCTCCAAGAAGAAAGACCGCTCCAAGGGCAAGACAAAGACTTGCAATATGGTGTCTTTTGACCCCATAGTTGACGAGGAAATCCTGCTGGGCACCAGATCAGGAAAAGCCTGTCTAAAGGATTATCCTGAAGTTCAAGAGAGTCCTGTCTCTTCTTCTGAGCCTGCTTCCACTGAGGATATTCCTACTGCATCCTCACCGGTTGTAGTGTCCATTCCTCCCAAGCCGACGGTAGCCGACAAAGGTAAACAGCAAGTCCGCTTCGACAAACCTTTAAAGAAGTCATCTCCTTCCGGACTTGAGAAGCCTTACAACTTCGATATTCTGGCTTAACTAGCCAATACATCAGCCCGGCTGTCCATCTTCGAGCTCTTGCGTCTCTCCAAAGAGGCTCGAGAAACTCTGAGTGAGGCTCTCATGTAGGCAGAAACCTGTCTGGCCCTTCTGAAGAAGCCGAAAGCAGAACCAGTCTCTTGCCTCCATTGTCATAGTGTATTGGAGTTAATTCCAAACATAACTTTCACACAGGATGACATGTTGATGGAAGATAATAGGCACGATCGTCCCCTCTACTATACAGGATATGTTGACTCGATGAAAGTCGATCGCATTCTGATAGATCCAGGGTCTGCTCTCAGTATCATGCCGAAGACAATGTTAGATGCGCTGAAGATCCCAATGCATAGTCTTTCCAGTACAATCACAACCATCCTCGGGTTCAATCAGGGAAGGAGTGAACCTCTGGGCAAAATTTGCCTAAAACTCCAAATAGGCAATCTTCGCACAAAGGTGACCTTCTACATCATTGACAACCATGGTTGTTCTTACAATGCTCTGTTGGAAAGACCATTTCTGCATAAGCATAACATTGTTCCTTCGACTCTCTATCAATGTTTCAAATATGTCGATGACAATGGAGAGGTGCAAAAGGAGGTTGCCGATCTCTATCGTTTTAAAGGCATCGAAGCATACTGCAACGATGCTCGTATGTACAAGGATAAATTCATGAAGGTTGTCCTGTCTTTGGACACTGAAGAAGAGCAAGAAACAGTGCCCAATGATACCCTTATCATACCTGTCAAAGGACGTGTTTCTCGTCCTCAGTCCTCCAAGCCACTGGCTATTCACTTGCCAGTTCAGAAACAACCAACTGATGATGATCAAGATCAAAGGGAGCTCACCTCTTCTGAGCCACTTGTTATTGACCTCCGTCGTAACAAGGAAAAGAGGCAGCTCACCTCTTCTGAGCCACTTGTTATTGATTTATCTCATAACAAGGAAAAAAGGGAGCTCACCTCCTCTGAGCCGCTTGTTATCGACCTCCGTCGTAACAAAGCCAATCCTCCTCCACATTCTTCTTCTCCCCCTCTTGTAATCAATCTGACCAAGCCTGCTAAGGCTACAGGTCCTCTGTAAATACAAATGTACAAATCAATAAAAAAGCATCTACTTTCCAGTATACTGATGTCATTTATCATGCTAAGTGCATTTGGATATGTTAGATAGCTTTTAATCATTTAGAATAGGAGTTGTACAATCCCTTCACACAGAAGTCTCATTTGAACACCCAAAGGATTTATATCGTATTGTTCCCGCTCGAAAGAAAGGCGAGAGTCCAATACTTTTTAGTAAAGGACCAGAACAACAATTCAGCTATACGGATGATAGCAAAAGTAATGATACGGGGCATCTTCAATTCTGTCGTTACAGTCAGCAATCAAAAGACATCATCCGAAAGATGGGTTATGACTTCAAGAGTGGCCTCAACTACGATAAAGGTAGAAGAACTCCTATTCATATGGCTGTGCCAAAAGGAAAATCAGAGATGTACTACAGCAGGACCAAAAGAGGTCTCGGATATGCTTCTCCTCCGGTATTATCTCCAGCAGCCTCTGAATCCGATAGTGAAGAGCACTCTAACTCTTCTGATTCCAGATCATAGGATTCTGATACCAGCATCGGTCAAGTTCATCGATTGACTGTGTCTTCTAACATGGTCTCCGTCGAACTTCCAGAAGGCTATGACGAGGATGTTGAAGAAAGTTCTGAAACAGATCCTTGGGATCAACGAATGGATACCCAATGGGAACTCTGATTTGAACAAAGAGAACCTCCTACTGAAGATCAATTAGTTCAAATTGATGTGGGAGAGAGCGGGTCACCTCATCCAATATTCATCAGCAAGAACCTCCCAGAGGCAGATAAGCAAGAATTAATTCTTCTGATTAAAGAATACATTGATGTCTTTGCCTGGAGCTACGAAGACATGCCAGGTCTGGATCCTAAAGTTGCTACTCACAAACTGAACATCTTGTCGAATGCAAAACCGGTCAAACAGCAACAACGGCGCTTCAAGCCAGAAATGATGGATGCGATCGACGATAAAGTCAAAAAGCTCATCGCTTGTGGCTTTATTCGAGAATAGCAACATCCTGATTGGGTAGCCAACGTCGTTCCAGTTCTAAAGAAAACTGGCAAAGTTCGAGTCTACATCGTCTTTCGGGATCTTAATGAAGCATGTCCAAAAGATGAATTTCCTCTCCCTATCACGGACGTTATGATTGACAACACCTGTGGGTTCGAAAGAATATCTTTCATGGACGGATTCTCCGGATACAATCAGATTCGGATGAATCCTGAAGACGAAAAACATACTTCTTTCCGCACTCCTCGAGGAGTCTACTGCTACACTGTCATGCCATTTGGTCTCAAGAATGCTGGTGCAACATACCAACGAGCTATGAGTACCATCTTTTGAGATCATCTGCGCAAGACTGTCGAATGCTAGGTCGACGATATTGCCGTCAAAAGTCGTCTAAAGGAAGATCACATCCAAGACTTGAGAACTATCTTCAATCTAATGCGCCAACATCAACTCAAAATGAATCCCACCAAGTCATTTTTGGGTGTCTCTAGTGGCAAATTTCTCGGCTTCGTCATTACCTCTAAAGGCATACACGTGGATCCCGAGAAGATCAAAGCCATTCAAGAGATGCGTCCTCCACGCAACCTAAAAGAGCTACGAGGATTCCAAGGTCGACTTGCGTACATCAGGAGATTCATTTCGAATCTGTCTGGACGCTGCAGACCATTCATTCAACTAATGAAGAAGGGTGTATCTTTCGTTTGGACAGAAGAATGTTAACGAGTATTTGATGACATAAAGCGGTATCTCATGAATCTACCAGTCTTGGTACCACCAATCTCAGGCATACCATTCCTAATGTATGTCCGTGCTATGGACCATTCATTGGGTGCTTTACTTGCCCAAAAGAACAAAGAAGGTCATGAACAGGCCATCTACTATCTCAGTCGTACTATGATTGGTGCCGAACACCGTTATAGTTCGGTCGAAAAAGAATGCCTAGCTCTTATGTTCGCTGTTCAAAAGACTCAATATTACATCATTGGCCAAACTATTCATGTCATATCCCGAGTTAATCCTCTTCGGGTACTGATGAAGAAGCCTAGCATACTCAATTCTCAACTGGCTATTTGGGCCATTCTGCTAGCCCAATATGACATGGTATATGTTCCACAAAAGTCTGTTAAAGGTCAAGCACTGGCAGATTTTATAGCAGCTCATCCTGTTCCAGAGACGTCCAAGCTCTACGATGAAATTCCAGACGAGACTTTGGAATCCAATACAATCTCCGAAGAATTTCCTACTTGGCGTCTATTCTTTGACGGTGCATCCAGGATTGGACCCAATGGTGCCATTATCGCAGGAGTTGGAGTTGTCCTCGTTTCTCCAGACGGGTCAGCTATCCAAAGAGCATACTCCCTAGATGAGCCTTGCTCCAACAACGTGGCAGAGTATAATGCCCTACTCATTGGCCTTCAGTTATCTAAGCAAGTGGATATCGAGTATCTTGAAGTCTATGGTGACTCCAAGCTGGTTGTTAATTAGGTTAGAGGAACCTATGAAGTTCGCCATCAAGATCTAGTGCCTTACTTTGAAGCGACAATCAATATGGCTACATCATTCAAAGCCTTCTTCATCGAATATGTACGCCGAGCTTGCAATACTGAGACAGATGCTTTGGCCAATCTTGCAGCAGTTTTAGCCATCCCTATCAAAAGACAGTAGGTGGTGGTCATCTCTAATCGGGAACTGTTCTGCGTCGAAAACAATTATAATATTGAGTTCAGTAATCTTATTAAAGTCAATATTATCAATGAAGATTGGAGAACTCCTTTCATTGACTTTATGGTCTATGACATACTTCCTGAAGATCCTAAGGAGGCTACAAGTATTCGTCGACGGTCTTTGCGATTCTACTACAATCAGACCACCAAGACTCTCTACCGACGAACTTATGACGGCTTACTCTTACGCTGTCTTGCTGGTGATGAAGCGAAACAAGTATTGCATGAAGCTCACGACTGTGTCTGCGGAGCACATCAACCCGGTCCTAAGCTACAGGATCGCATCCGACGCATGGGTTATTACTGGCCTTCTATGGTATCTGATGTCATCGAATATGCGAGGAAATATCGAGCTTGTCAAATCTACGCAGATTTTATTCACCAACCGTTGGAGTTCCTTCATCTGACTGCTGCTTCCTGGCCTTTTAAAGCTTGGGGCATGGATATCATCGGTCCCATCAATCCTCCTTCTTCTAGAGGACATCGTTTCATACTGGCAATAACCGATTACTTCTCCAAATAGACCGAAGCTATACCATTGGCTGAAGTCAAGACCAGTAGCATCATCAACTTCGTCAAACACCATGTCATCTATCGATTTGGTGTACCTCGACGAATCATTCATGATAACGGACCTCAATTCATCAGCCAAAAGTTCACAAGGTTCTGTGACGATCACCGGATTGATAATGTCGCTTCGACAGTCTACAATCCTGCTGCTAATGGCTTAGCTGAAGCTTTCAACAAGACTATCATCAAGCTTCTCAAGAAGTTTGTAGCCACTAACAAACGAAACTGGAGTGAAAAGCTTGGAGAATGTCTTTGGGCCTATCGTACTATGGTCCGCAATCCTACAGGCTGTACACCTTTCTCTTTGGTATACGGCTGTGAAGCAGTTCTACCTCTGGAACTCCAAATTCCGTCTTTGAGGATTGCTATCGCCAATGAACTCACGACAGAGAATAACGATCTTCTTCGACTTCAAGAATTAGAAGCGTTCGATGAGAAGCGGCTATTGGCTCAACAGCATATTGAGTTATACCAAGCCCGCATCTCAAAGACTTTCAATCGCAAAGTTAAGGTCAGAGCCTTTCAGAAAGAAGAGCTCGTTCTAACTGTCAGACGTCCTATGACTATGACTCACTCAAGCAAAGGCAAGTTCAATACGAAGTAGGAAGGTCCATATATCGTAAGCAAAGTCTTCTCAAATGGAGCCTATCAACTCACAGAGCTAGACGGTCGAGTTGCAATGATGCCCATCAATGGCAAATTCTTCAAGAAATACTATGTATAAATGTAACAGATATTGCTTGTAATTATCAGACAAGTTCATAAATAAAATTCAGTTTTATTTCATCTTGAATGATAATACATAATATCAAGGAAGGTCACTATCATCCTTCTCAAAATTGGGACGCGGGCCACTATCGTCCTTATAAAAAACATGATCAGCAAAAGAGTCAAGAATATTCCTGCTGGAACCCACCAGGAACTTGCAAGCAGCTATCCTCAGGGCTTCTTCTTCTTCAGTCTTCCCTGGTTCGAGAAGGAAGTCCAAGATATCCTTTGGCGGTTTGGGGGCATACGAACCTTCACCGCTGCTATCTGCTTTGGTTGAGCCGGCTCAACTGGGCATTTTTCAGTACCCGCTTCCATCTTCGGGGCGATCTCAGCCTTCTTGAATGCATCTCCAGACGACATCTTTAAGTTGAAAAGTGAAAGTGACCATCCCATCTGATTTTCTGTTCTATTTATAGACAAAGAGTTGTAAGAAAATGAAGCAACATATTTATCTGACGGTTCGTCCGTTCATCATATCCATTTGATGGTTCGTCCATTCACATTCATCTGACGGTTCGCCCGTTTATTACATTCATCTGACGGTTCGCCCGTTCATTATCTGACGGTTTACCCGTTCATTCTACAATTATCCGACGGTTTACCCGTTCATTCATCATATCCATCTGACGGTTCGCCCGTTCATCATCCAACGGTTCGTCCGTTCATACATCCACTTGACGGTTCATCCGTCCATCATCTGACGGCTCGCCCGTTCATTACGTTCATCCGACGATTCATTTCGTTACGAATCATCCAGTTCGTTCTTATCAGCAACTTGTCATCTTTGATTAAATTATCTATTAAAATAATGATATTCAATAAATTATATTTGCCATGTCTATATTACCTCTGAGCAGATATAATTGAATATGATTATCTTCTAGAATCAAGAAATATATCATGTTTTGCACCTCTGAATATATTTTCTATCTCTATTATTTATATCTGAATAAGATATGCAACAAGTAATAGAGCTACAAAAATGTCTTTTTATTGATCAAAGATGAAAGACGTTATAAAGACACATATCATGAAAAAACAAGAAGATACAAAAGATCTTTCTACTCAGTCGGTGGTGTCATCAAATTGGTCATTTGCTGCTTCAAAATTTGTAGTCGCTCTTCACGAGATTCCATCACTCGTCTCCTAGCTTCTTCCATCCCAGATTTATCATCGAAGGTTGGCAGGGTTACTAGTCTGCGAGTGATTTCAGCTTCGTGAGCTGCAGCATATTCATCTCTCTCGTGAGTCAGAACATCAAGTTGTTGAATTGCAGTTTGATGTTGGGCAGCCTCATCTTCCAGAGTTAATTGAGCAAGTCTCAGTTCTTCCTGAAGACAGGCAATTTCTGCTTGTAATTCAGTAACTTTCCTTTCTTTCTCTTCAGCAATAGATGCCACCATTTCTACTTTGGAGTTGTACTCAGTGGACTTGGCAGTGAAAGTATCCAAGAGAACTTGGAAATTAACTTTCTCAACCGCGGCCTCTTGAGACATCCGTTCAAATTCAGCTTGTACTAGAGGCTCTACCTCTTCCTTTCTTAGCTCTTTATAGCTCTTAACTGAAGTCTCCAACTCATCTAATATATGATCAAGGAAAGTAGCCTGAGCTTCATCCCCTTGGCTGCGGATGGCATTAATCAAGTAAGAGGTTGGACCTCTAACTGTAGAGAAATCAGCTTCTTCCTTCTCTATCACCCTATCTATTAAGGGTCCCAATGAATTAAAGAAAAAGCTGGTAAAAGAGCTGATGATAAATTAATTGGTGGCCAAAGCACCAGGAGTAGCAGCGACTCCTGTTGATGATGAAGCAGCAGGACGTTCAGCCACTTGGATGGGAGGCTCTTTAAATAAGGGAGCTAAAGTAGAGCTGGTCGCTCCTCCCGGTTGTTCCTCTGCAAAAACAGATAAACCTTATCATTTTGTCTGTCATTTGCAGCTATTAAAAAAATCAAAAGTAAAAGCAATCTTACCATGGCTTGGTTGAGGGATGATTCGGTCATCTGCTGGCCCAGATTCCAATCTAGCAGAAGTAGCCTCAGACATTATTGCCTGGCTACTGCCTGCCTCGGAGCCACCTGACAAATGACGACTGCTGCTAGCTATCGTCGTTACAGGTACTATATCTGTGCACACTGGAGGAGCTGGAGAAGATTCGATTTCTGCATGGATCAAAGATAGAGATGTCAGCTATTAATCTATGAAAAGAAGATTGATAATTTCATTTTATACCTTTGGGATCAACAGTAGGAGTTTCCTCCAGGGCCATTTCCTCATTTGCAATCTTTTCGGGAGATACCTGCACCTCAACATCTTTTTCAGGATCCAGGGTATCATCAGCTGCTTTGGGAGATATATGGACTTCAATTTCCTCTTTAGGATTTCGTGTATCATCAACAGCCTCTGATGATGTACTCTCCTCACTTTCATTATCCTCAGGAGCTTCCTCGCTGGCAGTTGCAGCGGCATGATCAGCATCCTCTTGCATACCGAAGTCGCAATCATTTAATGCCTCAATCATTAGACGATCCTCCTCTTCGCGGGTTGTTCCTGGTGTGACAGGAAGCTGAGTAGTTTCTACCGCTGGCGAAGGAGATCGTGAAGCTTCATCTTCCTTTCTCTTTGCAGCCTCCTCTCTCTGTGAAGCCTCCTCTCTTTGTTTAGTCTCCTCTCTCCGCTCTGGACTAGGTTCAGAGGCAGGAGTAGGAGATGACATAGTAATCCCAGCAGCAGCATTCACCACCACCGAGGACAGAATCACCTTCTTTCTTTTTCTAATAGCCTGCTTCTTTCTATGAAGAGGCCTTTCTGGGCTCTCCACATCGACTATGTCAACCGGCTTTGGAATAGAAGTCGGCGTGGTTGCCTCTTCTCGTTGAATTGACTTGGCCATCTGCCGAGATTGTGATCTAATAGTAACTTTCTCTGGTTGATCCAGGATAAGTTTCTTCTTTGCAGCTGGGGAAGAAGGTTAATCAATCCTTCTTTTTCTCTCTCTGGCCGGAGATTTAACAACTTTCAGAGAAATTCTCAGTGGTTGATTTACTTCCTCAGGGAAGTTTGCTTCCCTGGAAGCTTCTAATGGATCATCTACCGGTTCATGTTGTTCATCATTTGCTGGAGCTAGTGTAGCAGTGGCTCCTTTCTTCAATCGCGTCGCCGTCGCGAAGCTATCCACCAGACTAAAATTCTCGGCAAAAGTGTTGGCAGCCGTGTAGAACAATGAATACGTATATAACATTATAGGGCCATTATCATTCTTTTTTGGTATCGAGAACACTGTCCTAGTGTCTTGAGCGTTGTAGTAGGCCCATGCTCTCGTACCATCAATCAAGTCCCCCTTTTCTTGTAGGCAAGTTATGGCGTTACCCACATGGAATTGGTCGTAACCAAATTGATGAGCGAAGCGACTCGACAGATATGGTTCTAGATAGCACTCCTCCTCAAATCTGTATACCAAATGCGATGGTCTGATTGCCTTCAGCCAGTCAAAAGCTGCTTGACCCAGTGGTTGCCTCCCAAGGTCAACCAAATTTGTTGCCATGAATTCGTAACCAGTTGGAGGGGCAAAGCTATAAAACTTCCATCCCTTGCCAAGGTTCAGGGCACGTCTGCAGTCCTTCAGACTAACGTACACCCACTTACCCCGGGAGAATCTACGCAGGAAGCTACCACCGACTGCTCCTATGTCGGGGTTCATCAAAGACGGATGGTGTAGAAGCAACCACCCGAATAGATAGGTGTAGGGCAACTCCAGTCTAGGAAAGTTCCCCTTCTCACCCTTCCATTTGATCATAGAGTCGACATACAGACGAAGACCTGTATTTATTCTACAGGTCATTGCTGATAGCAAATCTATCCGGTAGCCGAAGACTAACCGGACGGCAGCGAAGAGTACGCCACGGTAGAAGCGGTCCACGGCGCTTGCTCCGGGTACAACAAATCGAAGGAGCCAGTATGTCAAAAATCCTGCTAGCTGGGCTTCTTGTGACATGGACCTGTAGCCTATTCTTATAAAGCTCTCAACAAAATCTCCGGGCTTGAGCGGAGGGTATTGGTGTTAATCAGTAACTTTGATATCCATCTTCTTATTCTCTTCCATCAGTTTTATTACTTCACTGTGGCTGAGAGGTTGAAAGAAAGTTGGGTTGCATGAGTCATGATCCTTGGTCTTTTTCTCAATGATATGGTTAAAAAAAAGATACGACAACCACTTCGATGAATAACATGTGCCGAAAGAGCCGCTCTTGTAGTACAGGGAGCATATGTTATAATGGCATAGTAGTTCGTCGAAGAAAGCCACCATTTCTGTATTTTCCCAACGTAGTCTATCTAACTCGTCGTTTGTGGGAACATACTCCTCATAAGGGAAGTCTCCCGTTGGTAGGCATGAGATATACTTCATCTCATGGAGCGCCAATCCTATCTCCCTGCAGGGCGTCATGAAAGTCCCTGTCCTATAATTATACCTCTCTGCCAGGGCTAGAAACAGATGAGGGTTTGGGTGGAAGCCATACACGGTAGCATATACCGCATTATAAAGCTCGATCTCTTTAAGTTTGTCTTCAAACTGAGCCAATACCCAGTTGGCTATGCAATTCCATCTCCTGTTATCCGGGTTTACCAGACCAGTCAGTCGGATGTCCTGATCCGGATATCTGCCTTCAGCCTTTGCATACTCATTGGCAAAGATTGGTGTCCTCACAGACAGCAGTAAAGAAGAGTTCTCCGGAGGGATACAGCCTGGCTTCAACCCTCTGAGTAAAGTGTTGTGTCGCTCAGAAGAGCTATAGAACATGTCTCTATTGTTTGGGCCTTTCTTGACACAGATCTTTTCTGTCCGTGCCTGTTGAAGGGGAGTAATGTCCCAGTCCATCCTCCTGGGATGGCTTGCATGAGCATATCGTGCTAGAGGGAGGCATCTAACAATGTCCGGTAACAGGATCAGTTTCTCCTTCCTTTGGAAAGTTCTCGACTCAACACGGGGTCTGGGTTGAGAACACTTGTCGATGGCTTCACCAAATAGGAACATAGGTTTCTTGTGGGTGATGGCGTCAGCAGACTACAAGGGATGCCCATTCATCAGACTTAATAAAGTCTCATTGTCCTGTGCTATCAAAATAGCTTGGCGAGAGGATGGAAGAGCATATTGTGGGAAAAGCACATGGGATAAGTCTTCTTTGAATTCCGGCTCAGCAAGGGACCCTACAAATATTTCATACTCAGGGTCCTCTCTGATGTTAACTGCATCAAACAGAAAAAAACAGAAATCAGTACAAGTAAAATCAAAGATTCTGTCAGCAGATTGCGCAACCATCAGATTGCGCAACCATCAGATTGCACAACAATAGATTCTATGCGCAAACTATCCAGTGGCGCCAACTCATCCACTTGCGCAAGCCATCAGATTGCGCTGAATAACTTGCGCAAAGTATCAGTTTGTGCTGGATAGCCATGCGCAAATCAGCAGACTGCGCTGACTTTTGCCAGCGCGTTCTAACCGATTGTGCAAGAAAATAATCTTCATAAAAATAAAGATTATTGGATTTGTGCAACCGAAACCCTAAATAGGGCGGCACAACGTAACCAAATCTCTAAAAAGAGATCGGTTTGAAGGTACATCAATGACGAAGAACCCTAAAAAGGGTTTTCGATCGGATGTCTACCTTGCAGTGCTGGGTAAGCCACCTCATGTCGAGAAGGACGCGGCACAGCACGAGTCGAGGACTCGGCGGGGGCCTTGCCTTTCTCAGCAGCAGAGCGCCTTGGAACCATGGAAATCGACGGGAAGAAGAAAAAGAATCAGGAAAGCTCAGGAAGTTTTCTCTTTTTGAAAGTTCGAAAGCAAGTAAAGAATGACATAGAAGAGAAAGGAACTATTTATAGTTTTCGAGAATGAATAGATTCCTCAGATTGCGCCGGATAAACATGAGCTAATTCCTTCGATTGCGCAGACAGGTCATCATATGCGCAACTTGATTTTCAAATCAAAATTCAAAGTATTTCAAAGCTTTGATTATTTTCAAACTTCAAAAACTTTGAAGGGGGTCTTGTAGGTCCTAAAAATCAAGTTGCGTCTATCAACAAAGTCATCAAAATTGAATTATACATCCTTCAAGTGAACTGCGCAGAAGACAGATTGCGCAACAATTCGATTGTGCAGGTTGAACTGTGCACTCATCCAAGTGCGCATGCTGACGTGGCCTCGTCATCATTATCTGACAGAGAATCAGATCTTCTGACAGCTGACAGCACGGAGAACGAGGAAACTGTTCGTTTATCGTGCAGCACAGCGCTCGACGACAGCTGTATATACAGTGCAATCTGCCTGCAGCGCAGTCCATTCCAGCGTGGTCCAGCCCAGCGCGGTCCATCCTAGCACAATCCAAAGCCAACGCAATTCAGGTGGAGCACTCCATCACTACAACTGACAAAGTACACGTGGCCTTCATGCCATCAATGACTCATTACGTGGTAACAGTCTGTACACGATCATGCGCATTTTAATCAAATAATGCCATGTGTCCAATACAGTTGGCCCACGATCAAGTAATTGCCAGCGCAGTCTGATGTCTGCGCGGTCCAATGCAGCACAATCCAACTTGTGCAGTCCAAAATAACTAAAAAGTAGTTATTTCCAGAACTCTATAAATAGAGTTTCAAGTCCTTCCTAGAGGGGATCAAATACGCATCCAGAGATCAGGAGTCCTTGCCAAAGTGCTGCTGCAATCTTCAGAGGCTACCGTCTTCAAAGTTCATATCGTCCAAGGGATAAAGCGATCGTCTTCTAATCGGATTCCTATAGTTGTACTTTCCCAGAATTCTTGTAATCTTTTTTACAAAGTTTGTTGAAATAAAGATCAACTTTTGTTTTTGCAAACAGCGGAGAAGGGATTCAAATTCTTCAGCAGGTACTCCGTTTTACACAACCTTTTTCTATTAATCCAGCAATTATCATCACGTTATAGGTATTTGTTAAAATTTCTGATAGAACGTATGGCATTAAGAAGTCAGTACCTATAAAAAACTCTATTAATCAAAGGGGTATTAGTAATAGGGGTTGGTGCTATGATCAGTAAACTTTGAGTAGAACTCTTAGGATTGTTGATGCAGGCCCAAATAAGTAGCCATTTATTACCACTGTACTCATATTTATTTGCAAAACCTGTAATTGTTTCACTCCTACAACAAGCAGGGCATAAGGGTAGGCTCAAGACTGGTATGACATTAGATGAGATTTTAAGACCCAAATATGTTAAAACCATCTATGAGTCTCCCAGGAACAGAGTACGGAAGTCACAAAGTGCCTGGGTACACTCGACTTGGAAAATTTAATACCAGGTGAGAGACTGATTTCTAGTATCAGTCCTAGACTTAACCCCAAGTGGAATCCCCGTATCAGGCCAACATTGACTATTAGTTCAACTTTGTTTCAGTTAAACCGTAGAGATTCTAGACTCAGATTTGTCCATGGTAACTCCTAATCTAAGTATCAGATAATAAGGAAGTTCGAGTATCTTTAACACTCAAAGTTGACAGTATAATTTAGTATCAAACAATACTGCAGACTCAACATCCGATTTTAAATATCGAGTTGCAGTATCAAAACTGATACTGGTATACTCAGATCAAACTGAAATCAAGTTGGCACGACCTGCATTGAACAAAATTGAGAAAGGGGTATCAACATTGATACTCGTATCTCGCCTAAAATACAGTATCTGTTCTGGTATGGGTTTCTCCTGTGTGCCATAGGCACCATAAGCATATCAAACCCTGAAATCAGGAACTTCATGACTGCATCAAATACTACTTAGTATCATACTCATACTTGGGGTATCCGGCTCTAAAGTCTTGATATTCTTTGACACCAACAACCCAACTCTGAATAACAGAGGTAACTCCAGGGACAAATTGGGATCCATTATGACCATAGTGTCGAGTGTTATAGGCAATGCCTGATTCCACATCCTGTGATACTGATTTGGAATCAGCGAAACCAAGTCCATCCCATATACTCTGAAATCGGTAAAATTCCATCAGGATGCCGAGAAGATGGGGATATGCTTGGTGGTTCAGTCAATTTGTGGAAGAGTAGACATGGTTTCAGTGGCTTATGACGAAGTGAGTACTTGTCAAATTTGAAGAAACCCATGTCTTGGTTCGATTTTAGTACTGGGGATTCATATTCCAGTTGTAGGTATGTCCATGCCTACAAGTATTTGGGGAATACAGGATAGAGGAAAATTAATGTAGGAATACCATGGAAATACTAAGTGACAAAGACGAATAGAGCAAGAGTGTACAGAAATAGGAATTCAGGTCTGTATATACAATACAGGTCATTGGTTTCAGTTAAAAGCAACACCAGAACAAATGAATGTCCCTACATCCTGATCTGAGATTCATAGCAGAGGGATAGTATAAACTGTAAGGAGTTGGGGATACTTTGTAACACTTTTGTATTTTGGCATCTGAGTGTCATATAGACCTGTGCATAGACAACCATGGGAGTGGGTTCCTATACCTATATTGGGTTTACTGCAGTTTCAGTCCCCATATATTTGTTTTGTCCATTTTGATGTAATGCAGTCCCCTCCTCAAATTGTTCAGTCCAGGTAAACATATTCAGTCCCTGTTGGCATTTGGTCTCAGTCGTAACCTTCTAATATCGATTCAGTCTTATTTTTGTATTGTATCAGTTTTTCTATTATTTAGTATCAGTGACTGGACCATCCTTGTAGGTGGCTCGAGTAGGCAGCCATGCTATAGCAGACCTATAGCAGAGGGTTGAACATAGTTCAGCCCTTGCTTAAACCTTGTTTCAGTCCCATACTAGGAGTTTTGTCAGCCTTTCAATCATTATATGTGTTCCTTATTCAGTTATATCAGCCCTATACTAATGTTCCATCATTGTCTTATCTTGATTAGTGTTTCAGTCCTCAAATATCATTACTTCAGTCAAGAGGGCATTATTGTTCAGTCCCGATTTGAGTTTTGAGTTCAGTCATTAGATTTATGGTAGCAATTGTGGTTAATGTGTGTTCAGTCCTATAAGGACATACATGTATCAGTTTTTCTACCTTCCTTAGGTGTCATTCATATGTATCAGTAAGAGGAATGGAGAGTTGGGCTCGAGTGTAGACATTTGGTTTAGTCCACCCTATGTTTTGTGTCCAGTCCTTGATTAGATTACCTTCATATACCTTCAAACTCTTGACTTCCCATTAGGTGACAATGTGACAAAAGGCATAGGGATCAGAAAACAAGTTTGGACTTATAGGCAAAGTCTATACATATGAGCAGATATTAGTTCATGGCTCATGTACAAGTGTATGTGCTACAAGGGGGGTCCATGTATCAGCTTGGTAGTACAGCAATAGTAGGGAAAAGTAGATTTAGAGCGTAAGGGACAAATAGAATAAGAATAAACCTAGAAGCACAATTAAACCAATAGATAGACTTATTTGTGTAATCTCAAAATTGTGTATTGATCCTATCAATTCATAAATAGGATACTTGGACTTGATACAGATTTTGACCCGTGCCAGCAGCTCAAGACCTAAGGCAAGTACCTTGCCTTTCTACACAGCTTTATTTGCATGCACTGTCTTTTTATTATTATCCAGTTTTTTTCGTATTATTGACATGTATCTTTCATATCCTGCATGTATATTTGTATCATTGATATATACATCGTGTTCACAGTTAGCTGTATCTTATTGGATGTATTCATTTGAGCCTTGATTGAGTCGTGTCGTGGGTCGAGAACTCATGAACTGAACTGCTTTACCTCCTTGTCCTGAAATCTTGAAGCTAACCTGCGAGTCCATATTAGGGGCAAAGGTTAGTAGTTATCTGTTTCTTAAGCTAACCTGTGAGTCCACATTAGGGGAGAGGGTTAGTAGTTATTGGTCCACACCTGTGAGTCCACATTAGGGACGAGGGTGATGCTAGCCTGCGAGTCCACACTTGGGACGAGGGTTAGTAGTATATGGTTCACACCTGCGAGTCCACACTAGGGACGAGGGTGATGCTAGCCTGCGAGTCCACAATAGGGACGAGGGTTAGTAGTTGTTCAAACCTGCGAGTCCATACTAGGGGCGAGGGTTTGAGTATTCGATTTGGTTATCCGTTGACATCTTGACATGAGTTCCCTCGTCCTCATTCAGCAGTTCATTTACGTGTAGTCAGTGTACAGATTCGTGCTTTATTCATTGCTTAGTTTCACTTGTTTATTCTGTATTTTTCTCCATGCATAATAAACTGTTAAAAAGGCTCATTTTTATGTAACTTGCTAGTCCTCTGAGGACCTGATGATCTCTTCAGGTTTAGTCGAGTTTGAGTCACGAGCAGTTGAGCAGGTTGAGTCAGCACCAGATCGCGGAACTTTGCAGTTGAGGTTGCCTTGATTAGAAGGTTGTATTCAGTTAGTGTATTTCATGTATTTATTTCTCTTTTCGTCTATTGGTAGCGGATTTGTGTCCACTGGACGTGACATTGCTTCTTGGAGATATTAAGTTATATTTATTATTGTCCAGTTTCATGTCTTATTCATTGATCTTGATTGTGATTCGATTAGTATATGGATGAGATATAGTTTACCATGAGATTCTAGATTGCCATGACTTGTGTATATTAGACAGCGTACTACCGCCGACACTGCGGCGTAGGCTGGGCTTGGACACGTCTTGTATCCGGAAGCGGGTGCGGGTCGTGACACCTTTAAAGGATAATTCAAAGATATGGAATAAGTCAATTTTCTCCTTTTGATAGGGAAAACAGAAGACAAGATTTCATACGAAAGTCAAGTTAATCATCTCTCTCTGATACCATCAAGCTTATCTAATCATCATTTGCCAATCATCTCTTTATCTCCTAAGTCCAAATATGAAAATCAACCTTTATATGACTACCACCAAGAATTTATACCCTTTCGTTATGAAGATTGGACCTTGTCATGATCATCATAGGCTCAATTCCTAAATTCCAAAACATTACTCATGAAGCATACCCTTTTATTTATTCTCACTCAATACTAACCACATAATCATCTTTAAGTCCAAATTCTTCCACCTTGTCCTAAATTAGATCCGAAACCTCTAAATCAAGTTTTATGAAATCCTTGAACTTGTTCAAATTACTCTCCTCGTGTTATTCAATCTAAAACTACTAGGCCTTACAAAACTTATTCTCCATTATAAAATCAACCTTCATATTTCCTTCAACGTATACCTTCAAATACTATTCTTCTTAAATTTAAAATTTTCACAAAATCTCTAAATTTCTATAACTCAAAATTCTTGTGTTCTATCTGTTCCTAGCCATTTTCTTACAATATCTTGTTCAATTTCATATCATCATCGCATGCAGTTAAAATCTCTTCTCCATTACTAAATCCCTAAATTTAACATCATAGCCTTGTCTCAAGAATCAATAACCAAAATTTAACCAAGTTCTCGAAACTAAGTTGACCTCGAATATCCTCATTAGTTAGGAAATACACCTATGAATTATTTATATCCAAAATATTTCTCTATGTGTGATCGTTTCTAATCGATAATATTGATCTCTTGATTTCATTCCCAATATTTACTACATCTCTATCTCAAAATTCTATATCAAGGTCCATCATATAATATTCCTACCTAGATAACCATATGATAACAAGTTACATCCTTTCCTAGCTAGATGATTTACGTTATTTCCTCGACCTTTTTAAGGTAAAAAGATATGGAGATTCAAAGGTTTTAAAGTATAGATGACAGAATAGATATGAGATAGGTGATTGATGTAATTGAGACAGAGTTAACTAAGATAAGGAAAAATGGTAATACGAGAAAATAATAGCAAGAAGAAAATAATGATAAAATTTGTTCTTGCTCATTTGTTTAAAAGAAATGAACCAATATAATCTGATACCATACACGTCTTCCTGAAATCATGTTGTCAGAATTTTGCCATGCTAGTAAGCATAGATGCAATAAACGATGGAGTCCGTAACTAAGGTATACACCATGTAATCATGTTATCCAGAATTCTTACCACGCCACCCGGTATGGCTGTAAAAAATTCTAGATTCCATAACTAGAGTATGTATATCTAAATTAGGCTCTACATTCTTGTCATGCTAGCCAGTATGACTGCAATAAATTCTAACTCCACAAATAAAGTAGACGTTTACCTTTCTCACTGTTCTTATCAAGTATGTTATCAGGTTGTATCCTAAATTCCAAAAAATAAAATAAAAATAAATAAATAAATTTAAATACAAACTCAAAGTCAACAACTAACATCAAGATTTAAAATTCAATAATGAATCCATCAGAATCAAATTCAATAACAAGGAGTAATGGGTGAATCAAATCAAGGAAAAAAGATTTTAAATCGAAGTTAAAATAAGATTCTCAAGGGTCGTCCCAGGAATCTCTCAAGAAATTCTAACAGTGATTGAGTATTCTCTCATTCTAACACTTTACTTCCTACACTCTATAGCAGGCTCGTAGTAGTACAACTACGTTGCTGTACTACAAAAACATCGCACTAATACGAATCTCGACCTACATAGGCCACCACTAAAAACGTGTCACGACCCGTACCCAGTGTAAGGGCACGAGAAGTGGGTACGTCCATCATACTCTGCCGTGTCGACGGTAGAACGCTGTTCTAGGTCACCATCACAACTAACACTATATGATATAATCTCCAAATAGAGGACAATCACAGGAGGATACAATCTCAATCACAAACTAGAGGTAGATAATCAGCACGATGAAATAGATAAAAAATCCACAAAAGGAATACAACCAGAAGTGAAATAAGTCAATTGTTTAACAACACAAATTCTCAATATCTAAAATAAAATACATCTCCAAGGCAACAAGAAATAATATAAACAAAACTCTAGACCTCTATTCCAAGCTATACTAGTGTCCTCTAGGCTAGCTGTGATCCTCCAAATTACCTGTAAAATTTTATTAACAGGTCCAATCAAGATAGGAACGAGCATAATACATCTCACGCAGTTCATATCATGACAGGAAATATAAAGCATGCGATAGAATAAGATATGTGAAACGCTGTAAGAAATAAGCATGAAAAGAAAAAGAGAAATTGATAAACAAAGCTATCTATATATGATAATAGAGAACTGTAAGTGACTATGTGATTTAGAGTATAAGATAGTTATGTGAATGGTTTGAGTTATACATGATTACACGACACAGCTTATACATGATTACACTACTTTGCAATTGTTCACATGGCCACTTCTACTCTCCCGTATCCCAATAAATACACAAGGATCTAGACAGGTTATGTTATTGTACATAAAAGTTTATATATGAAGCTCATGAGATCACGAGAGTACATGAGAGCACATGAGTGTACATGAATAATAAGAGTCCATGAAATACATGATGTTCGTGAAAAGTACATGACATGATGTATTCGATGCACCCGAGGAGGATAACATCTCATGTAAAGATCCATATAGTACTAATCCATGATAACATCGTGTAAGCATCAAGTAAATTAGTCTATAATAAGAATATAATTCCTAGCAAGTATGAAACAGTCAGAGAATGTACTCGTCTGATATTCTGAATGTCTGATGAGAATATGAGTCCGAATCGGAGTATCTGAGTCCTATTTAGAACAACCACAGGTTACAAAGTATCTAATATGAAATAAGAGTAATCTACAATGCGTTCTAAATGATTCTAGGTCCTTCTAAGTCAAAGTCAACTCATGGTCAACCATTCTAATCAAACTAGGTCAAAGTCAACCTTGGTCAACTCTAGTCAACCATTCTAGTCAAACTATGTCAAACCTAAGTCAACTAGTCAATTAGTCTATGTTTAGGTCAAACTTAAGTTAGCTAATCATTTCAAGCCCGTTTGAGTCGATTTGGATCAAGTTTGACCCAAGATTGACTTTTGTCAACTTGGTCAACTTGCTAGTCAACTTAGTAAGTTAAGCCTATTTAGGTTAAATCTATATGGAACTCAACCTCACAAACCTCAATCAACTACAACTATACATACAAATACATATACATATGCAACTATAGACTCACCACTATAGACTATCTATATATTATAACCTATCTATAAACCCTAACTCAGTAAACTGAGCTAGCCCAACTCAGTTCTCAGATTCTGAGAACTCAACCTCCACTCTAAACTCAAAAAATTTCATCAAAGTCTATATAACCTATATAGGTAAACCTATACAATAGTCTATATCATATATTAACATATAAGCTATACTAGATTATAACTTATACATATCCATATACCCACACAAACATATAACCATCTAAAAAAACAAACCAACTGAACAAAACTAAACTGATGCAAAGATCTCAGCTCTGGAATCAAAACCCAATTCAAAATCTATCTATATACATATACAAAGTCTATGTAACATATACCCCTATATTAGATACCAACATATATATACAATCTAACTAAACAATCCCAAGCAACATGTAACCCACCCTATGTTCCATCTCAGGAAAACTGAGATACAACTCAATTTCAAACCTACATTCAAAATCTGAACTAAATTCATATTTATACATATAACTATATATAATATAGATATATATATACAATGAAAATATATATAACATATATATTTATATACGAATGAAAGTAAACCATTAATCTAACCACAAAACCAACTCATAATCTAAAATAAACCTACACTAAACTCAGAAATCTGAGTTAAAACTCAGAAATTCGATTCTCAACCTAAAAATCAATTCAAAACAATTCAACCGATACTTGAAACCCAACTAGATACCCAAATTCTAAAAAACACAACCAAAACTAGTGAAACTTGACAAACACGAAGGTATACACGTGTGTGACATGCTCGGGTACTCACAGGGTCGAGCCCGTGTCCGTATCGTATCCAGACAGTGCGTATCGCACGGGCACGTACGTGTGTTCACGGTATCAGCCGAATCAGTGCAGACATGATCACTTTGCGAATACTCAACGAAATCTCATGAAATTTCACGAGCACGTGGGCAGAGGTTGCCCCTACGTGTCCATAAAATTTCACGCCAAACCATGTCGTATCCATCTAGTTATGACACTCAGACTGCAGGGGCTGTACGTACGCACGCGCGGCCTCGTGGGCTCGTGTCGACGTCCGTAGCTCACGGCATAAGCCACGTACTGCCACGTGGTCAAGTCCCTGGGTAGATTTGGTCTAGGGCTTCGTATCCGTGCTCCTGGAACGAGTCCTCGTCGTGTCGTATCCGCGAACGAAGGTCGTGTCAGCGGCGATTTCTCGCGCACATGCACAGTGGGCTGAACCCGTGTGCGTTGGATTTCTCCCCGCACACTCCTTGAAACCTTGTGAAATTTTAGAAGCACGTAGGCGTAGGTTGGCCCCATGTGTCCATGAAATTTCACGCAAAACTGTGTCCTGTGCGTCGAGTTATGACACTCGAACAGCAGGGCATGCACGGGGCTGTGCACGGGCCTCGTGCACGCGTGTCCGTATTCGATTTGGACACCGAAAATGTGTCAAATCGAGATCTATCTTTACGAAAGTTGTTTCAAAATACACATCGACAAATTCGTGAAAATGGAATCGAAAAATACGAACTTTCAATTCTAAGCAACATTTCGTCGAACACGTGTTCTAATAAACCGACACGTGCTCGATACGCCTATCAAACGAATACGAAAACCTGCCAAACTTCTTGCACAGGTCCGGGGTACCTATATGAATGCATCTAAGAAGAAAAATTAGAATTTATAGATGTTTAGAGGGGTTTACCTATTGAGAGTCAATATCTCAATGAAACGAGCTTTCAAACGCGTCGATGCCAATTTTCTCCGGTCCAACGCCTCCGATTCCTTGCTAGCAAGTCTCCAGCAAGTTTCTCTCCTCCCAACGATCGCAATGCACTTTATTTGGATGGATTTGGATGAGAATTGAGAAAAGTGGACTTTTGGAGGAGAAGGGAGAATTTTAGGGTTTGAGAAGCTTTGACGTCTACAAAGTTTATGACTCCAAGAGGGAGGGCTGCTATTTGTGGCCGGCCAGGTTTGCTAGGGTTAGGTTAGGGTTTAGGATGGGCCATCATGTAATTTAATGTCACTTTAAGGCCCATTAGCAAAAAGGCCAAAAAGCCACATGTAAAATAGCCTAAAAAATATTTAATTGTTCCTAATATGGACTAAAGCTCTAATTTAAAATCTAAGTAGCTAAAAAGTATTCTAATCACTTGGTTAGTTTCTAATCAAGGTTGACTAAGGTTAAACCATTTGCTACTACCAAAAATACTAATCAAAGCTACACCAATCAATTTAATAATATAATAATAAAAATTCAAATTAGTACCCAAAGACTAAAATACCCCTAATCTAGAAAAGTGGGAGCGACACCTTTAGCAAAAAGCCCAAAAAGTCAAATAACTTAAAACCCTAAAAATCAATTCAAGAAGTTTACTAATTAGGACTAAAAACTTAAAATTCAAATCTAACTTGGTAATTAGGTTTCTAATGTCATGGTTAGTCTCTAATCATGGTTAGCTAAGGTTAAACTGACTGCTAACACAACACCAATTAAAATATTATAAATGAATCCAAAAATAAAAATATTACATAATTACCAAAATATTCTTATTTTAGAAAAGTGGTGGTTACAAGTTTCCTACAAGCAGTTGACTTCCTTCATACTGTAGGGCAGTAGAGATGAACTACAACAGTAGTAGGTAGCTATATGTAGGGAACTGCAGTATAATTGCAAGTTCAGTAATCTGCAGGGTCTTAGTCAGTTACCTACAGGCAACTCCTAGCATCAGTATAGGCATGAGGGAGGGCCTATGTGGTCAGTGAATTACAAGAGGAGGAACTTATGAGTGTAGTATAAGGAGCAGTGTGTATTCGTGATACACATAGGCATATGTGAGTGTATGTCCTGTGAGGGTGTATGAGTAAGAGGGTAACCTAGCACCATAGGTAAGTGTAGACAAACATGTGTCAGGGTATAGTAGTGGGTAATTTGGTATACCATAGGTATTGGTATATGTAAGCATAACACAAGTAATATGTCTTAATATAAATAAATGGTATATGTAATAGGAATGTGGTATATGGCTAGGAAGGTAAAGGTTAAGGGTAATGCCTAGACACTAAGGTAATATTTTAGAGCCAGGGTAAGACATAGGGATTTGAGTATGGGTATGGGCCTATAAAAAGATTTGGCAAGACCTAGAGAACCCATAGAGCCTAGTGAAGTGTAATGTCACAGTCCCAAAATACGTAGGACTAGAAATACGTATACATAAAATCTGCAAGTCTCTAATGGGCCAAACAATCTAACAAGCCCATCAGAGAGTAATTAAGTTGTAAATGATAACAATAACCCATATCAACAACTCAACACAAGCCACGGGTACAGTACTAATCTCATCCACGTAGATAATAAGACACAAGATATCCAAGTCCAAAGAAATAATAATAATGACAACTGTCAAGCAGTAAATAAAAATAATAAATGTACGGGGAAAGATAACTCATCACCACAGCAAAGAAATAGAGTAAAATTCGAACTTCAAGTCTGCTGAACTAAATAGAAATAGAAATAGAAATAGCAAAGTCTAAGAAAGAACGACATGAATCATGAGAAGTTACTACAAAAATACTGCTAATTAGCGACGGAAATATTTGTCGTTAAAACTTATATTTCTCTCGCTATTTGGTTTTAACGACTGATTGTCGACAGAAATGTGGCATCCTTAGGGTAAATGTCGCTAAAAACATTTCTCATCTAAGTGGTCTCTGTGGCGACGAATTAGTGACTGACTTGGCGACACCAGCTCACCGACGAATTATGTTACGACCCGCACCCGATGTAAGGGCACAAGCACGAGACAACGCCCAGCCTACGCTGCAGCATCGGTAGTAGAACGCTGTCTAGGCCTACCATGCTAACCAACAATATGCATCATAACCTGTCAAGATATCTCAACTCCAAATGGAGGACAAATAATGATAATATTCATACTCAATCACAAGACTATAAGGAAGATAAATGGCACGATAAAAATATAAAGACATGATATAAAAATTCTAGAATTCTAACATAACATAGTACAAGTCCAAAGAGAGTCTAAGAGTCAACTACAGCCCACAGGATGTAGTAAGCGTAGACTAGGAGATACTGAATCATGAGGGTTTAGCTCCAGTTGAGGAGGCTTTAGTAGTGACTCAGACTAGTTTCTTTTAGATTTTTCTCCAGCTTTTGATTCTTGGCATATTATATACTCATGCCCCTACATCGGGTACGGGTCGTGACAATTCTAATCTAATTAGATCAAGATAACCAAATGACAAACACTTGATGCACTAATCTCGAAAATTCCCCAAAATTGGCACAAAACTCCATATAACTTTCACATAAAAAGTCATTAAAGCCTAAATCTTCTTCCTATGGTAGTCCTTGTCCACGGGTGAATTTCTAAGGGTCATTGAACAATTAGAGTCTAGTTAGAGAGGAAAATGATATGTATACCTATTGGGAGATGGATTCACCATGAAAAGCAAATGGGCACGATCCACACACGAAGCTCCTAGCAAATGGACTCCTCTTCTAGTGCTCCTAGTGTCCTAGCTCCTTGGCTCTTTCAAGTGAAGAGAATAAGAGTAATGGAAGAGAATTTGAGTGAAAATTGAGAGGAATTGGTGAGGGATGGTTCAATTTGGGGAAGAACACCAAATTGAGATGGATTAGTGCAAATGAATAAAATAAGAGAGAATGAGACCCCCTTTAATAGTGGCCGGCCATGCTACATCCAATCCATGAAATCACAATGTCTAATATGCCCTCCAAACCTTGTCTTGTGAGCTAATTAATGTATGGAACTCTCTAATCCTATTTTGCTAAATAGTCTAATCGCTATTTTATTAATGGCATGATTAAATGGGTCTAATTGGGCCTAGCCCAATGAGTTGGTCCATGAGTCATATCATACTAATTATTGGGCTCTAGTGTCATGTTTAGACTAGTTGGTTCACTAACATAAGTCTAACAAATAGGCTAGCCACTAACCATAATAACTGACACAATAAAAATAAATAAATATGCACAATATTATATGATATAAAATGACAAAATTATTCCTATTTGGAAAAGTGGTAGTGACATATTAGCAAAGCTTTTTTCGTCGGTTCAGCTTGCGACTGTATAGCGATGGATTAGTGCCTATAATTTGTGAGCCCAAATTTCTAATTTGTCTAGAAGGTTACCGACGAAAATTTCCATCAGTAACCTAACAATTTTTAATATTTATAGTCGCTGGTTAGTTGCTAGGACGTCGATATCCTACAACAATAAGTCTCTAGTCAGTCACTACGTATAGTTTTATTGCCATAATCATTAATTATTATAATACTCAAAATTTTCTATATATATATATATATATATATATATATATATATATATATATATATATATATTATATATATATATATATATATATATATATATATATATATATATATATATAATATATATATCCTATATATATATTTTATATATATTATATATATATATATATATATATATATATATATATATAATATATATTAAACTCAAATATAAATAACATTGTATTCAATAAACTCAAACACAAATATTTATAGAGTCAAATATTTTCATAAACTCTGGAGTAAACGTCAAACACAAGTACATATATACTAATAGTCACTATCTGTATACATAATGAGAAAACAACATAAAATCATCCGAAAACTCCAACATATCAAGTCGATGGTGAAAGAGGTGGAGGAGGCGGTTGTTGGCCCGAAAAGTACTGGACCATCACTATTGTGAGGATCTGCTATAGGACCACGGAAGTAACAATGCCTGGAGTAGTTGTCGGTGTACAATAGGAGCGGGACTAGTCATCGGAGTGGTAGTATGAGTCGTAGAAGCCATAGAAGGTGCAATGGTCAAAGCAGTCGCCAGGGCAGTCTCCATAATGGTACCAAGGGCCGTAGTGGTAGCAGGAGTCAGAGGCCACAAGTGTTTAAAAACTGGGTCATCTGACTCTGTAGGGTGCATAAAATATGTGTAATCTGCTCCAAACTATTGGGGTCTGAAGTAAGGTCGGGCTGTGTAGCTGCTGGTGGAGGTAGAGGAGGAGCTCTGGAGTAAATATATGAATGGAATGCCAAAGATCTGGTACCGTACAGGCTGTCGTCTTTCCCTCTTGTAATGCTCCAGTCACAAAATACGTAGGACTAGGAACGTAGACATGCCAGCCATATAAATATACGTAAGCTGTAAAATACAGTAGAACCATGACTAACTAATCTCATCCACAAAATAAAAGAATAAAAGATATCATATAATCAACTATGAAATTGTCATTTGGTACATGTAGTTGGGCGGAGACAAATCCACTATCAACTATGAAAACATAACAAAAGAAAGATTTTGGCGAGCGAATTGAAGAGGATCTAAGTGCAATCATCCTCGAAGAAATAGTGACGATCATGGCCACGGCTAGAACACCTGCGAAGGACAAGAGCACACACCTGACGAAATAATCAGGTTCTCAGAGGGACGTAACAAGATACAATAAACATGCCATATAAATACTGAATATAAAATATGCCACAAATAAAAAATAAGTGACAAGACACCAATAAGGTAACCTAACCGTACTAAAGTGAACATGCAGCTGAGAACAAACCTTTTATCGCATGAGCCCTGGCTGAAAATAGGATCTGGTATAGTCCACACTTGGGCAACAGTGACCAAAGCGCATGACGTTCAAAAACGACAGTGGCAAACCTGAGAGGCTAAACATACCCGTATCTCTAGCGAAGCTTTCGGGTTACAAGGAAAGTACAATTGAAGCCCATACGACAAGGAAATGTTCTCTCCACCCAATGTACCTATCATGTGGCATCCACGACCATGTAACACTGCTAACCGTCAAGTCTTCTAACATACAACTATTGACAGTTAGACCTAACGCACGTCCTATACGCATCAGTGATCAGCTAAGGCGCAAGTTCGAATGCTATATGCTACTCACAACTCACACATCTCGTGGCACATCAGTGTCAAAGTTTATGTAATGCACTAAACTAATGGTAGTCCCTTAACTCTAGGTCCATATGCAATCAAATGATAAATAATAAGGTACAACTAATATCACTGAGCAGGCAGTAAATCAGGAACTATAATAATGGTACAGCTAAAAGTACGGGAAATAAATATACAGTGATATACAATAAATAAAATACAGACTAATTTATAAACAGTAAATTATGACAAGGTATCTTACCTGGTGTGTTGCCTGATGTTGTACGGTGTTCTGCCAAGTTTCGATGTGTCTCATAGCCATGGTTGATACGTGGAGTCCGAGGTCGCGAGAAAATAGGCAAGCATGATCAGTCATGAGTAATGAGGATAATTGGAAGAATTTGTGGAGTAGGTAAATATACAAATTCTTAGAAATATTTATATTACTTTAAAAACCTTTTTACTTGTAAAAATTTATTTACGGAAATACTTTGAAAATATGTATATATAATAATTTTGAAAATTACATCTTTTTAGCCAAAATATACGTTTAGATGAATACTTGAAAAATTAATATATATATTGTAGAAAAGTAACTTTTCGTTAGTCAAAATATTTTAATAAAATATAGGAAAAATAATTTTTTTGGGCTATTGTGTGTTGTCAAAATAATTTCTATTTATTTAATAAAACAGAAGAATACAATAAAAATTCTAAAAAATCATAATCATAAAAAATAATAATATAATAATAACAGTAATAATATAATAATAATACTAATAACAATAATAACAATAGTAATAATAATAATATTAATAATAATAATAATACTAATAATAATAATAATAATAATAATAATAATAATAATAATACATATAATACATATAACCCTTAAAACTCTACAGTTGCTGTTCTTTTAAGAAAAAGAAAGGAAGAAGGAAAGGAGTGGAGAGAGAGTGAGAAATCGAGAGAGAGGGGAAGAGTGAGGAGAGGGTTTCTCACCAGAGGGCTCGACTGCGCAGGGCGGAGGTCGGTGGCACGGCGGCTCTTGGCGTCCGGAACTTGTTGAAGTCGCCGGATCTGGGCTCGGCACGGAGGTCGCCATGGCGAGTTACAACGGCGGAGCCCCGGCGCTGGGCGGCCTTCCTAGCCGGGGATGAGCGGTCAGAAGCTATTGGCGTTGCGGAGGTCAGGTCCGATGGGGGAAGGCAGCTGGTCGGGGTAAGGGTGGCGCAGCGATCAAGCGACGACGACGAGGTGTGCGTCGGCGGAGGCGGATTAGCTTCTCTCCCTCTCTCTCTCTCCCGATGATGGTGGTTTTATGTTTCTGTGAGGCGATCGATTTGGTGGTAAAGGATTTGGTGTCGGGAAAGGAGGCGAGGTTTCCGACGTTGGTAGTTGGAGGTGGGGTGCTGGTGGTCGTAACTACGCCGATGGTGGCGGTGGCTATGCTGGCGGCGGCGGTAGTGGAGGCAGGGTGCCGAGTTAGCCGACCGGAAGGCTGTGCTTGGGGGTGAAGACGGGACGAGGATGTGTGGTGATGGTTATGCAGGTGGTCGTCGATGGTGTCGACGGAGGTAGGGATGACGAGGGCGTTCTGTGGTTGACGGTGGCTGCGAGTGATGTTTGTGGTCGTGGCGGTGACGGACAATGTCTGCGGTGGTCATGACGGTGATGGTGGAGGAAGTTTGGTCGGTCAAGGGTTGAGGGTTTTCGACGACGGGGAGAGAGACGCTCGGTGCTGTTGGCAGTAGGTTAAGGTGTCGTGTCAGGGTAGGGTGTCGTGTCAGGGGTGTCCGACACGGCTGGGTGGACGTCCGGGATTGTCGAACGAGATGGAAAATATTGTATTTGTAATGGAAAAAATATAGTGGATGGGAAAGAAGGACACCGACACGATGCACAATGTCTTGGGTTAAGGAATTGGTTTGGTGGAATTGTAGAAAAAGAAACAGAGCCTCTCCTTATATAGGAGGTGAATTCCTCTAGTTGGATATGGGTTGGGATTAGATTAAGTCCCTATGGATAAATCCCTATCTAATTTTAAATCTCTTTAAATTCCATTCAATCATATCTATCAAAATATAAAACTACGTAATCTTATTTGTAATTCAAAAACTATTTCAAATAAATCAACACAATCAAATTTTAAATTTAAATTACCTTAATCAATTAAACATTTAAAATATCCTTTTTGAATAATAAAATAATAATATTAATTAATTTCAAAAATGAAATTATATATATGAATTTAAATTCATGTACCTCTTATGCAAAGGAATATTTATATAAAACTTAGTTTTCTAAAATAGCTACTTATGTTTGTAAAATAAAATAGCCTTTTTATAAATAAATAAACAAAATAAAGTTTTGGCAATCTCGACACGACGTATTTTATAATTTATACGCAAATAGAAATATCTTATACTTATTTTGAAAAACAACTTATTTCCATATGAAGAAAGACTTTAATTAAAACCCTTGTGTATATAAAAAAATACGTACTTTCTGGCATATACGTGCTCGCACGCGACGTACAGATATGAAATAAAAATCAATATCAAAATAAATAAAAAATAGTAGTAGAAATTTAGGGGATTTACATCCTACCCAACTTACAAGAATTTCGTCCTCGAAATTTAGGAATAGATAGGGTAGGTAGGGTTGAAGAGGTAGCAAGAGTTTATCGATAAGAAGTTATGATTTATATCACTGGGAGAGAAGGCAATCAAAATATTAGTCAAGAAGGCGAACGACATTTCAATAATAATAGGACATTTGAATATATAACTAGAAAAGAAATTCGACAGTTCTAGTTAAGAATATGATTATGCGTATGACAACCCCAATGTCTATATTCGATACTTACTATCGTCAACCTCATAACCGTGTGATCCTTTCTTACTCTAATTATGAACAAACCCCTATTCGAAACTGAAATTCACGTTTGATACAAAATCGTTGATACCTTTGGATACTTAGTTTTTCATATATTATTCTCCAAATTAATTTCCATCCTCCAAAATTTTCTTATAAATCAAAATTCAAATAATCCATAGGATCCTTCTTTTCTTCTTTATTCCCTTTGGAGTTTCTCCTCAATTTTTAACTCACAAAAATTTAGGTTCCTTAAAACATATTCTCGAATCATAAATCTCGTAATCTTAGTTCAAATCTTGATTGTAACCTTTTGTATAAAAATCATATACCTTATCATAAGTCCCAAAACTTTTTGGGATTCAATAAATTCCTAATTTTTTTTTACTTTTCTATATATTTCTCAAAATCTACCCATCCTAGTAGAAGTTTCGCATCCATCGATATAGGATCCAATCCTTTGAGCATCGAAAACCCTCATTCTTAAAATTTTGATTATTCCTTGAAGTCAAATTTGTCAATCTATAACCTCCTCACGTTTAATCATTTCTTTAACACAAAATTTTATTATCACACAAAAATTTCTCAATCTTTAATCTATTAGTGTCCTTCCCGAAATGTAACATACAATCACATCTTATTTATTCCTCGTAATAGTACAATTCTCTATCCAACCATTCCTTTACTCTCTCTGTGGAGTTTTCTAATTAAGTCATATAACTGAAGGGTGTCATGATTCAGTTTCTATTCTTTAAACAAGGAAATATACAAGAAAAAAATTAGTATAAACTATGGTGAAGTAAAAATTGAAATCCTCAATGAGTGAAGCAAACAATTGGGAGGGAAGTAAGGGTCGCTAATGTTGCATGAAGAGTAAAGGTATTATGGATTTAAGTAAATCAAGATAATAAAAGGACAAGAGTCAAGCAATCAAGATAAAATACAAAGTTAAGCATTTAAGGAATTAAGTAGATCACAATCATATATTGGGTTGAAAGATATAAGTCGAGGTTGAGTCTCTATCTGTAGTCAAAAGTATATTGGTGCCACGATAAAGGTTATAGTTTAGTCTTTATGACCCAAAAGTCGTATCATAAAAATAGAGTACAAGGAGATGTGTTTTATTGGCACGCGATATACCTATATGAAGGTGGGCTCGTCTAGGTCTTGTGTATGGAATTTGTTGGAAGAAAAAGTCTATTGTTGTGCTCCAAATATCAAAGTCATGATATGAAACACCAAATGATCAAAATAGAAAGTGGGTTCTCATGTCGTACTAATTAATGCACAAAAAGGATACAGTTAAAGCACAAAATAAAGATAATTAAGAAATCTCGTAGATCAAGTTAAAATAAGTTAGGGATATGGTTTCTAGAGAGAAGATAGTCTCTTAGATGGAACATGGTTAAGGGAAAATTTTAATCATTTCTAAGTTTCAAATAATTAGATGGTCACAATAAAAATCTAGATTTGAGGGATGGTCGAGTGGGTCAAGATAAAGATATAGTCATACAGTTTGGTCGATGACTAACTATACTTGTGTATATGTCATATCATAATCATAGGTGGTATGACAACTTATTGTGGAATACTTGCATCTCATTAGGGTGACCTTGCTTGTTTTTTGGTCCTTCACCAATATATGATATAATCTAACAATTTTAAGTTCCTCAAAAGTTTCTCAATAAAATTCTCAAGATACTCCACCAAAATTTCTAATTATTTTAGGCTGTCAAGTTTAATCAAAATCTAAATCTCTAATCATTCTTGAAATAGTCCTTGTATATCGAAAATTGAACATACCCTCTCTTTTTTTTCACCAAAATTTAAATATCCATAATCAAGGCTTTAAACTCGAAATCTAAATTAACTTTATAAATCATAGATCATATGACACAATTTGAAATTTGAATTTTTCTTTCAAAGTCGATTTCATATCTTCCAAAATATTTTAAACAAAAATTTTACCATCATCTCTTCAAACTCAAAATTAAATAAACTTATAAATCGTACGCACAATTTAAAACCTCAAACTCTCTCTCCCTTCTAAACTTTCGTCTCTCTAGTCATCTACAAAATCATAATTTAAACTCTTTAAATAATCTCGAGATAAACTTTATCATATTACAATCCAAACTTAAAGTTAACCGTAAATCATGTGTCATAATATAAAAAATTAAGATATTTCTCAAATCGATTTCATATCCCTAATAAATCATAACTATTTCACAATTTCAAAATTTATAAAAATTTTGTTTTCTCGATCTAGCTATCCTCTTGTGTATACCACCTTGTAATATCAAATAAAATTTCAACTATCCTTTGATGGCGGTAATATGCTACTACCCAACTTGGAATAAACTAATCCTCAAAAATCATACTTTTAGGAAAAATGTCTTTATAACTCAAATAAGACCTCAATATACCCTAATTGTCAATGTAATCTTCCTAGCCATGTGTTTGACCTATGAGCATATAATAGTATGGTCATCTTCCTAACTGTCACTAAAAATAAGAGTTCACGGTAAAAAAAAGTTCAAGCAGGATGCAATTCAAGGGTGGTAACAAGAGTTCTAAACTTGAACAAGGAAGGAGGTCAAGCTTGTGGATGAGATCCTAAACTCTATTCCTATATGCAGGTTCACATCGGTACAGTCACGTAACCTAAGTAATAAATTTGACCTGTATGGGCCACCATAAAAACATGTAACGCCCCAGTCCCAAAATACGTAGGACTAGGAACATAGACATGCCAGCCGTATAAATATACGTAAGCTGTAAAATGCAGTAGAACCATGACTAACTAATCTCATCCACAAAATGAAAGAATAAAAGATATCATATAATTAGCTATGAAATTGTCATTTTGTACATGTAGTTGGGCGGAGACAAATCCACTACCAACTTTGAAAACATAACAAAAGAAAGATTTTGGCGAGCAAATCGAAGAGGATCTAAGTGCAATCATCATCGAAGAAATAGTGACGATCATGGCCATGGCTAGAACACGTACGAAGGATAAGAGCACACACCTGACGAGATAACCAGGTCCTCAGAGGGACGTAATAAGATACAATAAATATGCCATATAAATACTGAATATAAAATATACCACAAATAAAAAATAAGTGACAAGACACCAATAAGGTAACCTAATCGTACTAAAGTGAACATGCAGCTGAGAATAAATCTTTCGTCGCATGAGCCCTGACTGAAAATGGGATCTGGTATAGTCCCCACTTGGGCACCAGTGACGTAAGGGCATGACGTTCAAAAATGACAGTGGCAAACCTGAGAGGCAAAATATATCCGTATCTCCAGCGGAGCTTCCGGGTTACAAGGAAAGTGCAATCGAAGCCCATACAACAAGGAAATGTTCTCTCCACCCAATGTACCTATCATGTCGCATCCATGACCATGTAACACTACTAACCGTCAAGTCTTCTAACGTACAACTATTGACAGTTAGACCTAATGTACGTCCTATACGCATCACTGATCAGCCAATACGAAAGTTCGGATGCTATATGCTACTCACAACTCACATATCTCGTGGCACATCAGTGTCAAAGTTTATTTAATACACTAAACTTGTGGTAGTCCCTTAACTCTAGGTCTATATGCAATCAAAGGATAAATAACAAGGTACAACTAATATCACTGAGCAGGCAGTAAATCAGGAACTGTAATAATGGTACAGCTAAAAGTATGGGAAATAAATACACAGTGATATGCAATAAATAAAATACAGACTAATTTATAAACAGTAAATTGTGACAAGGTATCTTGCCTGGTGTGTCGCCTGATTGTATGGTGTTCTGCCAAGTTTCGATGTGTCTCATAGCCATGGTTGATACGTGGAGTGTCACCCTCATTTCCTGTATTTCTCGTAATTCGTATTTATTCGTATCTGGATTTTGGTATATATTTTTATTTTTTTCGACTTGTGGAATTTCGGTATTTCTCGTATTTTGGGTTTTGTCTTGGCTCGGTTTTAATTGGTTTGGGTTGGTTTGGTTTGGTTCTTTATGGTTGGATTACCTTAGCCTATGCTCCACCTTCATTCCACCACAACTCCCCCTCTTTATAATCCCCATCTACCTCTCTCTCTCTTCATTACCACCACCATTTATTTTCTTCTTCTCCTCCTTCCTCCACAACTCTCCACCCATAGGCAAGTGCATCTTGCCACTACATGAGAACCCTCTTTTCCTTGTCTATTTGATAGATTAGGACATGGTGATCAACATTAGAACTTAGGTTTTTGTGATTTGGAGCCTCCATTGTTGTAGATCTAAGTTATTTCCATTTTCGGATTTTATATGGTTTGAGCTTCTTAAGTTGGATTTTATGGGTTTTTGATGTTTCCATGTGGAAGAGCATTCAGTTTCACTCCAGTTGGAACTTTGGAAATCCGGATTTGGAGTTCGGATGGCCAAGTTATGATGCTTTGAAGCTTGGGTTCAGCCATGGCGTTCTTGCTGTTTGGAGAAGACAGTGAGCAGTGTGCAGAGCTTCTTAGCTTACGCCACTGAGTCTTGGATATGCTTTCTGTTGGAAGCGTGTCTCCTACGTGCGTGCTTTTGTGCGTATGCTTCCTTGAGCGTGCGTGACTTTTCATGTACGCTACTTCCTTGAGCGTGCGTGACTTTTCATGTACGCTGCTCCCTTGAGCGTGCGTGACTTTTCATGTACGCTGCTTCCTTGAGCGTGCGTGACTTTTCACGCAGCTGCTCCCCTTGAGCGTGCGTGACTTTTCACACAGCTGCTCCCTGTAGCGTGCGTGACTTTTCACGCAGCTGCTTCCTTGAGCGTGCGTGACTTTTCACGCAGCTGCTCCCTATAGCATGCGTGACTTTTTACGCAGCTGCTTCCTTGAGGGTGCGTGACTTTTCACGCAGCTGCTTCCTTGAGGGTGCGTGACTTTTCACGTAGCTGCTTCCTTGAGCGTGCGTGACTTTTCACGCAGCTGCTTCCTGTAGCGTGCGTGACTTTCACCTACGCTACTCTCTCAGCGTGCGTGACTTTTCGTACGCTGCCCCCTGACCCCTTGCTTAACCCATTGGCTCTTCGAGTTTTTGGTCTTAATTCTTTAAGCTTGGCTTTTCTATAGCCCTGTATATTGATATTTTATTAGATATTTTACGTCCATTTTATATCCTTACGCCTTTTGTCCTGAACTTGATAATCACGAATTTACTGAATATGTTTGGAATTGATAATTGAGCATGACCTGATAAGTAGCCCGTCGTGGCGCACTCCTGACTAGTACACTTGATATGATAACCTGACCTGATATATCTTGAATAGCTGTTGCGACGGCTACCTGACATGACATGACCCGTATAATTAATCCTGACACCGTGGGCGATTGTGCTTGTACAAATAATACAGTCGTGTCTTGCATCATGTCTAGGAGGGGACTCCTGAGTACCACGGTCAGGAGTACCTACGGAATTGGACTAAGGTTAATAATTAGTATAATTCACTAGTCATGAAGAGATGTTCCCCAGTTACAGGCGATCCCGTTATCCCGGCCGCAAATGATTGGACTTGTAGCCTGCCGACGAGTAGGGCACATTTCCAGTCCACTGTTATGTGGGGCACCCTCCATTGTCACTTAAATGATTGAACTCTATTGTCACTATAATGCATTGTACTCTCTAGATTGTCACTATAATGATTGCCTGGATAACCTGGATAGCTGCAGGGCCTGTGACTACTTGGAGCATCTCATTGCATCTTGCTAGTAACTAGGATTATAATAACCCTAGTTAGTTAATGTAGAAAGTCGTAGGCAATGATTGGCCGTGATTGCTTGGATGGAGTCTAGTCCAGTATAGTATTGTCTAGAAATAATTGATTGTAAGATTGTACCAGAATGATTGAGGGATTGTCACTCCAGATTGTCACTATAATGATTGTCACTCCAGATTGTCACTATAATGATTGTCACTCCAGATTGTCACTATAATGATTGTCACTCCAGATTGTCACTATAATGATTGTCACTCCAGATTGTTAATTGACCTGATTTCTTATATTTATCTTGCCGATAAATGGTGAGAGAAACCAAGTTCCGTTCAGACGAAGGGTTACAACCCCGGTCCTTGTTTGGTTTACGGGTTGTAACCTAGCTATCTGAATAGTCCCATGGTTATCTCATCGTATATCATCTTGACATGCTTTTCCATATGTCCTGTCATTTAGTGAGTCTATGCAAGATTGTCTTTTATAATTACCTATCATGCTTTTTTTTAAATTACTGTCTCTTATTATGTAATTATATTATTGTGCTAATTTACTGGCTTTGGTTCTTATTTGTGGCCTCCTTTGTGGCACTTGCTCTTTCTGGGGTCTGACCCAGCTGGTTTTGTATGGCCAGATACCGGAGCAACACCAAAGGATCTACCTGTCTTCCAGCCCGATGGTGGTCACCAGGCGTAACCAGGACATCGAGTGGGTTTCTTTTGTTCTCCCACTGTAATATTGTAAATTATTCTTTTGAGGCGTTTAGCCGACGAGCAAGTGTTAGCTCGATTGTACTTACTTACTGTCTGCCTACGGGCTGTAACATGATTGACAAGCCCCGGGGGTTGATCATGTATGACTGAACTCTTGCTAGTCCTCACATTTTGTAACGACTAGCTTCATGATCATCTGGATATGTAATGTTTGGGACGCCTTACAATTGTATATTTGGAGATCTGATATCTTGTGATTATTATTAGTTGGTTGAGATTGAGACAATAGGCTATTTTATGACCTTAAGAGACTGATGGATTGTAGTAAAACCCTCACATATCTAGACAGCCGTGACCGTATAGCGGTGTGGATCCCATTCCGTTATACGTAGCTGGCTATGTCTGCCCCCGCTCTCCAGTATTCTGGTTCTGGGGCGTGACATGGAGTCCGAGGTCGCGAGAAAATAGGCAAACATGATCAGTCATGAGTAATGAGGATAATTGGAAGAATTTTTGGAGCAGGTAAATATACAAATTCTTAGAAATATTTATATTACTTTAAAAATATGTTTACTTGTAAAAATTTATTTACGGAAATACTTTGAAAATATGTATATATAATAATTTGGAAAATTACATCTTATTAGCCAAAATATATGTTTAGATGAATACTTGAAAAATTAATATATATATTGTAGAAAAGTAACTTTTCGTTAGTCAAAATATTTTAATAAAATATAGGAAAAATAATTTTTTTGGGCTATTGTGTGTTGTCAAAATAATTTCTATTTATTTAATAAAAGAGAAGAATACAATAAAAAATTCTAAAAAATCATAATCATAAAAAATAAGAGTAATGATATAATAATAACAGTAATAATATAATAATAATACTAATAACAATAATAATAACAGTAATAATAATAATAATAATAATAATAACAATAAAACTAATAATACATATAACCCTTAAAACTCTACAGTTGCTGTTCTTTTAAGAAAAAGAAAGGAAGAAGGAAAGAAGTGGAGAGAGAGTGAGAAATCGAGAGAGAGGGGAAGAGTGAGGAGAGGGTTTCTCACCAGAAGGCTCGGCGGTGCGGCGCGGGGCGGAGGTCGGTGGCGCGACGGCTCTGGGAGTCCGGAACTTGCTGAAGTCGTCGAATCAGGGCTCGACGCGGAGGTCGCCATGGTGAGTTACAGCGGCGGAGCCCCGGCGCTGGGCGGCCTTTCCAGCCGGAGATGAGCGGTCGAATGCTATTGGTGTTGCGGAGGTCAGGTCCGGTGGGGGAAGGCGGCTGGTCGGGGTAAGGGTGGTACAGCGGTCAAGCGACGACGACGAGGTGTACGTCGGCGGAGGAGGGTTAGCTTCTCTCTCCCTCTCTCTCCCGATGATGGTGGTTTTGTGTTTCTGTGCGACGATCGATTTGGTGGTGATGGATTTGGTGTCGGGAAAGGAGGCGAGGTTTCTGACGTTGGTAGTTGGAGGTGGGGTGCTGGTGGCCGTAACTACACTGATGGTGGCGGTGGCTATGCTGGTGGCAGCGGTAGTGGAGGCAGGGTACCGGGTTAGCCGATCGGAAGGCTGTGCTTGGGGGTGAAGACGGGACGGGGATGTGTGGTGATGGTTATGCAGGTGGTCGTCGATGGTGTCGACGGAGGTAGGGATGATGAGGGCGTTCTGTGGTTGATGGTGGCTGCGAGTGGTGTTTGTCGTCGTGGCGGTGACGGGCAATGTCTGTGGTTGTCATGACGGTGATGGTGGAGGAAGTTTGGTCGGTCAAGGGTTGAGGGTTTTCGGCGATGGGGAGAGATACGCTCGGTGTTGTTGGCAGTAGGTTAGGGTGTCGTGTCAGGGTAGGGTGTCGTGTCAGGGGTGTCCGATACGGCTGGGTGGACGTCCGGGATTGTCGGACGTGATGGAAAATATTGTATTTGTAATAGAGAAAATATAGTGCATGGGAAAGAAGGACACCGACACGATGCACAATGTCTTGGGTTGAGGAATTGGTTTAGCGGAATTGTAGAAAAAGAAACAGAGCCTCTCCTTATATAGGAGGTGAATTCCTCTAGTTGGATATGGGTTGGGATTAGATTAAATCCCTATGGATAAATCCCTATCTAATTTTAAATCTCTTTAAATTCCATTCAATAATATCTCTCAAAATATAAAACTAAGTAATCTTAATTGTAATTCAAAAACTATTTCATATAAATCAACACAATCAAATTTTAAATTTAAATTACCTTAATCAATTAAACATTTAAAATATCCTTTTTGAATAATAAAATAATAATATTAATTAATTTTGAAAATGAAATTATATATATGAATTTAAATTCATGTACCTCTTATGCAAAGGAATATTTATGTAAAACTTAGTTTTCTAAAATAGCTACTTATATTTGTAAAATAAAATAGCCTTTTTATAAATAAATAAATAAAATAAAGTTTTGGCAATCTCGACACGACGTATTTTATAATTTATACGCAAATAGAAATATCTTATACTTATTTTGAAAAACAACTTATTTTCTATATGAAGAAAGACTTTAATTAAAACCCTTGTGTATATAAAAAAATACGTACTTTCTGGCATATACGTGCTCGCACGCGACGTACAGATATTAAATAAAAATCAATATCAAAATAAATAAAAAAAATAGTAGTAGAAATTTAGGGGGTTTACACCTCTTCCGATAGCTTCTATCCACAAGTCGTTCCTTCTAGCCGGTGTACGTGGCTGACTAGACCCAGCTCCCCCATCAGCACCCCCTCCCTTAGTAGTCCCTCCCTCACCGACCCGACTCTCTAATGTCTCAAACGTCTCCTATATTTATTTACGTAAATAGATTTAGAGTTAATATTTATATTATAGTTACAATTAAGTACTAGTTTTAGATATTGTAGGTTTTGTCTTTGATTTGTATTATTAATTAGGGTTATGGTTAGGATATTTAGACTTAGGGCTAGCTATTTAGGTGAAATAAATAGAGTCAAGTACAATGAAGAATGTAATTCGATAGCACTGAGGAAACTTTTATAGGTTTTGGTCGTCCGATCATCTACGAGCTTCCCATCCTTCTAATTCGTTTGTGGGCACGTCAAAGATTTTGGAAAAAGTCGACGGTGTTCGGGCCTTCGCATGTCTTAGTGACCTTCCCATAATGTAATAATTAAACATCAATTAATAACTAAAAACTAAAATTAAATAATCAAACATATAACAAATAAGAATACTTACCATCCTTTGATAACGCTCTGAAGTTGGGATGGATCCACCCGTGTGGTGACCACCCTTAGTACGGATAGCCTTCACGTTCTCACACTTGGCCTTATAGGCCGGAGTGTCCATCTTCTTCTTCTTCATCTCCTCCTAAAAATTCTCCTTCAACCACTCCTTGTGATGATCTCCAGGGAGTGTAGCCAACACCTTCTGGTCGTTGATCATATCCCTCAGCCTTTTGCTGGTTATGGACTTGTAGCACTTCTGAATCGCCTGATATCTGTGCTCGAACCACCAACAGAACTTCTGCAAATAAGAAAAAACACACACAATGAGCAAATATTTAAGAGATAGTGTAAACAAAAATAATCTTATTTTTTTATACCGCTAGCATCTCTAGCCAAATAAATCGCCTCTCTGATGGGATGTCCCTGAAGTTCAGATAGGGACCGTAGAATTGACGATGCATCAAGTCCCCCAAATCTCTCCCAGCTTGGAGCGAAAAGAACCTGAAATAAGTAAACAATATACCATTAGAAAATAAAGAGAGTATGAATAAATATGAATACTAACAATTATATACTTATGTCACCCATTGGCCCATAGCTCGGGACGACTGATGTTGGCTGACCACCCTAGTAGAGTAGGAGGATATGCAAATCCTGGTCGACGTATGTATACTCCATGGTCCACCAACAAACTAGGATATGGATTCGCCCTAGAGTAACAACCTGTGTAGTCTCCGGTGTAAAAGTCAGATCAGTCGAACTAGGGGGAGTACTAGTAGGAGTAGATGCAGAAGGAATATCAGGACTAGCTCCCCCTACTGATGAACGAGTGAATGGTAGAGATAAACCATCATCATCATCAATGAAGTCACCATCGCTAGCTCCTCTACAATCTGCAATTGGAGTAGTGGGAAGAGAAGGACGAGATGAAAATCGTCGACATCGTCCACAACCTAGTCCCGCCATAGGCAAATCTGAAAGAAATTAAAAAATGGTGTGATGAAACAAAGAATCAATACAAATCTAATAGAAATAAAAAATAGTGTAATGATACTCAGAAAGTAATGATGTAATGTGATAAAAAATAATACTGACATGTCATGATACTAATAGTAATAGTTTGATGAAATAAATAATACATACTAATCTTCTTCATCTTCTGATTCATCTTATGTTATCTTCATATTCTACTTCTTTATTTTTACTATCACTTTGTAACCCCTCTATTCTTAAATAAATAAGATTTAGAATTTGTTCCTAATATTTTATTATTTTTAATAATTTTTAAAATATTTTATTCAAATTTATTTATTTTAATTAAACTATAATTGGTTATTCTAATTGAGCTTTTCTTAATAAACTTTATTTGATTGCTAATTATAATGATTCATTGAACTTTGATTTTCCATGACTTTTCATGTAGTATATTTTATGAAATTTATTTGATAGTTTATACTGGTTCAGACTAAGTAATTTGATTAATTAAAAATAATATTTTTTTGGATTAATTAATTACTATTATTAGCTGGAATTATTTTTAATTAACTATAATTTTTTAATATGGTAATGGCAGACTAGTAATTCCTTCCAACTTGACCGGTTATTTAGGAAGTCCATTGTTGAATACCTAGTCACATGACTAGGGGGAACATTCTGGAATCATTAGACTAATCATGATTAGTATGGAATATTCTAGGAATATTTCCTCAACTATGTGCCTAGAGATTCTATGAATTTCCTAATGGGGCTATAAATAGCCATCATTTATTACTGGATTAATTATTCCTAATCTACTGCCTAGCTACCGTGTCTACGTGTCCGTGTCCATTTCACTATTTCTTATATTTTTACATATACAGCTGTATCCCGACACGGACATTCTCCGTGCCATCCCCATCCCGATCGTATCCTGTGTTCTCCGACACAGAATTTACATCAGAACTCAGTTCTCTATGTCTCGTGTCCCCTGACACGGACAGGTACACCAGATCCACAATTTTTAGATCTAAACCCTAACTCTACTGGAGAACCACTGCCACCGATCATCGTGTTCAACTGTCTCGTCGGAGACCTCAGTCGCCACTCCGAGACTGTCACGCCCTAGAACCAGAATACTAGAGAGCGGAGGACAGACACAGTCAGCTACGTACATTAGAGTGTAACACAGTTTGTAATATGGTCACGACTGTCTAGATGCATGAGAGTTAATCTACAATCTGTCAGTCTCTTATGGTCAACAACAAGCCTTGTGTCTCAATCTCAAGCAAGCAAATAGATGTTACAAGATGTTAGATCATCAAACATACCAAAGGAAGGCGTCCCAAACATTATATATTCAGATGATCATGAATCTAGTCATACAAAATGCAAAGACTAGCAGGAGTTAAGTCATATAAGATCAACCCTAGGATTTGCTAATCATGTTACAGCCCTTAGGCAGACAGAAATAAAGTTTCAACACGAGATAACACGTGCTCGGCTGCTAAACGCCTTAAAAGAATAAGTTACATTAGAGTGGGAGAGCAAAATAAGAAACCCACTCGTTGCCACGGTTACTCCTGGTGTTCACCATCTGGCTGAAAGACAGGTATATCCTCGGGTGTCTCTCCAAAATTTGGACATACAGAACCAGCTGGGTCAGACCCCGAAAAGAGCAAGTACTACAAGGGAGGCTCCACTTATGAACTAAAACCAGCATAAAATACATAGGAGAACATAATTATAGTAACATAAAGACAAAAATTAAAACTAAACATACTTGCTTGCATTAGGAAGAACGAGAGGTGGAATATAATTCCCGTGCTAATCATGAGACAATCATTCAGGCATGACCATTCACGTCCTACGGCTTGCTATCATTAGCTAACTAGGGTTATCACAGACCTAATTACTAACAAGATGCAGTTGAGATATTCATGCAGTCAAAAGCCCTGCAGACTATCCAGGCTATCCAGGCGAAAGTTACGAGAGTTATCAGGATTACTAGTGTACTTGAGTGCTGGGATACAAGAAGTGCAACACATGACAGTGTGCCGGAAATGCACCCTACTCAACGGCAGGCTGCAAGTCCACAGGTGTGCCCGGGATAACGAGATTGCCTATTACTGGGAAATCTCTCTATATGAACTACTTGATCAATCTAGTAGTTTAACCTGGTAACCAGGAATCCATGTCCAAGATATAATGCAAGATAAGACAGGTAGCTTATACAATCACAATCGAAAAAATTAACCATAGAGTCAAGAAAAGAGTTACACTAGCAAGACATGAATAGCTGCCACAACAACAATCAAGGTTATACGTATCAGGTTAGGATTACTTGTCATATCAAGAATACTTGTCATGAGTGCACCTCGATGGGCCACTGTCAAGATTATAAAGACGAGATCATATTATCATGTTCAAGTTCAAGTTACTAGCTCAAGATTATCAAGTTGGGTCGTCGTAATTTAGGCCAAGTACAAAAAACATACAAAGAAGATCAAGAGCATCCATGGGTGATTGAAACTATCAGTCGTATATGAACTCCAGTTAAAGTGAGACATGAAGATTCTTGAAGCCAAGACGAAGTTGTACAACTTTTATGTTTTGAGTTTTATAATATTTTAGCTAAAAAATAGCTTAAACATGCAAAAACAGTCATTTAGATATCGCTCGACATAGATTATTGTGCGAGCACGCGAAGCGCACGATGCACGGGGACAAAACAAGCCACGACATGTGGGGCTCGGATGCACGGTACGCGGGCGCATGACAAACAAAATGCACGGGCGACGGACGCATGAAAAACGAAATGCACGGGCGCACGGCACATGAAATATATGGCGTACGTGGATAAAACTGGCTACGGCGCGTGGGGCGCAGGTGCACGGCGCACGGGTACCCAACAAATGAAATGTATGGGCGTACGGCACGCAAAACATGTGGTGCACGTGGACAAAACTGACCATGGTGTGCAAAAAATGAAATACACGGTCGCGGATGCACGACAAGTACGGCAAGTGAAATGCATGGGCACACGTCATAAAAAATACGCGGGCAATAATGCAGGACACACGGGTGCGCGACAGACGGGCGCACGATATGCGAAGCGTGGGTGCACGGCGTGGACCAAACTGGCCACGGCACACGGAGCGTGGGTGCACGGCGCACGGGTGCATGACATACGAAGCACGCACGCTGTAACACCCCAGTCCCAAAATACGTAGGACTAGGTATATCGACATGCCAGCTGTATACATACGAAGTATACTCCAATATATGGAAACCTCGTATGAATACATAAGCTGTAAAATGCAGTAAACCAAGAGTAAGCTAATCTCATCCACAAATGAAGAATAAAAGATATCATATAATCAACTGTAATAAGTCTTTGTACAAAATGTTGGGCGGAGACAAATCTACTACCAACAAGTAAGGAAAAATATACATGAAAATGGAAATGATTTGACGGGAGTAGCAAAGAAAGACCCAAGACACGTCATCTCCGAATGAATAGAGGAGATCGCGACCTCGGCTAGAACACCTGCAATATCACAGAAGCACACACACCTGGAGAGATAACCAGGTCTTCAGAGGGACGTAACAAGATACATAAAGAACATGCCACATAACTGAATATATATACTATGTCATAAATCACAAGTAAAGTAAATAGTCCCACTCATAACAAGATCCAATACCTCATCATCGAAACAGTGGACTACCCCTACAACCAAATAAGGACAAGGGGTAGCACACTATGCCGCGATGAGACATTGTCCCAAGCTACAAATGGAACCGGGTGATATGACATTGACGAGGGTTACCTAACCATCTAATGTATTTATGCAGTAAGAACAAACCTTCAACGCATGGGCACTCTGGCTCAGTAGCAGTAATCTCAGGTATGGTCCCATCAGGATACCAGGGACCTCAAAGCATAACATTCATCGAATGTCAGAGGCCAGCAGTAAATCAGGTATCAAGATCCAGGACCGTATCTCCCGCGGAGATAACCGGCAATAGGAAAGTGCATACTTGGCCCATATATTAAGGAACTATTCTTCCCACCTAATGCCTAACAGAGTCACATCATGACTCATATACCTCTACTAACTGCTAAGTCTCCTAACATGCCTCTATTAGCAGTTAGTCCTAACGCATGCGCATGGGGGATCAGCCCACACGTAAGAACCTCTACATGCTACTCATCTCACACATCCTTGTGGTACAACTGTGTCAAGGTATATGCAGTACACTACAAATGGTAGTCTCTTAACTCTAAGTCCACATGCAATCAAAGGATAATAACAAAGTATATCTAATATCACTGAGCAGACAGTAAATCAAGAACGGTAAGAACTGGAAATAAATGAACAGTGATATATAATAAAATACAAACTGAATATAAATAGTATAATGGCAAGGTATCTTGCCTGAGGTTATGTGCAAAAGAGAATAATCCAGTAGCTCGAACAGACAAATAAACGAAGCAAGAAAAGCCAAATCCTGCAGATGTCTCCGGATACTGCAATAAACATCACGAACGAGTTTGGAATAAAAGATATGCCTAGAAAATGCCTGTCCAAAAGTTAAATTCTGGAACAGGGGCAAAATCGTAATTTCGGGTCAAGATGATGTCCGCCGTTGGATCCGCTTTGCACCAAAATGCGTGCCAATATCTAAGGTCTCTAAAGTCGTCAAACTACATGTCTACAAATTTGTTTTGATGGGACAAACCCAACGGTATGTCCAATTTTGGATTCTGGTGGGCTGTGCACAAAATCGTCCGTTGAGTGGGATTGTGGGCCCGCCAAAATAGCATCCCGATCAACGGTCTCAGAATCGGACCAAACTTGGCTCACAGGACCAGAAAAATATTTCGAGTCCAATGACATAAGTTTCATCGCGATATGATGAGTGTGCACAAAGTTGTGACTTAATTTGTAAAGGGTCGATACGGGGTATCTCGACGGATACGCACTGATTTCGTCGCGCTCATGCCACGAAATCGGGTTCCGTCAGTTTCCATACGTCGACAACATCCATATGCGCCTTTTGATGTATATAGTTCACGACCACGTCACCCGGTTTGTCGGGGCGCACGCCGTATCGGGTGTTTTTCCACTTTTTGAAGACAGAATTTACAATTTTTCGTGAAACTTTAACAACGTGTAACTTTTTACATACTAAATGAAAAGTGAATCCAGAAGGTGCGTTACAATCTCGGTTATGTTGTCTTTGACTGTCTTCAATTAGTTTCTACAAAATCCTATTGTACATAAAGAAAAGTGGCCGACAAGTTGTTTTTTTTAAAAACAGTTTTTAATATTTCAAAAAAGTGGTTTTTCTCCAACTTCGTCTCAATTTTTCGAGCAAGTTGGATGGCCATGTTGAAATCCACCTGGGGAATCTCGAAGAGGGTCATGTGGGCTTTCTACACGAATTTACGGATCTAAAATCAGAGTAGAATTGACAGAGAAATTGATCGGGGAAGTGGGATACCTTAAAGTGGGAATCTGTTGTTTTATTGTTGTTGTTGTTGTTGTCGCCGTGACGATCCGGAGGCGGAGATGCTGTCACTCCGGCGAGGCTGGCAAGCATGCCGAGGAGAGGGAGAAGGATGGAGGAGAAAGGAGGAAGAAGGTGGAGGAAGAGATTCGGATTAGAGTTTGAATGGGATTTGGAGTTTTTGGTTTCAAACTTGCATATTTATCAATACATATATATATACATATTTATGGATGAGAGGTTTCGGCCTAGGTAGCTGCTGCTACCTGTTATTTATATGGCGACAATGGGGTTTTTGCAAGCGGCTGCTTGCTGGCGTTTGTTTGTGGTGTGGGTGGTCGGGTGGGGCCGACCACCCATTACTCTAATACCTTTTTTTTTCAAATCTTTTTAAATCAATGGCTTAAATCATTATATATATATATATATATATATATATATATATATATATATATATATATATATATATATACAAATATATATCCATATATTCACCATAAAATCTTCAAAAATTTTAAAATAAAAAATAATATTATCCATCCATATATATAATGTATTTAAAGATATTTATATATATGTACAAATTTAATTGACCATAAATAGGACAACAAATAATAATAACATCTAATAGTAATGAATATGTATATTTAATCACCATAAACATAACTTTAAACATATAAATTAATAAGAATAGTCCTATTGTGGTTTTGGTGAACTTATTTCCGAGTTCAAAAATTGTACAACGTGTTACAAAATATAATAATTAATAAAATAAAAACCAATAATTGTATAAATTTATTTTTAAGTCTAATAAAATAATAAAAATAATAATAAAAATTTAGGGATATTACATCCTACCCAACTTACAAGAATTTCGTCCTCGAAATTTAGGATTAATAAGGTAGATAGGGTTGAGGAATAGAAAGAGTTTATCAGTACCAACATACGATTAAATTTTAGAGGAGGCGATGAAACGACGTTCGACACCACCATGCAATAGAAAATTGTGGAGTCGATATATACAAAAATATATCATGGTTATGGAATTGAATAAGGATTACTATTGAAGGTAACAAAATTTTGAATATCCAATTTTAGAGAACAGTAAGAAATTGAGTAGACCAAAGAGAATAAATTAGACATTTAGGAAATGTGATCCCTTATGGGAGAACTGGATACTAATCGTCTTGGTCGAGGGTTTGATTAAGTGAACGATTAGAATCATTCTCGAGTGCTCAAGAATAATTGGGAGGACACGATAACAATTCTAGGGTTGAGAAATGAGGAGTAGTTAAAGGCGAGGATATAGCCACATGAGTCGGTCGGTGGTTATCTACATTTCGTGTATATATAACTGATAGGGCAACTAAAGATGATATCTTTGGTCTATCTATCAAGTACCGTGTGTGGTCTTTCTAAAGTAAGTAAAGTCAACAACAATAAAGTGTTCAAAGACGATGCTATTGAGTACGAAACACGAGGTTCATAGGCGACGAAAATAATTCAGATAAGAGTTGTCAAAGCTGTCGCGGAAGAGACTCTAAGGCAAGTTTACTATGTCTCCATCCACGTAGAATAATATGTGATAAGCGAACCAAAGTGCAATAGGTTGATCAGACCTTCATGCACCGGTTCTGATTAGACAATATGTTAGTGGATGCACCCAATAAAATATGTCATGATCAAGCTTGGTAAAGAAAGAAGCTTGTAAAACTGAAGCTACATTAGCAGCATGAGATAGTCAAAATATGAGCAAGGGAGGTACTGATGAAGGAAATTTTTAAATTGTCCAAGATCTTTTAAAATCAAGGCTCGCCCGAAGTTTGGGCCTATACAGTTGTCTTGGTTGACTAGCTAAGTTAGGGTCCTCTGAACTTATAGTCTAAGCAAACTTATCAACATGGGTCACAAGGACAAAGGTTTTGTTGGGCCGTAAGGTATTCTACCCAACTTACAAGGGTTAAACTAGTAATGGGATGGGACAATGGGTTAAGCAATCAAGATAAAGCACAAATTTAAGCATTTAAGGAACTAAGTAGAACAAAATTCACCTATCGGGTTAAGGGATTGAGTCAAGGTTGGATCTCTTAATTGAAGTAGGGAAGTATTTTGGTGTCATGGTAGAGGTTATAGTTTGGCCATTTTGACCAGAAGGTCATATCATGAAAATAGTGTATAAGGAGACGTGTTTTAGTAGGACATGATATATCTACATGAAGGTGGACTTGTCTAGGTCTTACATATAAAATTTGGTGGAAAGAAAAGTCTAGTGTTGTGCTCCAAATATCCAAGTCACGGTAAGGGACGCCAAAAGCTCAAAATAGAAGGTGGGAGTTTACGAGGTGATAATTAATGCACAAAAATAAAGAAGATCAAGTTAAGGTATGAAATAAAATTAATTAAAGAATCCAGTAAAAATAATTTAGGAACACAATTCTGGAGAGAAGATAGTCTTCTAGATGAATACAGTTAAGGAACCATTAACTCATTATTCAAATTGCAAATGGGTTAGAAGGTCGCAATTAAAAGATCTAGAATTGAAGGAAGGTTGAGTAAGTCGAGGTGGAAATACGGTCACATAGCTGGGTAGATGACTAACAACACTTGTGTATATACTGCTATCATGGTCATAAGTGACATGGCAATTAGTGTGGAATACTTCTAACTCATTAGGGCTACCTTTGTGGCCTACCATTAATATTTTAACTCGTGTTTCCTCCAACAATTTCTGAATAAATATAAAAAATTTAACCACCAAAATTTGTACTCACTCCAAGCCGTTCAAATTTATCACGACAAAAATTTAAATCACTTTCATAAATCTCAAAGCAAGTTTTTATCATGCTACTACTGACTTTTTCAAAATTTTACATTTCCACTCCAACTTTTAAACTCAAGAAACTCATGAATCAACAAAAAATTTATATCACTTCATAACTTTAAAACTCCAAAAATTTCTCCAAAAACCCCCAAGATAAACTTTTAACATATCACTAATAATCTAAAATTTATAGCTCAATATTTTCACGCACTCATCACATAACTTCTATTTCTAAGTCATTCAAACAAAATCATAACTTTTTAAATGGTAAATTCCTTTAATCAATCAAAATAACTTTTCACCACATCTTTAGTAACTTTTCCCAAAGATTGTAATATTAGCAATCTAACTTTAAACTCAATATTCAAATGATCTTATCAGTCATCAAATCAATTTTTTTCTAAAATTTCCAATCCATCTCGAATAAACCTTTATTGTGTCACAAATCAAATCTATATATTTTTCTTCTTCTATCATTAATCTAAATCTTAAACTCAAAATTTTAAATAGGAGTTATCAATCGTAATTCATACAAAAGTTTAAAGTAGATCCTCAATTTGGTTATATATCCTTCAAAATATTTTTAACCAAAATTCTTAATAGCCTTACTCCAAACTTAAAATTCAAAATTTTACGAACTTATTAATTGGGAACCAAACAACCCAATTTAAAACCAAGCTTTATCAACCGCCCTCATAATCTTACAGCAGCATTTAAATTTCAAAAATTCTTTTCAACTAACTTTATATCTATTCAAGGATGTATAGCTATAATCCAATAAATCACAATATCAAATCTTGAAAATCAATCAATTTCTTAAACCAAGTATGAAATTCTATAAATCCTCTAGTGTTTCCTATTTAGAAATCTCAAGGTTAAAACTTTCCGTGGTAATATCCTACTTTAGCAATTACTAATCATTAAATCACACTAAAAAGCCTTTTTAACTCAATTAGAGTCTTGAATGTATTCCAACTGCCAATATAACCATTCTAGCCATGTGTTTGACCTATGAGCATATACTAGTGTAGTCATCTTCCTAGTTGACACTAAGCACAAAAATAAGAATCAACGGTAGAAAGGAATCATGCAAGATGCAATTCAAGGAAGTCAAACGAGAGTTCGAAATTTGAAGCCAAGGGAAGAAGTCAAGCTATATAGATGAGATTCCTAGATTCTAATCCTATGTTGCAGGCTCACATCGGTACAACTACGTAACCAAAGTGACAAACTCGACCTGCATGGACCACCACAAAAACATGTAACGCCCCAGTCCCAAAATACGTAGGACTAGGTACATCGACATGCCAGCTGTATACATACGAAGTATACTCCAATATATGGAAACCTCGTATGAATACATAAGCTGTAAAATGCAGTAAACCAAGAGTAAGCTAATCTCATCCACAAATAAAGAATAAAAGATATCATATAATCAACTGTAATAAGTCTTTGTACAAAATATTGGGCGGAGACAAATCCACTACCAACAAGTAAGAAAAAATATACATGAAAATGGAAATAATTTGGCGGGAGTAGCAAAGAAAGCCCCAAGACACGTCATCTCCGAATGAATAGAGGAGATCGCGACCTCGGCTAGAACACTTGCAATATCACAGAAGCACACATACCTGGAGAGATAACCAGGTCCTCAGAGGGACGTAACAAGATACATAAAGAACATGCCACATAACTGAACATATATACTATGTCATAAATCACAAGTAAAGTAAATAGTCCCACTCGTAACAAGATCCAATACCTCATCATCGAAACAATGGACTACTCCTACGACCAAACAAGGACAAGGGGTAGCAGACTATGCCGCGATGAGACATTATCCCAAGCTACTAATGGAACGGGGTGATATGACATTGACGACGGTTACCTAACCATCTAATGTGTTTACGCAGTAAGAACAAATCTTCAACGCATGGGCACTCTGGCTCAGTAGCAGTAATCTCAGGTATGGTCCCATCAGGATACTAGGGACCTCAAAGCATAACATTCATCGAATGTCAGAGGCCAGCAGTAAATCAGGTATCAGGATCCAGGACCGTATCTTCCGCAAAGATAACCGGTAATAGGGAAGTGCATACTTGGCCCATACTTAAGGAACTGTTCTTCCTACCCAATGTCTAACAGAGTCACATCCATGACTCATATACCTCTACTAACTGCTAAGTCTCCTAACATGCCTCTATTAGCAGTTAGCCCTAACGTATGCGCATGGGGGATCAGCCCACACGCAAGAACCTCTATATGCTACTCATCTCACACATCCTCGTGGAACAACTGTGTCAAGGTATATGCAGTACACTACAAACGGTAGTCTCTTAACTCTAAGTCCACATGCAATCAAAGGATAATAACAAAGTATATCTAATATCACTGAGCAGACAGTAAATCAAGAACGGTAAGAACTAGAAATAAATGAACAGTGATATATAATAAAATACAAACTGAATATAAACAGTATAATGACAAGGTATCTTACTTGAGGTTATGTACAAAAGAGAATAATCCAGTAGCTCGAACAGACAAATAAACGAAGCAAGAAAAGCCAAATCCTGCAGATGTCTTCAGACGCTGCAACAAACATCACGAACGAGTTTGGAATAAAAGATATGCCTAGGAAATGCCTGTCAAAAAGTTAAATTCTAAAACAGGGGCAAAATCGTAATTTTGGGTCAAAATGATGTCCGCCGTTGGATCCGCTTTGTACCGAAATACGTGCCAATATCTACGATCTCTAAAGTCGTCAAACTACATGTCTACAGATTTTTTTTTGATGGGATGAACCCAACGGTATGTCCAATTTTGGATTCCGGTGGGCTGTGCACAAAATCGCCCGTTGAGTGGGATGGTGGGCCCGCCAAAATAGTATACCCATCAACGGTCTCAGAATCGGACCAAACTTGGCTCACAGGACCAGAAAAATATTTTGAGTCCAATGGCGTAAGTTTCATCACGATATGATGAGTGTGCACAAAGTTGTGACGTAATTTGCAAAGGGTCGATACGGGATATCTCGACGGATACGCACTGATTTTGTCGCGCACATGCAACGAAATCGGGTTCCGTCTGTTCCCACACGTCGACAATATCCATACGCGCCTTTCGATGCATATAGTGCACAACCACGTCGCCCGGTTTGTCGGGGTGCACGCCGTATCAGGTGTTTTTCCACTTTTTGAAAACATAATTTACAATTTTTCGTGAAACTTTAACAACGTGTAACTTTTTACACACTAGATGAAAAGTGAATCCAGAAGGTGCGTTACAATCTTGGTTATGTTATCTTTGACTGTATTAATTAGTTTCTACAAAATCCTATTGTACATAAGGAAAAGTGGCCGACAAGTTGGTTTTTTTAAAACAGTTTTTAATATTCAGAAAAGTAGTTTTTCTCCAACTTCGTCTCGATTTTTCGAGCAAGTTGAATGGCCATGTCAAAATCCACCTGGGGAATCTCGAAGAGGGTCATGTGGGCTTTCTACACGAATTTACTGATCTAAAATCGAAGTAGAATTGACAGAGAAATTGATCGGGGAAGTGAGATACGTTAAAGTGGGAATATGTTTTATTGTTGTTGTTGTTGTCGCCGTGACGATCGGGTGGCGGAGATGCTGTCGCTCCGGCGAGGCTGGCACGTACGCAGAAGAGAGGGAGGATGGAGGAGAAAGGAGGAAGAAGGTGGAGGAAGAGATTTGGATTAGAGTTTGAATAGGATTTGGAGTTTTTGGTTTTAAACTTGCATATATATCAATACATATATATATATATATATATATATATATATATATATATATATATATATATATATATACATATTTATGGAGGAGAGGTTTCGGCCTAGGTAGCTGTTGCTACCTGTTATTTATATGGCGGTAATGGGGTTTTTGCAAGCGGCTGCTTGCTGGCGTTTGTTTGTGGTGTGGGTGGTCGGGTGGGGCCGACCACCCATTACTCTAATACCTTTTTTTTTCAATTCTTTTTAAATCAAAGGCTTAAATCATTATATATATATATATATATATATATATATATATATATATATATATATATATATATTCACCATAAAATCTTCAAAATTTTTAAAATAAAAAGTAATATTATTCATCCATATATATAATGTATTTAAAGATATTTATATATATGTACAAATTCAATTGACCATAAATAGGACAACAAATAATAATGATATCTAATAGTAATGAATATGTATATTTAATCACCATAAAAATAACTTTAAACATATAAATTAATGAGAATAGTGCCATTGTGGTTTTGGTGAACTTATACCACACACCTTTTCCGAGTTCAAAAATTGTACAACGTGTTGCAAAATATAATAATTAATAAAATAAAAACCAATAATTGTATAAATTCATTTTTAAGTCTAATAAAATAATAATAATAATAATAAAAATTTAGGGATATTACACACGCGACATGCGAGGCGCGTGCACAGAATTGTTCATCGACCCGACAGCACCGAAGGTGTGTGGGGACCATGAACACGAGAACAACCATAATTTCCTCAAAATAAGTCAAATTCACGCAATTCAAAAGCTAAAATTAGTAGAATTGAATTTCCCACAAATGGAACCATTAGTTTTTGAAAATAATAAGTTTTTAGATATCAAAACCAGGAAAACAAAAAAAAATCTTAAAACTTAGATCTACAAAAATATAACCATCAAAACCAAATATTTCAAGTTCTAAAGATACTTAGAATCATGCAAATAAGAGAATAGAACAATCAAAAATGGAGATCCATCATATTCTCCATTTTGTAAGTTATACTTGCCTTAGGTTTGTGGGAGGAGTAATGGAGAAGGAGAAGAGTTAATAAAATTAATGAGAGGATAGAGAAGGAGTTGGTATATATACCAAGCCAATGCCATATTAAACCAATCCAAACCAAGTCAAGCCAACATGCCATAAAGAACCAAGGTGAACCAAACCAAGACTAAGCAAGACAAGTCTAAATACGGGTCATTTGACAAATGTTTGAAATCTGTACATGTGTATTAAAAATATGTATAATAAAAAATGGGAGTGACAGAGACCTGCCACCGCACCTCGCCGGAGTTCAAAGTTCGTCACCTTCCGCTATACCAGATCTGGTCGAGTCCTCATCATACCGCTTCGACAGCTGACTTCAGATCTGGAACCCCGACGCCTCTACCGTCGTATCGAGCCCTGGACCACCGCGTCCGATCATCACGAACGACCGCCACTAGATCTGACTCGGATCTGGGATTTGAACCTTCTCGCCTCAACTGTACCTAACTGAGCCACCGCCGACGGGACCCAGTGCCATCACGTGGATCTTTGCCGCTTTCTTGAAGTCATCCCTACCAGTTAGGTCTCGAGTCGCCGTGCCTTCGTTGACCGGATCCTGAGCTTCCTCATCGGGTCTTCATTGCTATGATCCGCCGTGAGTCCATAGTTGAGGAGCCACCAGACCTCATCGTTGGATCTGGATGCCAGATCCCAGATCTCGCCATCGTCGCCAGTGCCATCAAGCCGGAGTCCGCCTCATCGTAGCTTGATTGCTCTACGTACCTCACCGTCGTCTCGCCACGATACTTTGTCGACCACAACACCGCCTTCGCCTGACCGATTCGTCGAGTGCTAAGATGAGCGCTCATCTCTCCTTCCTCTCGAGCTTCTTCTTCTTCTTTTTGTCTGTTTGTCTGCTTCTTCTTCTTTATTGTCTTCCTCTTCTTATTACTCCGTCTTTGTTTCTCCTTCTTCATCTTCTTCTTCTTACTAAGTTAGGGTTTTCTTTTTGAGTGTAAGAGAGGATTTGTGGCTGAGTATTGAGAATAAAAGAGAGATGAATATTTAGGGTTAAGGTTTTCTAATAGGTTAGCGAGCCGGGTATTAGATCAGACCGGACAGGCCTTGAAAGAAAATAAAAGAATAATAAATAGTAACAGCAGGCTAGGCTTGGTCTATGGGCCTCTGTAGAAAAAAAGAAATAAAAAGAATCTGTAGCACCAGTAGTAACAGGCTGCATTGTGGGCCGGGCTAGGAGGAAAGCCTAGAAAAGAAAAGAAAGAAAAAATAAAAGAAATTTAGGGTTTAGGACTTTAGGTTGGTATGTGGGCCTATGAAGGTTTTGGGCTAGGTTAAGATACTATTATTATTATTAGTATTATTATTATAAATGCTATTATTATTATTATTTATACTATTAATGCTATTATTATTATTATTATTGTCATTATTATTACTTTATTATTATTATTGTTATTATTATGATTAGTAATATTCTTAATAATATTTTAGTAAATGTTTGGCTAATATATATATATGTTTTACTATAAAATTGTTTTCCTAATATTTAGATAAAAATCTTAATATCAAGTTTTGTAAATATTATAGTAAGCAAGTAATTTCTAAATATTAAATGATTTGGCTAAAATATACTTTAAGGTATTTTTACTAGTATTTATTTTGATTAAAGCTAGATATATTTTACTAAATATTGGCTAGTATAGATAGTTAGCTAGTATATATATAGTGAAATTGGTTTGTTAGTGTAACGCCCCAGAACCAGAATACTGGAGAGCGGGGGCGTACATAGCCAGCTATGTATATTGAAGTGCAACCCACCTCGTTATACGGTCACGGCTGTCTAGATACATGAGGGTTTAACTACAATCCATCAGTCTCCTATGGTCATGAACAAGCCTAGTGTCTCAATCACAAGCAAGTAGTAGCAGTCACAAGATATTAAAACATCAAATATACAATAGTAAGGCATCCCATACATTACATATTGGATGATCAGGAAGCTAGTCGTACAAAATGTGAAGACTAGCAAGAGTTTAGTCATACATGATCAACCCTAGGATTTGTCAATCATGTTATAGCCCGTAGGCAGACAGTAAATAAAGGTGCAACCGAGATAACACGTGCTCGTCGGCTAAACGCCTCAAAAGAATAATTTACAATGAAGTGGGAGAACAAAAGAAACCCACTCGTTGCCAGGGTTACGCCTGGTGACCACCATCTGGCTGGAAGGTAGGTAGAACCTCTGAAGCTGCTCCGATATCTGGCCACACAAAACCAGCTGGGTCAGACCCCAGAAAGAGCAAGTGCCACAAAGGAGGCTTCACTTAGGAACTAAAACCAGCATATCACAATAGAGTATTAAAGATAAATAATAAATAAAGAACTGACAATAATAGGGATAACAACAGTAAACTGAGTACGAAGAAACCATTCAAGTAGCCAGGTCACAACCCTTAAACCAAACAAGGACCGGGGTTGCAACCCTTCACCTGAATAGAAACCCGTCTCAAATACTATTGATAAGTAAAACATGATTAGTCTTGTCATAGGGTAAAAATAAGACAATAAACGAAAAGAGGATAAGAAACTGCTCCGAAAGCCAGGTTACAACTCTTAAACCAAACAAGGACCGGAGTTGTAACCCTTCGCCTGAATAGAACCTTGCCCCTGATCTTTATTGTGAAGGCTGGTATAAATAATCATGTTATTAGAGTAAGGTAAAACAAGACGAACATGGCTTGGAGAGCAGTAAGACAATAATTGAAGAGAGGACACAGAACTGCTCCGGGAGCCAGGTTACAACCCTTAAACCAAACAAGGATCGGAGTTGTAACCCTTCGCCTGAACAGAACTGGACCCCTGATCCTTATTGTTAAGATAAGCACACATAATCAGGGCGATATATGATAAGATAACCATAGAACTATTCAGATAGCCAAGTTACAACCCTTAAACCAAACAAGGACCGGGGTTGTAACCCTTCATCTGAACAGAACTTGGTATCTCAATATTTATCGATACAAGAAATCAGGTCATGATACAATCTTGTATGGATCATGACAACTAGACAGGGCTAGACTCCATCCAATCAATCCCGGCCAAGCAATGAGTACGGCTTGATACATTAGCTAACTAGGGTTATCACAGGCCTAGTTACTAGCAAGATACAATGAGATTATCCCAACAGCCACAAGCCCTGCAGACCATCCGGTTACCCAGGTCGAGGGTCCGTTTATTAATGGTGCACCACATGACTGTATGCTGGAAATGTGCCCTACTTGTCGGTAGGCTACAAGTCCACTGAATGTGCCTAGATAACGGGATTGTCTGTAGCGGGGAATCTCTTCATGTCTACTGAATTATTCTAGTTGATTAGCCTTAGTCAATTTCAGTAGGTGCCCCTGACCGTGGTATTCAGGGGTCCCCGTCCTAGACATGATGCAAGACAGTACTTGTCTATATGTACAAACACAATCGTCCACGGTGTCCAGGTCAATCATTCTTGTCAGGTCGTGTCATGCTAGCCGTCGCAACAGCAATTCAAGAATGATCATGTCAGGTATACTTGTCATACTATGCCATGTTCAATTATCATTTCCAAACATATTAAATAAATTCGTGATTTTCAAGTTCATGACAAAAGGTGTACGCCATAGGAACTCAAGTTTCTACGCATGTACCACCGATTACGCTAGTGAAACTTTACGCGTGAGCTTTACGCTAGCAAGCTCTATGCGAGCAAGGGAGCATACGGCTGGGATTTACGCTAGCCAGGCTTCACGCTAGCAGATTTTACGCTGGCGGGAGAGTCCCGAACGTAAAATCAGTTCAGCGTAAAACGGAGCTCGATTTTACGCTAGCTCGATTTTACGCTAACGGGCAAGCCCCGAGCGTAAAATTTAAGCAGCGTAAAATGAGGTACGCTTGTCACGCGATGCGTGTGCGTAAAAGGGAACTACGCTAACACGTTAAGACGTGGGCGTAAAAGCTGAGGAATACGCTGGCACGCAATGCGTGGGCGTAAAACTCCATCTTCTCCACACGGTCAATGCAACCATGCGTAAAAGCTGATAAACTCCATCGCGGCCAGGACTTGGTGAAATCCGGTCATCCCAAAACCAAACTTGTGTAAAATCATGAGGCCTACTACATAGAACTCTTAGTTTTCGAAAATAAGTTAATTTAGTAGATCAAAACCAAGAGGATCGAAAATACTAGAAACTTAGATCTACGTAGAATGAACCATGAAATTTGAAAACACTAAGTACTAAAGAGGCTTAAGATCTTGAGGAGAAGAAAATGGAACTACAAAATGGGAGTTCTTCACGAAGCAAGCTACACTTGCCTAGCTCTCTTCCTGGTAGGTGAAGAAGAGTAATGGAGAAGAAGAAGAAGTAAAGGAAGAAGAGTAATGAAGAGAGAGAGTTGGGCGGCTAATAAAGGAAGGTGTGGGTGGTAGGTGGGAGTTTGCACTCCAACCCAAACCGAACCAATTCAAGCCGAACCTAACCGAACCCAGCCAAGAGACATGAAATACGAGTCACGATACGTACACGTATACCAAAATACGTAATACGAGCCACAGGCATTACAGTTAGTTAGCAATATTGGCTAGAATGTTATTTCGGATTCTAATATATTATTGTCCTATTCTAGGTGGACATTTACTTTTTTATTCTCGATCTTCCAAGATAAGGCAAGTACTTCTATGACTTTATTGTATTGACATTATGTGGAGTCATATTTCATATTGGATACATTGTTACACGATTGGTAATGTGCTTCTGGTTATTATGCTCTTGTTCTTTACTGGTACTTTGGGAGGGAAAATTTTGCGGGTATGTGACTAAAGCCCAACTTACAAATTCATGATGATAGCTTAATCGCACATATGTGCACGTGTGATTAAGCCATACCATATACTTGCTCCTATTCATGATCCTTACCCAACCGGTCACATATTTCGTATGTATTTCAAATCACGTGTCATGATCTTCTTGTTTCATGTTTCAATAGATTATGCATCTTAGGTGATTCAGGTTAGTCATGTTTTATTGTATCTTTACTTATGCATATGTTGTATTTGTTTTACTATTATAGATTATACTTTGGTCCTTTCCTGACTGTATCGTTGACATATTAGACCAGGGCAAGAGGTTGGTGCTAGAATGAATGATGACTCCTACAAGATGCTAGAAGACCAGATACAGAAATTTTGATGTATTAGATAGTTTTTATGAGACAAGTGTATTTTCTTTTCTGGATTTAGTTATCGGATTTGTATCCGGAGGTTGGACATATATGATGTACTAAAAAGATATAGTGATCTGTGATCATGTGAGTGTGTGCTGTATTGTTTTCATTTACTAGTTCTGTGATCGAGCTTAGGGTTGATATCATGATATTTGAGTATTTTTGAGGTTAAATACAGCTTACTACATTGTGTCAACAACATAGGCTGGGCGTGTCCAACTCGTATCAAAAAATCTGGAAGCGGGTCGTGACATATTTTTAGTGGTGGCCCATGCAGGTCTCATCCTAATAGTACTTAGGCCATAAAGTACTATTGGAAAACCTATTGGACTATGATATAGGTGTATGATTATATATTTACTATCTATCTTACTTCTTGAAATCATCGTATCTTCTCGAGTCATATGGATGACTAAGGAGATGCAAAGTCGATTTCTAAAGAATTATTTCTCATCTCTATTATTATTTAGGGACTAGGCCAATTACTATTTTAGAAGTTTTGACTCCTCTTTTAGCAAACCTCTCACCAATGACTAATTTTTCCAACCCTTCAAATTCTTTTGTTGTTTTTGCTAAACTATTTCAATTTGACTTTCTTTAAATATTCTATTATAGAACCCATAGACTAGCTATTTAGTCGAACTTATCTCTCGAATTTCCCAACCTTTTCATTGACCATAAGAAACTATTTCACCAAAATCATTTTGATATAGGTTAATATTCCCTAAGTAATTTCTAGAGCCGGAATATTTTCGTTGGTTTCTTTCACTCAACTTTAAACCATACTATTTGTAAAATTATTTTGGATTTTTTTGTCGATTTTGTCAAATTTTGATTTGACTTTCCTTGACTATAAGGAATTATTTTCCAACATGATTCCATTATAGGTCAAGATTTTTCTAAAGACATTATTCAAGCCAACCAAAATCCTTACTCTATTTTCAGCCAACTCAATTATCCGATCAGTATTGGATCGATTCAAAATCTATAGATTTTATGGAAATTATCAAAATAGAGAAAGGTAAAAGAACAGATACTTCCCTTTGTACACCCTAATCCTTTTCTCCTGGTAATCGATCGTTTGATTCTCAAGAATCGACACTTACACTAAAAGTATAAATATCTATATTTTTTCCTTGGGACTCGTTTGAATTTTGATAAACTCCTTTGGAATTCTTATGGATAAAGTTGAGAAAATATTCGACGGTCTACTATGGCATGACAGATGCGCAATGCAGTCATTTATCTCGATTATGGAGACTGCAGGTTCACTGCAGCCAGTTGTGCACTAGCGAGACATGGGCTCTAAGTCGAAGTAATTTTGGGTACTCATAGGTTGTCAGATATTATTGAGGCTATATCCTAAAAGCATAATATTTTGATCTCTTGAGTTATTCTGATAATATTAGTTAAGGTTGATAATTTTTTTGGTAATCTATCATTATTTGAGTCATGGAACCAAATGTTCATTGCAGCAAGATACATACTGGCGAGACATAAACTTTAGACAAAGTAACTTCGGATATGTATGATTTTCGGATACTATTGAGACTATATCCATGTTATATACCATGTTTGGCCTCTTATCGCTATTGACAACTTTACCAAAAATTATCTTTATTTATTTAAATTTTGGTCTTATTTAAAATCTTAGCAGTTGATCCCATTTTCAAAAATCATCTTTATTACCATAGATTTCATATAGAAATTTTCACCTGATTTTTCTAGAACTCATTAGGACTATTTTCTGACACCTATTGGCCAAACTCTTTCATGGTTCAACTCTAGTGTATTAAATTTATTTTGTTGGTTACATATTTTGATAGCTATGTATATATACACTTTGTAGATAGTTATGTACAATTGTGGATATATATGTGTTGATAACTATATACAGGGGGGACATAGATAGTTAACTAGCTCATTTTTAGGTATCCTTGGGAACTAGCATTTTCAATTAGGATAGTTAAGGTAGAAAATATAGTAGAAGAAGATCTTGGATAAGTTAGTTAGCAATAAGTCTTGAGTGAGTTATAGATTATAGAGCTTGTGACTTATTCAAGAGGAAGATGATAGAACCGTTAGTAGTGCTTACTAGTGCTTAGGCATAGGATTCTAACAAATGAAGGAATGTAGCAATTACGTAGAATGGCCAATTTTATAAGAAAGGACATGAGTTATATAGAAAGATAGAAAAAGCCATAAGTAGAGTTACAAAGAAAATTTAGGATTTGATAAGATTCTCCTACTAAGGAAGTAAATTTGGAACTATAATTCAAGATACTATGGGGATATGAAGATCAAAGTAAAAAAACACTCGAAAGGATCAATTTTTGAGAATTAGCTAAAGGACACTGAGCAGGTTAGCTGGATAACGATTGAAGTGAAAGAACAGTTTACTTTTAAAATTTTATTAGAAGATTATCAAAAGTTGTGGATTTGATTAATTGGTTCTGGATTTAAAATTCTCAAAATCATAGATTAATTCAACAGAAATTTTGAGGAATTGCTAAATTGAAGCCAGAATTGAAAGGTTGGTATTATCAAGTAAACTTCAGGTCATGAAAGTTTAGTCGATTTTTGTTGGATTCTTTTTAGTTCAGGATAAAGTTAGTTATAGTACTTAAGGTAGCTGCCTTAGTTTTTCGTGGATTTCTTTGGTGTTGTGAATTTTAGCTAATTTAGCGAGTTTGGAAGATGGTTGAACATGAAGTGTTAATGAGATAATTATCTTGTAGGTTTCTTCATGCATATTCTATCTTGATTCGCCTTTTGATAGTGATGTGATATTCTTTCTATCGTCATTTGATCATTATTCACTTCTCCATGGAAACTACCATATTTCTATCCCGTTTGATTGTGACTATATTATTACACTCGTTATTGTGCCTAAATCTGATTTTTGATCGTATCTAGACAACTCTTAAATCGTGCTTGTACGATTTTTGATCATAACTATATTTCAATTCTATCCTTGATAATGCCCAAATAATTTTGATTTTGACTTGGTCATATCTAGATGATTTTAGTCTTTTCGTCATGATTAGATCTTTGGTTATACCTAAATAATTTGATTATCTTTTGATATGTCTAAATTTCGATATTCGATCATGCATATGATTTTAATTTTTACATCTGAAATATTTTGATCAAATCATGCCTAAACGATTTAATTCTTTTGATCATGCTTCAAATCAATTCAAGAATTTTATTTTTTGCTTAGGCTTAAATTTGATTCTGATCAAGCCAAATTACACTATTTTAAAAAATTATTGTTTTGATTATTCTTAGTAGTATCATTTCTACATAGATCGTATGACACTATTAGTCGTGACTATATCATTTTGACTAATCGTGTTTAATAATTTTTGAATTTTATTCCTAGCCGTTCTAGTTACGCCTAAATGATTTTGATGGTGCTTAGGTGATGATTATATTCTTGATCATATTTAAAATTCAATCATAACTATGTCATTTTAATACTATTTTGACCATGTCTAAATTTTGATTTTGATCGTATGATCACTTCTAGATAATCTTGATTATACTAATCGAACCTACGTTTTGGTTCTATATTTAACCAATGTTAATCATTTTAAAAATTTCAAATTTAGTTATTCTTAATCGTACTTATCATGCCATTTGAAATTTTAAGTATGAAAATTTTCTAAGGTGGGTAGATTTGTAACCCCTCTATTCTTAAATAAATGAGATTTAGATTTTGTTCCTAATATTTTATTATTTTTAATAATTTTCAAATTTTTTATTCTAATTTATTTATTTTAATTAACTATAATTGGTTATTTTAATTGAGCTTTTCTTAATAGGCTTTATTTGATTGCTAATTATAATGTTTCATTGAACTATGATTTCCCATGATTTTTTATGTAGTATATTTTATGAAATTTATTTGATAGTTTATACTGGTTAAGACTAAGTAATTCGATTAACTAAAAATAATATTTTTTTGATTAATTAATTGCTATTATTAGCTGGAAATATTTTTAATTGACTATATTTTTCTAATATGGTAATGGCAGACTTGTAATTCCTTCCAACTTGATCGGTTATTTAGGAAGTCTATTGTTGAATGCCTAGTCACATGACTTAGGGGGAACATTCTGGGATCATTAGACTAATCAGGATTAGTCTTGAATATTCCAGGAATATTCCCTCAGTCATGTGCCTAGAGATTCTAGGACTTTCCTAACGGGGCTATAAATAGCCATTATTTATTGTTGGATTAATTAATCCTAATCCACTACCTAGCTGCCGTGTCCACGTGTCCGTGTCTATTTCACTATTTCTTATATTTTTACATATATAGTTGTCCCGACACGGACATTCCCCGTCTCCACCCCTATCCCTATCGTGTCCTGTGTTCCCCTACATAGGACTTACATCAGAACTTAGTTTCCTGTGTCTCGTATCCCTTGACACAGACACATACACCAGATCCATAATTCCTAGATCTAAACCCTAACTCTACTGGAGGACTGTTGCCACCGATCATCGTGTCCGACCGCCCCCTCGGAGACCTCAGTTGTAACCCACCTTTCCCTGAATTAATAAAGTTTACTATTTTTTTAATATTTTAGAATTTTTAAAAATATTTATTCTTAATTTATTTTATGGAATAATAATTTTTTGATTAATAATACCATCATTCATGATTTATTTGTTTATAATTATTTAAGGATTTATGAGGAGAAAAGATTCTAATAATTAGTCACATGGTTAGTTATTTAACTAACTAAGGCTAACAATTAATCTAGAGTGTTCTCCAAGTAATCCTAACAACTTCCTAACAAACTCTCTATCTAACTTTTTAACATAGTTTGTAATAAACTATTTGTTCTTGCAATAAGAATATTTCTCTTTGCAATTTTCTATTTTTTACTGGCCAGCCTATTTAAATAACCTCTGCTAACAAATTCTCATTTGTAAGAACAACATTACTCTCTTTTCGAATTTGTTCCCTCATCTTTCCTTCTTCATTTCCAAGCCAAGCTTCCTCCAAACCCTAACCCTACTTTTAAGGTCGGCCATGGCAGAGGGCTCCTTCACAACGCACGACGATTGAGCGACCTCGTCACTCAGCTAGATGACGGTGACTGTAACGACCATAGTTCGTATTACGTATTTTGGTTTACGTATATGTGATTTCGGACCTGTATTTAGACTTGTCCTGATTGGCTAGCCTTGAGTTCTGTATTGGCATGAGTTAGTCAGCATTTCATGGTTCTGGCTTGCACTGGGTTCGGTTGGGTTCGGCTTAATTTGGTTCGGTTTGGGTTGGAGTGCAAACCCCTACCTACCACCCTCCATCATATATTAACCCCCAACTACCTTTCTCTCTCTTCATTCAATTTTCTCATTACTGCTCTTCCTTTTCTTCTTCCTCACCGAACCCCACCATAGGCAAGTGCAACTTGCTTCATGGAGGAACTTAAATTTTGTTGTTCCATTGTCTTCCTCATGAGATTCTAAGTCACTTTAGTATTTAGCATTTTCGAATTCCATGGCTCATTTCATGTACATCTATGTTTTAGTATTTTTGATCTTCATGGTTTTGATCTTCTGAAACTTGGTTGTTTTCGAATTGGAGAGTTCCATGTAATAGGGATTTTGATTTTACGCAAGTTTTGCTCTGGAATAGTCGGATTTCATTGAGACTTGACCGAGATGGGGCTTTCTTAGATTCGTGAGCTTTTACGCCTGCTTTCTTAGCCATGGGGAGAAGATGGAGTTTTACGCACACGTTCTAACGTGTTAGCGTAGTGTCTTAGCTTTTATGCCCACGTTTTACGTGTCAGCGTATTACTCAGCCTTTTACGCCCACGCATTTGCGTGCCAGTGTACTTCGTTCTACGTTGAGTTTATTAAAAATTTTACGCTCGGGACCCTCCCGCTCGCGTAAAATCGTACTCGCGTAGATTCTGGCTCGAGCGGACTCTCACGAGCGTAAAGTTTACCCGAGTATTTCCTCGCGTAGAGCTTGCTCGCGTAGAGTTTCACTCGCATAGAGCTACCTCATCTGGCTCTTGCTAGCGTAAAGCCTTCACTAGCGTAAAGCCCCACCGACACGCACCATGGCTCGCGTAGAGCTATTTCACCTTGCCCTTGCCAGTGTAAAGTCAATTTTACGCTTGATGGCCCCTTGGCCTATTGTAGAGTTTCACGCGTAGAGTTTTACTAGCGTAACCGGTAGTACGTACGTAGAGACCTTGAGTCCCTATGGCGTACGTATTTATCCTTTTATATCCTTACGTCTTTTGTCCTGAACTTGATAAATCATGAATTGATTGACATGATTGAAATGGCAATTGTACATGACATGGTGTGACAAGAAAATTCACATGACCTGACACGACAAGGCATGACAAATTGCATGACATGATAATGGCCCGTCGTGGCGTACTCTTGATAAGTGAACTTGACATGACAAGAATGAATGGCCTGGACACCGTGGACGATTGTGTTTGTACAAGTGAACCAGTATTATTTTGCATCATGTCTAGGGCAGGGACCCCTGAGTACCACGGTCAGGGATACCTACTTAATTTGACTAAGGCTAATAACTAGAATACTCCAGTAGTCATGAAGAGATTTCCCAGCTATAGGCAATCCCGTTATCTGGACACCCCATCATGGGATTTGTAGCCTGCCGTCGAGTAGGGCACATTTCCAGCACACTGTCATGTGTTGCACCCACCAAGCTACTTAAGGGTACATGTGTTCTTAGACGATGTACCCACATGAATTTAATCCCCTAATTGCGTCTGGATAACCTGGATGGTCTGCAGGGCTTGTGGCTGTTGGAATAATCTTATTGTATTTTGCTAGTAACTAGGCCTGTGATAACCCTAGTTACTTAAAGTATCAAGCCGTACTCTTTGCTTGGCCGTGATTGATTGGATGGAGTCTAGCCCAGCTTCCTCTCGTCCTGATCCTGTGCAAGATTATGACATGACATGATTACTTATGCTTGCTTTAACAATAACGATCAGGGGTCAAGTTCTGTTCAGGCGAAGGGTTACAACCCCGGTCCTTGTTTGGTTTAAGGGTTGTAACTTGGCTCCTGGAGCAGTTCTGTGTCCTCTCTTCGTTTATTGTCTTATTGCACCCCATATCATGCTCGTCATATTTTACGTTACCTCAATAGCAAGATTATTATACTGGCCTTAACAATAACGATCAGGGGTCAAGTTCTGTTCAGACGAAGGGTTACAACCCCGGTCCTTGTTTGGTTTAAAGGTTGTAACCTTGCTCCCGGAGTAGTTCTGTGTCCTCTCTTCGTTTATTGTCTTATTGCACCCCATGTCATGCTCGTCATGTTTTACCTTACCTCAATAGCAAGATTATTATACTGGCCTTAACAATAACGATCAGGGGTCAAGTTTGGTTCAGGCGAAGGGTTATAACCCCGGTCCTTGTTTGGTTTATGGGTTGTAACCTGTCTCCCGGGGCAGTTCTGTGTCCTCTTTTCGTTTATTGTCTTATTACTTTACCAACAAGTATTTCAGACTGGTTTCTATTCAGGTGAAGGGTTACAACCTCGGTCCTTGTTTGGTTTAAGGGTTGCAACCTGGCTACTTGAATGGTTTCCTCGTACTCAATTTTACTGTGGCTGGCTCTGTTATTGTCAGTTTTCTTTATATAGTTATCTTTAATATTCTCTTATTATATGCTGGTTTTAGTTCCTAAGTGAAGCTTGCTTTGTGGCACTTACAATTTCTGGGGTCTGACCCAGCTGGTTTTGTATGGCAAGATTTCGGAGTAGCTCTAGAGGATCTACCTACCTTCCAGCCAGATGGTGACCACCAGGCGTAACCCTGGCAACGAGTTGGCTTCTTTTGTTCTCACACTCTATTATAAAAATATTCTTTTGAGGCGTTTAGCCGACGAGCACGTGTTAGCTCGATTGTACTTTTATTCACTGTTTGCCTATGGACTGTAACATGATTGACAAATCCTAGGGTTGATCATGTATGACTAAAACTCTTGCTAGTCTTGACATTTTGTACGACTAGCTTCATGATCATCCAAATATGTAATGTATGGGACGCCTTACTATTGTATATTTGGTGCTCTGATATCTTGTAATTGTTATTACTTGCTTGAGTTTGAGACAATAGGCTTGTTCATGACCTTAAGTGACTGAAGGCTTGTAGATAAACCCTCATGTATCTAGACAGCCGTAACCGTATAGCGAGGTGGGTTGCACTTCAATATACTTAGCTGGCTATGTTCGCCCCTGTTCTTCAGTATTTTGGTTCTGGGGCGTTACATGGTTTAAGTGGTGGCCCATGCCGGTCTTGAAAATCAAGATATGAGAGGGTTTACCGAATAGGTGTCTCAATCAGTACTCGTCCTTGATCTCTGCTCGTATCATCTGAATCCCTGAATTCTTGACCTGATCATATGCTTGTATATTTGATCTGTCCTGGTCCTTCCTTATTGTTCCCTATGTCGTCTTCTTCAGCGGCATTGTTCCTGGTCCTACCGATCGGCAAGACGGAGCACCTCCCATGGACCAGCAGCAACCTGGAGATCAAGTCCAGCATTCAGGACTAGCCTCCAGAGTCATGTCTACTGGGGGTCAAGAGCCACCAGTTCAGCCCGTTCAGCCTGCAGAGCCTGATGATTGCACTTTGGTGGGTCTCATCAGGACATTGTTAGCTTCTCAAGATCGTCGAGGAGATGCCTTACACCAGGCAGTGACAGATGCTCTGACCAGAGAAGGTCATCAAGGTAACAATGTGGCCAACAACTTCAAGCGCTTGAACCATCAATTCTTTGATGGTAGCGAAGATGCTGCTGCCGCAGATGCTTGGCTTCAGGACACAAGTGATTCTAGAAGGGGCGAAGACGCCCGAGAACGAGAAGGTGGCCGTGGTGCGCCTGCAGCTATTAGATCTTGCCCGCAGCTGGTGGACGTCGCAGGCCGTTGGATTAGTAGCACCTATTGCTTGGGCAGTATTCCGAGAGAGATTCCAGACCAAGTACTTCGATGATGTAGCTCGGTACGACCAACAGATGAGGTTCACCAATCTGAATAGATGGACAGGACGGTCGACGGATATGCGGCCGAGTTTTCGAGACTTAGTCGGTTTGCTCCCACCTTGGTAGCGACCGCGTTCGATAGAGCCCAGCAGTTCCAGCAGGGACTGCACCCGGAGATTTTATTGGCGGTAGAGCAGTTTGAGCATCAGACTTTTGATGCAGTATTGAGAGCAGCCAGGAGGCATGAATATACCTCCCAGAGGATCGTGGATAGGACTGGGGGTCGGAAGCGATCCCATGTCCAGATGAATCAATCTTCAGCACCAGTCCTAGCAGCTAGGGCTTTGACCATTGGAGCTCCGAGGCGGGCGGCCTCAGTAACGTTAGTTCAACATTCAACTCCGACGTACCCTCAGCAGCAGAAGCAAAAGCACTCTTCCGCAGTAGGATGTTCGCACTGCGGGAAGCCAGGACATGTGGTATCAGAGTGTCGCAGAGCACAGGGTTTGTGCTTGGTTTGTGGTGCCCCTGACCACAGGGTTAGAAACTGCCCGAACAGGGGGTGTTCAACTTTGTCAGCCTTCTTTAGTCCTTCCATTAGAGGACCAGTTCCAGTATCAGTCCAGCAGCAGCAGCAGTACCCGTCCCCGAGGCCCTTGTCGCCTCAGGCCCAAGCATTCCTGCAGCAGAGACCGCAGTAGTATGCCCAAGCCCAAGCCCTGATCCAGAGCAGACATAGAGATTTTTAGCAGAGGGGACCCGCACCCAGAGGACATGGTCAAGTGCTAGCTTTGACCATGGGAGAAGAAGGATTAGCACCAGGTGAGATGGTGGCAGGTACTATTCTCGTCAACACCTTTCCGGCTTCAGTATTATTTGATTCTGGTGCATCGCATTCATTTATGTCTCCAAGATTTGCGACACGGCTAGGACTGGAGTCCGAGTCACTATCAGTAAGGCTCAATATACTTACTGGTAATGGACTTGTGGGAGTAGATAGAGTATTTTCCTCGTGTCGGATCGTAGTTAGCGGTAGAGAATTCTTCGCTAGGTTGATAGAGTTTCCGATGGCCGATTATGATATGGTCTTAGGGATGGATTGGATGAGAGACCAGTATGCCAGAATAGACTGCCATATTGACAGGGTTATTTTTAGCATTTTTGGCGACCCAGAGTTTTTCTTTTCCCGAGATGAAGTTGAACCTTCTCCTCCGGTATTGCGGATGGCGGTAGCAGCAGTACAGTTACCCCGGATAGTCGAGGAGTTTCCAGATGTTTTCCCAGAAGAGCTTCCAGGGATGCCACCAGAGTGAGAGATCGAATTCACTATAGACTTGATCCCAGGGATAGCCCCAGTATCATAGAGAGTCTACAGGATGGCGCTGTCAGAGTTAGAAATATTATACCAGATGATTGAAGAACTTAGAGCCAAAGGATTCATTCGTGCTAGTGGGTCGCCTTGGGGAGCCCCGATGCTTCTTGTGAAAAAGAAGGATGGTACATCCAGATTATATGAAGACTATCGTACCTTGAACTCAGTGACAATCAAGAACAGATACCTCCTCCCAAGGATAGATGACTTGTTTGATCAACTAAAAGGGGCATCCATATTCTCGAAGATTGACTTACGGTCAGGATACCATAAGATCAGAGTCAGAGAGCAGGACATCCCAAAGACAGCTTTCAGACCTAGATATGGACATTAGGAGTTCCTTGTTATGCCATTCGGAGCAACTAATGCGCCGACTGTATTCATGGACCTCATGAATCGTATCTTCATGCCTTATTTGGATTAGTTCGTGATTGTGTTTATAGACGACATCCTGGTCTTCAGCAAGAGTGAGGCGGAGCATGAGCAGCATCTCTGTGTAGTTCTTCAGATTCTCAGAGAGCACCAGTTATATGCCAAGTTCAGTAAATGCGAGTTCTGGCTCGATTGTATTTCGTACTTGGGTCATAATCATCACCAGAGGAGGAGTAGTAGTGGATCCCCAGAAGATCATGGCTATTGAGACATGGCCAGTACCCAGCATAGTTGCAGAAGTTCGTAGCTTCCTTGGATTGACCGGCTACTACCGACGATTTGTTTCGGACTTTGCTCAGATTTCAGCGCCTATGACGCAGTTGACCCGCAAGGATGTGCAGTTTACTTGGACAGCAGAATGTCAGGAATCGTTTAAAAAGTTGAAGCGAGGCTTGATGACGGCTCCCATTCTCACGCTTCCAGATGGGACCGGAGGATTTTTAGTGTATTGTGATACTTCAAGCAGAGGTTTGGGATGTGTTTTGATGCAGCATAGGAAGATAATAGCTTATACGTCATATCAACTTCGTGATCATGAGAGGAATTACCCAACCCATGACTTGGAGCTGGCAGCAGTAGTGTTTGCACTTAAGTTGTGGAGGTACTACTTGTATGGAGATAGGGTGGAGATTTTCACCGACCACAAGAGCCTGAAGTATGTTTTCACTCAGAAGGATCTTAACATGCGTCAGAGGAGATGGCTAGAGCTACTTGTGGATTATGATGTCAACCTGCAGTATCACCCAGGGAAGGCCAACGTCGTTGCAGATGCGTTGAGCAGGAGAGCTTTAAGTTTATTTTCTCACAGCACAACCAAAATTATTGGAAGATCTTCAGAAGATGGGAATCGAAGTTGTCCTTCCTACCAGTGTAGCACTGATGGCCAGCATGCAAGTTCAGTCCGCTACAGTGAAAAGGATCCGGATGGTGCAGTCAGCCGATTCTGAGCTTCAGCGACTCAGAGCCGAGTGTGAGGTAGGACGACGGACAGAGTTATGCATCCATAAAGATGGTACACTTCGACAAGGAAAGCGTCTTTGTGTACCCAACAGAGATATCAGATGGGAGATCATGGCCGAGGCTCATAGTTCTCAGTATTCCGTACATCCCGGTGGTACGAAGATGTACCGTGATATCCGTCAGCACTTTTGGTGGAATGGCATGAAGAGGGAGATAGCCCGATTTGTCTCTTGATGTTTGGTTTACCAACAAGTTAAAGCTGAACATCAAAGGCCAGCTGGACTTCTTCAGCCATTGCCGATTCCAAAATGGAAGTGGAAGCATATAACCATAGACTTCGTGACTGGCTTACCTAGGTCTCCGGCCGGTAGAGATCCTATTTGGGTTATTATAGACAGGCTCACGAAGGTGGCTCACTTTCTTCCGTTCAGCGTTGGTCTGTCGACGGCTCAGTTAATAGAGATGTACCTCAGGCAGATCGTCAGACTTCATGGTATACCAATTAGTATTACCTCGGACAGAGATTCAAGATTTACGTCGCACTTTTGGCGTAGCCTGCAAGAGAGTATGGGAACTCACCTCCAGTTCATCTCAGCTTATCATCTGCAGACGTATGGTCAGTCTGAGAGCACCATACGAACCTTGGAAGATATGTTGAGATCTTGTACACTCGACTTCGGTGGTTCATAGGAGGATCACCTGCACCTGGTGGAGTTCTCGTACAATAATAGTTTCCAAGCCAGTATCTAGATGGCACCGTTCGAGGTCCCATATGGTAGGAAGTATAGATCCCCGCTAGCATGGGATGATGTTGGTGAGAGACAGATGCTCGGTCCAGAAATGATTGCTCAGACGGTTGAGGTGATCAGAAGAGTCAGAGATCATCTTCGATTTGCCCAAGATCGCCAGCGCCATTGGGCCGATTCTCATCAGCGACCCCTTGAGTTTTCTGTCGGCGACCATGTATTCCTGAGGATTTTGCCTAACCGTGGCATCATTCATTTCGGCGTATGGAGAAAGCTTAGTCCTAAGTATATATGACCAGTCGATATTCTGGAGCGAGTAGGTGATGTATCCTATCGTCTCGCTCTTTCGTCGTCGTTACGTGAGGTGCATGATGTCTTCCATGTATCCCAATTACGACGGTATATTCCGGACCCGAGCCACATCCTTGATCATTCAGAATTGGTTGTTGGTACCAACCTTTCGCATGAGGAGAGGCCCGTGTCTATATTGGACCGGAGAGAGAAGATACTCAAGAACAAGACTATAAAGTTAGTTCGTGTTGCTTGGGGTCATCACTCTTTGGGAGAGTCAATGTGGGAGCGTGAGGATGATATTCGATCGCGATATCCCGACCTGTTTGACTCGTAAGGTATATTGTCTTCCTTATGCCTTATGCTCTCCGTTCCTTGATTGAATGAATAATTGCCTGATTGGTTGCTTAGTTAAAACTTGCCTGTGATTAGTATATCTTGTCCTTGCCTCTCTAGCCTCTTAATTAAATTTCGTAGACAGAATTCTTTTAAGGTGGGTAAAGTTAAACGACCATAGTTTGTATTACGTATTTTGGTTTACGTGTACATGATTTCGGACCTGTATTTAGACTTATCCTAATTGGCTAGCCTTGAGTTCTGTATTGGCATGTGTTAGTCAGCATTTCATGGTTCTGGCATACACTGGGTTCGATTGGGTTTGGCTTAATATGGTTCGGTTTGGGTTGGAGTGCAAACTCCTACCTACCACCCTCCATCATTTATTAACCGCCAACCACCTTTCTCTCTCTTCATTCAATTTTCTCATTACTGCTTTTCCTCTTCTTCTTTCTCACCGAACCCCACCGTAGGTAAGTGCAACTTGCTTCATGGAGGAACTCAAATTTTGTTGTTCCATTGTCTTCCTCATGAGATTCTAAGTCACTTTAGTATTTAGCATTTTCGAATTCCATGGCTCATTTCATGTATATCTAAGTTTTAGTATTTTTGATCTTCATGGTTTTGATCTTCTGAAATTTGGTACTTTTCGAATTGGAGAGTTCCATGTAATAGGGATTTCGATTTTACGCAAGTTTTGCTCTGGAATAGTCGGATTTCATTGAGACTTGACCGAGATGGGGCTTGCTTGGATTCGTGAGCTTTTACGCCTGCTTTTTTGGCCATGGGGAGAAGATGGAGTTTTACGCACATGTTTTAACGTGTTAGCGTAGTGTTTTAGCTTTTACGCCCACGTTTTATGTATCAGCGTATTACTCAGCCTTTTACGCCCATGCATTTGTGTGCCAGCGTACTCCGTTCTACGTTGAGTTTATTCGAAATTTTACGCTCGGGACCCTCCCGCTCGCGTAAAATCGTACTCGTGTAGATTCTGGCTCGAGCGGACACTCGCGAGCGTAAAGTTTTGCAGGAGTGTTTCCTTGCGTAGAGCTTGCTCGCGTAGAGTTTCACTCGCGTAGAGCTACCTCATCTAGCTCTTGCTAGCGTAAAGGCTTCACTAGCGTAAAGCCCCACCGGCACGCACCCTGGCACGAGTATAGCTATTTCACCTTGCCCTTGCCAGCATAAAGTCAATTTTACGCTTGATGGCCCCTTGGCATAGCGTAGAGTTTCACGCGTAGAGTTTCACTAGCGTTACAGGCAGTACGTGCGTAGAGACCTTGAGTCCCTATGGCGTACGCCTTTATCCTTTTATATCCTTATGCATTTTGTCCTGAACTTGATAAATCACGAATTGATTGACATGATTGAAATGGCAATTGTACATGACATGGTGTGATAAGAAAATTCACATAACCTGACACGACAAGGCATGACAAATTGTATGACATGATAATGGCCCATCGTGGCGCACTCTTGATAAGTGAACTTGACATGACAAGAATGAATGGCCTAGACACCGTGGACGATTGTGTTTGTACAAATAAACCAGTATTATTTTGCATCATGTCTAGGGCAGGGACCCCTGAGTACCACGGTCAGGGATACCTACTTAATTTGACTAAGGCTAATAACTAGAATACTCCAGTAGTCATGAAGAGATTTCCAAGCTATAGGCAATCCCGTTATCTGGGCACCCCATTATGGGATTTGTAGCTTGCCGTCGAGTAGGGCACATTTCCAGCACACTGTCATGTGTTGCACCCACCAAGCTACTTAAGGGTACATGTGTTCTTGGACGATGTACCCACATGAATTTAATCCCCTAAATGCGTCTGGATAACCTGGATGGTGTGTAAGGCTTGTGGCTGTTGGAATAATCTTATTGTATTTTGCTAGTAACTAGGCCTGTGATAACCCTAGTTAGTTAAAGTATCAAGCCGTACTCTTTGCTTGGCCGTGATTGATTGGCTGGAGTCTAGCCCAGCTTCGTCTCGTCCTGATCCTGTGTAAGATTATGACATGACCTGATTACTTATGCTTGCATTAACAATAACGATCATGGGTCAAGTTCTGTTCATGCGAAGGGTTACAACCCCGGTCCTTGTTTGGTTTAAGGGTTGTAACCTGGCTCCCGGAGCAGTTCTGTGTCCTCTCTTCATTTATTGTCTTATTGCACCCCATGTCATGCTCGTCATGTTTTACGTTACCTCAATAGTAAGATTATTATACTGGCCTTAACAATAGCGATCAGGGGTCAAGTTCTGTTCAGACGAAGGGTTACAACCCCGGTCCTTGTTTTGTTTTAGGGTTGTAACCTTGCTCCCGGAGCAGTTCTGTGTCCTCTCTTTGTTTATTATCTTATTGTACCACATGTCATGCTCGTCATGTTTTACCTTACCTCAATAGCAAGATTATTATACTGGCCTTAACAATAACGATCAGGGGTCGAGTTCGGTTCAGGCGAAGGGTTATAACCCCGGTCCTTGTTTGGTTTAAGGGTTGTAACCTGACTCCCGGGGCAGTTCTGTGTCCTTTCTTCGTTTATTGTCTTATCACTTTACCAACAAGTATTTGAGGCGGGTTTCTATTCAGGTGAAGGGTTGCAACCCCGGTCCTTGTTTGGTTTAAGGGTTGCGACCTGGCTACTTGAATAGTTTCTTCGTACTCAATTTTACTGTGGCTCTCTCTGTTATATTGTCAGTTTTCTTTATATAGTTATCTTTAATATTCTCTTATTATATGCTGGTTTTAGTTCCTAAGTGAAGCTTCCTTTGTGGCACTTACTCTTTCTGGGGTCTGATCCAGCTGGTTTTGTATAGCAAGATTTCAGAGTCGCTCTAGAGGATCTACCTACCTTCCAGCCAGATGGTGACCGCCAGGCGTAACCCTGGCAACGAGTTGCTTTCTTTTGTTCTCTCACTATATTATAAAAATATTCTTTTGAGGCATTTAGCCGACGTGCAGCAGAAGCAGCAACGTCTGTTCAACATTCAACTCCGACGTACCCTCAGCAGCAGAAGCAGAAGCACTCTTCCGCAGTGGGATGTTCACACTGCGGAAAGCCAGGATATGTGGTATCAGAGTATCGCAGAGCACATGGTTTGTGCTTGGTTTGTGGTACCCCTGACCACAGGGTTGGGAACTGCCCGAACAGGGGGAGTTCAACTTCGTCAGCCTTCTCTAGTCCTTCCATTAGAGGACCAGTTCCAGTATCAGTCCAGCAGCAGCAGCAGTACCCGTCCCCGAGGCCCTTGCCGCCTCAGGCCCAAGCATTCCAGCAGCAGAGACCGCAGTAGTATGCCCAAGCCCAAGCCCTGATCCAGAGCAGACAGAGAGATTTTTAGCAGAGGGGACCCGCACCCAGAGGACATGGTCAAGTGCTGGCCTTAACGATAACGATCAGGGGTCAAGTTCGGTTCAGGCGAAGGATTACAACCCCGGTCTATGTTTGGTTTAAAGGTTGTAACCTGGCTCCCGGGGCAGTTCTGTATCCTTTCTTCGTTTATTGTCTTATTACTTTGCCAACAAGTATTTGAGATGGGATTCTATTTAGGTGAAGGATTGCAACCCCGGTCCTTGTTTGGTTTAAGGGTTGCGACCTGGCTACTAGAATGGTTTCCTCGTACTCAATTTTACTGTGGTTGGCTCTGTTATTGTCAGTTTTCTTTATATAGTTATCTTTAATATTCTATTATTATATGCTGGTTTTAGTTCCTAAGTGAAGCTTCCTTTGTGGCACTTGCTCTTTCTGGGGTCTGATCCAGCTGGTTTTGTATGGCAAGATTTTGGAGTAGCTCCAGAGGATCTACCTACCTTCCAGCCAGATGGTGACCACCAAGCGTAACCCTGGCAATGCGTGGATTTCTTTTATTCTCTCACTCTATTGTAAAAATATTCTTTTGAGGCGTTTAGCCGACGAGCACGCGTTAGCTCGATTGCACCTTTATTTACTGTCTGCCTACGGGCTGTAACATGATTGACAAATCCTAGGGTTGATCCTGCATGACTGAAACTCTTGCTAGTCTTGACATTTTATACGACTAGCTTCATGATCGTCCAAATATGTAATGTATGGGACGCCTTACTATTGTATATTTGGTGCTCTGATATCTTGTAATTGTTATTACTTGCTTGAGATTGAGACAATAGGCTTGTTCACGACCTTAAGTGACTGATGGCTTGTAGATAAACCCTCATGTATCTAGACAGCCGTGACCGTATAGCGAGGTGGGTTGCACTTCAATGTACGTAGTTGTCTTTGTTCGCCCCCGCTCTCCAGTATTCTGGTTCTGGGGCGTTACAGTGACGACGATTCATTCATCTTCCCCGGAGACGACGAGGCAACCTCGATTGACAGCAACTAGGTGTTGTTCTTCTGGCGGTGTAAGAAGCCTCCTTCCGGCGACTTCATCTTTTTCGACGACGGTGACTAGGTTCTTCTTCCCGACGATGGTGCAGAGGTTCATCCCAGCGATTCTCTCTTCTCTGGTGGTTCGACGAGTCGAGTTTTGATGAGTGGTGATCTCTTCTAGATCTACTCTCTCCCTCCACTACAGATCACATTTCATTCCGTTGAGCAACATTCTAGTCTTCTCCTTCCAATGATCTCTTCGGTCTGTCCGATCACCTTTCTCCAGGAACTCACGACATCGCCATGGTGAGTTTTTGATTAGATTTTGTTTTGAAGATGCTCTGTTAAACTTTCTTCCTCTGATCTTTGATCGACAATTTTGGTTGGAAGAATCGATCAGGATTGGTTGTTTTGAACCTGTTCGGTCACCTTCTCTGATATTGAGCTCGACATCATCAACTCTATTCCAGCACTCGAGAGCTCGAGATCAAGCTCAGATTCTTGATTTTTGGTAAGTATTAGTCCAAATCGAACTATCTTTCCTTATGATCTGAGTAATTGAGTGAATGGATCTTTAATTTCTGGATCTGGTGAATTGAATTGATCCTTCAAATTCAAATATAACTCTGAACAGTTTTTATTCAATCTGCATCTCAACTACTTGTTTAAATGTCCAAACCAGGTTTTGTTTCATGATTGGACTTGAGTAGGATTGTATCAGACACGATTGCTTATGTCATCATATGCGAATTCTGTTTCAACACTTCTCAGGTATCGATCTACATTTCTTGATAGTTCGAACAAATTGTTGTGATTATTGAATGGGGAATTACTGGACAGGGTTTAAATCGGGATATAGTAAACTGTGGTTTTGTTCGTGTCCAGACATTAACGTGTCCAGTTTTTGGTTCATATCCTGTAGTAGTTCGTGTCCAGCTTGGTTTGTGTTCGAAGTTGGGGTCGTGTGTCATGACCCGCTCCGAATAATCGGACACGAGTTGGACACGCCCAGCCTTCGTCGTTAGACACGATGAAGTAAGCTGTACCAATATCTAGGGAGAACTATGAATCAAGATAAGAATGAAAGTAATCACAGCATCTAATATATCAAATCCCAGAATCTCAGATACAAATCTAAATGTTATTACATTCCAGCAAATGTAAAATATACTGATGTCTCTAAAACAAGTCCATATAAAGCTAAAGTAGGAATATACTAGGCTTCCTCAGCCTCTAGGTCCTGGGCAACATCAATTGGCTCATAGGTGCCTCCAGGCTCCTGCCCGTAGTAAGTATCACAAATAGCCTCCAGCTCACCTGCAACATATCCTAGTCAGGAGCGGAGCTAAGTATATCCAAGGAAATGAACATGAACTTCATGGTATGAACAAGAAACATGAATATATACAGTACGAGAAATGAGAACAAGACATGAAAACTGAACATGAATAAGTAAATAAAGGGAACATGATATGAGTCCTGAACATGAAATACAACCTAAACATGAAATACAACCTGAATCCTGAATGCACAATATGTCGAAATACATCCAGAGTGTGTGATCGGCTTGGGTAGATTCAATGAACATAAAATGGTATGGCTTTGGTCCCACATGCACGATGTGGGGCCTAAGCTATTCACATGAATAGTAATATGGGTTTGATCACACATCTGTAGTATTTCCCCTCCCAGACACAAGTAAACTCAAGAGAACATGAAACAAGACAATCCCGTGATACATCATGTCAACAAGGTGATACAAGAATGAATATACAAGACATAAGAAAATGAACAAGTCCGAGGAGTATACTTGCCTTGCTCAAGGTGATCAAGTGTGGGATGTACAGCTGGATATCCTCCTGTTTATGATTTACAAGTTGGTTAATAATCTGACTAATTCTAATTCTATTTTTAAACAATTCTAACCATGATTAACTATGATCCTAAAATACACTAGTTTGTTAATTCACTTCTTCAAATCTATATTACTAATCAACTTCTATTATAACTATACAATATTCTAACCATACATTGTCAAGAGATGTTATATTCCATTACAAGGGTAACCCTTCAAGTGATAGATAGCCCTACACAATCCTTAACCTAGTTAACTGCTTTTAATTGAACCCTTGTTCTATAAAGGATCATTAATTCTAAATTCTCAAATGTGTTCAAAGAATATGAACAAGGTTGATGCAACCTTGCATCGCACAAGAATGATTCATATTGAACCATATCCTTCTTTACTCTCAGTGACCTAATCATTGCTATACATCAAATTGGTGGAGTTCAATCCTTAACAGGACACTATAACAATTCAGTCCCTTGATAGGGCACTGATCCATAGGTCACTGGATAACAGTCCAGTCCCAAATATGGGACTGATATTCTCAGTCCAAAATCAGGACATAAACCAGTCCTCCACCATCCCCAGTTTAATGGTCAGTACCAATCTTAGGTGACTGAACAATGGTTCAGTTCACAGGGCTGATACCACAGTTCAGTTTCACATATGATACTGATATTTCAATTCAGCTAAACATGACATTGTAGAAGCATGAAAATTTTCATCAAACATAGCTCCATGCGCCCAAGTCAAAGCAGCTCCATGCACCCAGTCAGTACGACTCCATGTGCCCACTAAATGAAGCTCCATGCGCCCAGTCCAAGTATAACTCCATGCGCCCAAGACTTGCTCCCCCGAAAGGAGGGCGCATAGCCTGAGACATGGCTATGCGCCCAAGCCTGACTCAGTCAAAGCCATGATCAAAACGTGCACCGAAGCGCATGGCCACGTCAGTCTCCACGAGCAGTCATGTACCGAAGTATGCGGTCACGTCAACACCACGACCAACCCAAGATCTTGCAGCCTGTATGCGCCTACACCTATGCACCCAAAGCAGGACCATGCGCCCATGTAAGAACCAACGTGTCTCTTCATATGGGTGCATAACATCATTCCAGCCCAAGAGCGACTATAAAATGGGGCTTCTTCCCTCTTCAACAGACAGAACGGAGAGCATTTTCAAGAGCCAAACTGCTGCACTTCTTGCCAGTGAGCCGAGAGTTAGCAATTCTCTTAGGTTTTCTTCCACTTTTCTAATCGGAGTGTCATCAGAGTAAAGGAGCAATTGCCGCACGATCTCCTTCTTCGCATTCCCCAGAATTCTTCTTTTTGTACTCGGGGATCCTCAGCGCAGGATCTCTCAGGCGTATTCGATTTGTGGTGCCTTGCGCCAATAAAAAGAAAAGACATCATTTTCTTCTTCTTTTTTGTGTGTCCACAAAAATAGCGACTCTGCTGGGGACTACCTTTTCCTTTGACGAGAAGGTGGTGACGCAATCCGATACCGACAAAGTTGGGAGTACTCAAAAGATACTGATCATAAAATTCGATCAGCAGGCATTCGAAGAGATGCTCTCGAGGGACGGCTCTACTCCCTCAAAATCAGCAAAGCCAAACAAGTCTCGCAAGACTTGGCTTCCGAAGGCTCGCTGCGCATATCCTTCTAGTGTCATAGCGGATATGCAACTGGAGGACTCTGTCACCTGGGCGCAGGACTCTGCCACAGAAGTCCCCCAAATGGAGAAGTCTCACACCGTTCCGGGCTCTACTAGCCCAGTGACTTCTTCCCTCCACAACCAACAACAGAGTGTTCAACACTCGAGACTTGGCAGAGAAAAACACTATGATGCCAAGGATCGGGGTGTGCGGCACTCTGGCTAGACCCGGCAAGGCTCACGAACGAAGGAGGCAGAATTGGAAGAAAACAGTGCTGCTCCACCAAGCATGGGCCCAAAGCCATGCGCCCAAGGGAGTGTTTGGGTGCATAGTCCCAACAAAAACACTTCTGTCTTCAACAGGTTGGGCACTCAGAGTCATGCGCCCAAGGCTATGCGCCCGGGCTCTCTGGAACCATACTATGCGCCCACATCAAGGCGACTCAAACATGCTGCCAAGAAGCATGCGCCCAAGCCCAGTCTCCAAGGCCTATGCGCCCACAGTAAAAAGACAAGTCCCAACACGTATAGCACGAGGCTGTCTTCAAGGACATCCCAGAACTTAGGTGTGGGGGTTGCCCCTGTACAGGAACTAAGTCTGGATGCGCCTACTCTCCTTACGAACCCACATGTAAAGCTCAAGACAAAACTCCCTTCCGCTGACTTGCGCGACATGATAAATCATAAGCGTAAAGCGAGGGAGAACATAACAATTCATAGTGCACTTTCGTGCGCTAATATTGTTATCAACTGTTGTTGCTCCAAAGTAACAAGAGTGCCTCAGAGAAAGTCCGTGTTTTGACGGCTGCACTTCTCTGACGACGAGAAGCCACTATGTGTCTCATCTAATATGGCTTCATGGGGTCCCCCTTAGGGAAGCCCCAATCAAAGATGGTGGACTACCAACCCAACCTTCTCTCTCAGTTCCACGAGAAGGAGAAGACGAAGTCTACCAACAGATGGCCAACGGGCTATCACATCTGAAGGAGTCTATATGGGCACTCGATCAAAGGCAAAATTTCGTATAGACGATAAAGATTCCCAAGCCGGGGGTAGCATTCCCATAGAATCTAAAGCAGATGACCCCCACACTGGGGGTAACCTTCCAGAGGATGATGATCCCTCCGAATCCGATGGCGACTATCTACCTCCTCTACCTGAAGATGAAGGACTTATCCACTCGGAGATAGACAGCATCAGCACTAGTTGCACTGCTTCCTCTGTTCATCTTAGCATGCTATCTACGTACATGACGGACGGAGAAAGACCTGAAGAAGCCAGTGATCAGACTAGTAAACGGCTAGAGGGTCTCGAAACAGCATTCGCCAAGATCACTGATATGCTTACCAATATCATGGCAGTCCAAGCTGCTGGAGCTGTTCCTCCACCTCAGCAAAATACCTCAGCCCACGCTAGTCCGGCTCACAGCAACAACCCTCCTGCCCTACAAAAGGAGTATCATTCTGTTGTACCTCCTCTAAATCTTGCAAATACTGGGGGTGGTCCTTCGCCGACAACACCTGACAACCGCTCAGCGGCTGTTTCCCAATACCTGCTCAATAAACATGATGCAATTGATTCCCTGGTTGCTCGTCTCGACACCATCTTATACAAAGATGAGCTACAGAAAATAGGGATATCTCAACCGTATCCCCCTTAGTGGGAGAATGCTACCTGCCCTCCTAACTATAAGCCGCTGACGCTGAACTCATTCGACGTCTTGACTTTTCCTCGTCAGCACATGACGTACTTCAACACGCAATCTCTGTACTTGCCTCAAGGCGATCCATTCCTGTCAAAGCAGTTTATTAGCACCTTGCAGGGGGTAGCCTTCGAATGGTTCTGCAGTCTGCCTGACGGGTGTATCAATTCATTCAAAGACTTGGAGAGGTTGTTCCTCAACAGGTTTTACGAGAGTGGCATGCATGTTAGTATGTCCACTCTCATCGAGACCAAGCAAAGGAAGACTGAATCTGTCATTGCCTTTATTGAATGCTTCAGACGACTAGCACTGAAGATGCCCTTCGGCATACCAGACTCAGAACTTATGGATACTTGTCGACATAACTTTCTTCCTACAGTGAAGTTTTGTCTAGGTATACATAAGTATGATACATTACCTGCTTTCCTTGGGGCCGCTGATGCTGCTAAAAATGATGTTCCTAACTTGGAACTACTGGGGCTGAAGACACTCAAATCTGAGGACAAAGGCAAGCATCCTCAGACTATCCCTGTTCGTGGGGGTAAAGGGAAAGAAGTCCTGAAGGTTGACACATCCAAAGGAGCTTCCAATTCTCAAGGTGCCTCCGACAAACCTAACGAGACCTTCTCCTTCGATGAACACGATGTCATCACTATCTTCCACACATTGACAAAGGGTAATAAGCTGACATTGCCCCCACCACGACGTCCTGCAGAGGCGAGCCAACTCAACGATCCCAAGTACTGTCTTTGCCATCAGTACGTGCATCACTCCACCAAAGATTACATCATCCTGAAGAAGAAGATACAACAGCTTATCGACAGCCAAGTGATCAATCTCGAAGCTGAAGATAAGGTCGTATCTGCTAACATGATCTCTCTTCAGTTTGGCGACTTTCCTCCTACAGAAGTCCCAGACGGCGTGGTCCCGATCCCCAAGGCAATGATGGAAGTCGTCAACCTACCACCAGCTCGTAACTCAACCTTGGTCCCACTCACAACTGGACGTGGTGAGATCATGTGGGTCCATCCGAACCTTGTCCAAGAAGTGACGCAAGGGGTAGCACCTCCCAAAACAAGAAGGGACAAGAAGTTTAAGCCATGCCACATGGTATCCTCCTCCATCTACGAGGTTCTATCTGGCGAGATGCGATCGGGAAAGACTTATCTTCGGACGTACGATCCCGCACAAAAAGAAGCACTGCCTTCTCAAGCTCCTGCTGCCCCTACAAGCTCAGAAGCCGGCCCGTCCAAGCCTCAAGCCACATCCAAGCAGAAGAAGACAAGGTTTGACATGTCTCTAAAGGCGCCAGCTCTAGAAGGTATGGATCGACCCTAGAACTTTGATATACTGGCTCAGCTAGCCAATACACTCGCCAGGTTGTCTCTGTTCGATCTATTGCAACTCTCCAAAGAAACACGAAAGGCCTTAAGTGAGGCATTGCTACATGTCGACTCTTACCTCGCTGAGGTCAAAGCTTCTGCTGAAGATCTTGTCTCCTGCCCCCACTGTCACAGTACTATGGAAGTGGTGTCCAACATCACCTTCTCACAGGAGGACATGCTACTAAAAAATAATCGTCATGATAGACCTCTGTACTATACACGGTATATAAGGGCGATCAAGGTGGACCGCATGCACATCGATCCAGGATCCTTCCTCAGTATCATTCCTAGAAGCTTGTTTCAAATCCTGGGAATTCTTCTGCACAAGCTATCCGTAACCAACACAACTATCATGGCTTTCAATGCTGGTCGAAGCCATCCGCTGGGCAAGATCCGTCTCAAATGCCAGATCGGTGATCTCCGAACGGAGGTCTCCTGCTATGTGATCGATGCCAATGTATCCTACAACGTCTTGCTGGGACGTCCATGGATATATGAGAACATGATCGTCCCTTCCACACTTCACCAGTGCTTCAAGTACGTCAACATCGACGGTGTCGTGAAGACAGAGTTTGCTGACGTCGATCCTTTCAACGGTATCAAAGCTTACTATGGAGATTCGATACTTTACTAATCTCAACCCCCCAAGGATGATGGCAATGAAGCTGACAATGAAGCTGAAGCACCTCCGTCCCCCAACGGTGGTCTCCTGATTGTCCGAGTCAAAGGACGTACTACTCCAAAAAGTACCCCGAAGCCTCTCAAAATTTGGATGAAGAAGAAAAAACTTGACAAAGTCAAACCATTGACCATCACTCTCAACGAAACACCCAAGGGGGAACCTACTGACGTCCATCGTCCCAATCCTGAAGAATTACCCTATGTGGTAAAATCGACCAAGACTGTGGCTCCTCTTCCAAATGATGACCCTCTCATTGAGTATATTAATACTCAGAATAATGTACCTTCAGCGGATGATGTTATCCCTGAAGAAGAACTTGCATATTTCCTTAGTAAAGGTTTATCTTTGAATTACTTCGATGTCTATCAATTTGTAAACCATTACATAGATATGATATACGCCCTAGAGAACAGCATAGGACACCTCTACATGCCGGTCACGATGCCTCACCTACGAAAAAAAAGTCTATCCAGAAGATATCCACTACTTCATCATTCCAGCCAGAAAGAAAGATGAAGAGCTAATCATCTTCGGTCGTATAATTGGCGAGAGAAAGTTCGTTCCAGACTCTACTCCTCCCAAGTACAACACAGAAGTTGACTATGACTCTGGGAAAATACAACTTTTTCGATACACTTGGCAGGCCAAGAATATCATCCAGAATATGGGATATGACATAAAAAGCGACGAAGGGCTGAATTACGACCGAGGACGATCGTTACGAATTCGACACTTTGTACCTCCCGACAAACCCGAGAACTACTACCAACGAAACGTTGTTGGTTTAGGCTATGTCTCTCCTCCAACAACTCCCGAAAGATCAGATGATGAAGCAGATTGTTGTTCTCATTCTTCCGATTCCTCCCTCTAGGACTCAGACTCTAGCATCGGCGACATGTTCAAAGCAACTTTGTCCGTCCACATGGTTTCCGTCGACCAAGTTACAGACGATGTCCAATCAATCAAACTCGAACAATAGGCTCAAAAGATGGACACCAGGTGGGAGCTGTACTTTGAACAATGTGAACCACCTACCGAAGACAAAGTCATCCAAGTCAATCTAGGAGATGAAGCATCCTTCAAACCAATCTTCATCAGCAAAAGCTTATCAGAAGATGAATGCCAGTCTCTTATACAGCTTATAAGAGAATGCATCGACGTCTTCGTATGGAGCTATGAAGACATGCCAGGCTTGGACCCTAAAGTTGCTGTGCACCACCTGAACATTTCGTCTAAAGCTAAGCCAGTAAAATAGCAACAACGGCGATTTCGACCAAACGTCAAGGAAGCCATCGAGAATAAAGTCAAAAAGCTCATCGCCAGTGGATTCATTCGCGAGAAGCAACAACCCGACTGGGTTGCCAATATCGTTCCAGTCATAAAAAAGAACGATAAAGTTCGAGTCTGTATCGACTACCGTGATTTGAACTCTGCATGTCCGAAAGACGAGTTCCCTCTACCGATCACCGACGTAATGATCGACGACACTTGCGACTTCAAACAGATGTCCTTTATAGATGGGTTCTTAGGCTACAACGAGATCAAGATGTTCTTTGACGATGAAAAGAACACATCTTTTCGAATATCGTTGGGGGTATACTGCTATACGGTGATGCCCTTCGGATTGAAGAATGCAGGGGCAACATACCAGCGAGCCATGAACATAATTTTTTGCGATCATTTGTGCAAAACTGTGGAGTGCTATGTAGACGATATTGCAGTCAAAAGTCGTCTCAAGGGCAACCACCTCCAAGACTTGAGAATGGTGTTCGAACTAATGCGTTCACACCAACTCAAGATGAATCCAACCAAGTCTTTTCTGGGAGTCTCCAGCAACAAGTTCCTTGGTTTCGTCATCACTTCAAAGGGTATACATCTGGACCTAGAGAAAGTGAAAGTTATTCTCGACATGCATCCTCCAAGAAACCTCAAAGAGCTACACGGACTATAAGAAAGGCTAGCTTACATCAGACGATTCATTTCGAACCTCTCTGGAAGGTGTCAACCATTCACTCAGCTCATAAAAAAAGGTGTATCTTTCGTCTGGACTGAACAATGTTAATGGGCATTCGACGACATCAAAGCACATCTTACAAGCCCTCCAGTACTGGTAGCCCCAATAATGGGAAAGCCCTTTTACTTTATGTCCGTACCATGGATCATTCCCTTGGTGCCCTCTTAGCTCAGAAGAACGAAGGCGGCCATGAACAGGCAATTTACTACCTCAGCCACACAATGGTGGGTGCCGAGCACAGATACACACCGGTAGAGAAGGAATGCCTCACACTAGTATTTGCCATCCAAAAGACACGCCACTATGTGTCTGGACAGACTATCCACATCATATCTACAGTCAACCCTCTCAAAATACTCATGATTAAGCCAGGTTCTCTCAATTCCCATTTAGCTACATGGGCAATGCTGTTGACCCCATATGATATAATCTTCGTTCCTCAGAAGGCAGTAAAAGGTCAAGCATTAGCTGATTTCCTAGCAGCTCATCCGGTGTCGGAGTCGTCCAAACTCTACGACAAAATCCTCGACAAAGCGGTGGAGTCTAACACTGCAACTGAAGAGATCCCTATTTGGCAAATATTCTTTGATGGCGCATTAAGAATAGGTCCCAAAAGGAACATCGTGGCTGGAGTAGGCGTTGTGCTTGTGTCACCTGATCATCTGGTCATACACCGTACATATTCTCTCGTGAAATCATGCACCAATAATGTAGCCGAATATAATGCCCTAATAATCGGCCTACAACTGGCAAAGCAACTGGGAGTTGACTATCTAGAGGCTTACGGCGATTCCAAGCTAATAGTTAGTCAGGTCCGAGGGGATTACGAAGTTCGCCACGAAGATCTCATCCCTTACCACCGAGCAACAATCGAGCTGGCGTCTACTTTTGCTGGATTCTTTATCGAGCACGTGCCTCGACTACAGAATATAAAAGCAGATGCTCTAGCCGGTCTTGCTGCTTCCTTGACCGTTCCTACCAATACTCAGCAGTCGATTACAGTGTCTGGTCGAGAATTATTCTGTGTGAAAGATGCCTTGCATATTCATTACAGTTATGCAGCAGAAACAAATGTCGACGCCAAAGACTGGAGATTTCCCTTCATAGACTATGTTGTCTATAGAATCCTCTCCGAGGACCCGAAGGAAGCAGTATCCATCCAAAGGCGATCACTTAGATTCTACTACGACATAGCTACCAAGATGCTGTACCGATGCTCTTATGACGGGCTACTGTTACGATGCTTATCAGACACAAAAGCCAAGCATACACTCCGGGAGGCTCACGATGGAGTTTGTGGTGCACATCAACCAGGCCCCAAATTACAAGATCGTCTTAAACGAATGGGTTATTACTGGCCCACAATGATAGCGAATGTTGTTGAATATATAAAGAAGTGTAGAGCTTGCCAGTTCTACGCTGATTTCATTCACCAATCTTCGGAGTTTCTACACCCGACGGCAGCATCTTGGCCATTTGAAGCCTGGGGCATAGACGTGATAGGACCAATCAGCCCGCCATCCTCCAAAGGACATCGGTTCATCCTAGCTATAATCGATTACTTCTCCAAATGGGCGGAAGCTATACCGCTCACTGAAGTGAAGACATCAAACGCGATCAGTTTCATCAAACATTACGTCATTTACCGCTTCGGCCTACCTCACAGGATTATCCATGATAATGGTCCACAGTTCGTTAGCCATGTGTTCTATCGGTTCTGCGATAAGAATCGAATCCAGAACATAGCCTCTACTGCCTACAATCCAGCAGGTAACGGGCTAGCAGAAGCCTTCAATAAAACTATTATAAAACTTTTTAAGAAATTCGTGTCTTCAAACAAGCACGATTGGAATGAGAAGCTCGGTGAATGTCTATGGGCCTATCGCACAACGGTCAGGACTCCAACAGGCAGTACGCCATTCTTTTTGGTTTATGGGAGCGAAGCAGTTCTTTTCCTAGAAATCCAGATTCCTTCTCTTCGGGTAGCCCTAGACAGCGAGCTGACTACTGAAGAGAGTTACCGTCTGCGACTCCAAGAGCTCGAAGCGCTAGACGAAAAATGCCTATTAGCTCAACAGCGTATTGAGCTATACCAAGCACGCCTTTCCAGAGCTTCAAAAAAAGGTGAAGGAAAGGATCTTCCAAGTCGGCGATCTGGTCCTAGCAGTAAGAAGACCGATGGTTATGACACACAAAACAAAAAGAAAATTCTAGCCTAAATGGGAAGGTCCCTTCGTCATAGAATCGGTGTATTCTAACGGTGCGTACCGGCTGACCAAGCCTGGCGGTGACTTGCTCATGATGCCAATCAACGGCAAGTTCCTGAAGAGATACTATGTGTAACCTCTTTTACATAATGTTCACATACGTTCAGTCATGTAAATGTACAGTGCGATGCTTATATGATTCAAAAAAAAACTATCTAACTATTATCCGTATTTCAAGAGTCTTGAATACGCCCTGGATAATAGGTTCTCTAAATATTTCCCCAGTGGAATCATTTTTGTTTTTTTGACTCCGTCCAAACTCCGTTTGACGAAAACAAATCACGTCCCTATTACCTCTAAATTATTTTTCAATAATTATTTCCACAGCGGAATGATCAGATGTTTTGTCACGTCCATATAACCTCTGAGCAAAGCATTCATCAAAGATAGTCATGTCCACACTACCTCTGAACTATCCATTCCTCCATAATGCTATATATCCTTCTACGTCCATATTACCTCTGGTCATATATAGAATACCCTCTGCTATTACATCCACATTACCTCTATTAGCAGCTTCATTCAACCTATTATCTATATTCGAAACATTCGAATATAAAACGGATAATAGGTCCACACAAAATTTCTCCAGCAGAATACCCATCAGAAATGTCCTTGCTACGTCCATATTACCTCTAGCATCGATATTTCACAAAACCATATTCTCTTCTGAAAAGATTCTTTATTCAGTACTTAAACGTCTATCGAAAGACAGAAAAAAGGGTACAAGAGCCGTGACGGCCAAAAAAAAGGGGTTACAAAAGTCTACGGGATATACAGGCAGTTTATGCTATCCCTCAGAGCAACAATCTCGGCTTCATATTTTACAGTTGCTCGGTGTCGTGCCTCTTCTTGACGAGCGGCCTCATCTTCAAAGAGGATCAGACTCTGATGCTCCCCCTCCAACTTCGCCAGCTGCTCTTCTAAACGGGCAGAAGCTGCGACAGTCATGGCAGCCTGGGACAGATAATCCTCTTGTTCAGATGACGCCACCCTCAAGTTAGCTTCCAACTGGGTGATTTTGTTCCTGATCTGTGTAATGTGATTATGCTTTTCAGTGATCTGGATAGCCAGCCTGTTCTTCGAGGCAGCACGTGCCTCACTTACAGTATTGAACTGGCTGTATTGATCAGCCAGCTCGCCAATCTCCTGAACGAGGGCATCCTTTCTTGCCTGAAAGGTAGCCTTCTCCACCGCAAGAGCTGTCATCAGAGCCTCGTCCTCTGTACGAAACAGTGACGTCGGACTCCGTTGCTTTATTTTTTGGAACTTGGCCACCTGACCCTCCAGGTCATTCAAGACCTTCCTCAGGGTGCTGGCCCGCTCCTCATACCCGGCTATGCTCTCAAGGGCCGCTACCTGATACTCTACAATACCTTCACGGGGCCGAAGGCGTCGTTCCGATTTAAGACTCCAGGAAGTTTCACTTTCAGCACCGAGTAGAAAGCTCTGACGACTTCCTGGGCCATCTCCTCATCTTCAGTGGAGGTCATCGGAGAAGAAGCTTGGAGAGTTTTCTCCACTTTTGGAGGGAACACTTGACAAGAAGCCGAACCTGACAGAGAAAACAATATATACATCAGTAACCGAGAAGAAAGACGGCGGGAGATACGAAAAAGTTGTAAATTTTTACCTTCGGCTTACTCAAATCCAGCTTAGGCTGCACCGTCAACCTTGGTCTCAGGGAAACCAAGAGCAGACCCAGACTATTCAAGGGGAATAATGACAAGACCCCAAGCAGCGTCGGGCCTGGTTTCTTCCATAAGCTTATTCGAAACAAGAGTGGAGTCAGCAACAGCCCCCTCAGTAGGCTGCTCGACCGCTGCCAATACCGGCTCACCAACAGCTCCCTCCACAGTAGCAGATTTATAAGGGTCGAGAACAACTTCTGGCCCTCTCTTAATGGTGGAGACCATCTCCACAAAGGGTTCTTTCTCCTTATCTACAAGGGAACGCACAGACGTGGTCAGCCTCACGAGAAGTATGTAAAATCGAAGTCTAAATATCTCATCTGAAGAGAAGCGCAAAGGCAACATACCGGCAGAAGGATGAGCTGATTGGACTTGGAACTCGTCCAGCTCTTCATCGCAGCTCCTATTGCAGACATATCTCCCACAGATATGTCACAAGAGAAACTGATCTTCTGACCACCATCAAGGTCTGGGCTCCCCCCTGCTCACTCCGTTGTTCAGGTCTTACAACCGAAGAAGACCCACCTGCATCCAACAATCGAGGACGAACAGAGGACGTTGTCACCACCTCCACCTCCTCCTTGGAGGAGGCACCCACCTCAACCGCGACTTTGGAGTCCTGTGCAAAGGATAGACGCAAAGGTGAGAAAACTTCCAAAGGCTTGATCAGGGCGGCTATGGAGTCTAAGGAGGGGTCTACCTCATGAATGGCAGTGGCCTGCAACACCGTCTGTCGAAAAAACCTTCTGGGAGGAGACGAGCCGGCACCCACGTCCGTAGCCTTCTTTCTTCGAGAAATAACCACCTTCATCCTTTTTGGTCATGGCACCGGCTCGATGGGAGCCTTCCTCTTATGAGGAACCGTAAGGAGAGGTTCTTCAATATTCTCCCTTTGAGGCGCTATAACGACGGGCTTTTCAACTATGACCCTATGTTGCGGCACTACAGCTGGCTCAATTTTGGGCACAACGACTTCTTTCCTACTATTCCCTATTGTATGTGCTCGTCCTATATCAGCAAGGGTAGGGGCAAGCTTGGTCCCCGATATAAAACTATGCTCACGGTCATACCCAGAAAGAAAGGTATTGACTTGGATATAGAACTTTGCAGCAGCAAAGAGCATGTGAGTGTCAGGTTTATCGTCAGGAAGGGTAAAAACTGCCCCTATACATCCAGCATTATAGTAACCCCATGCACGTGCCCCGTCGATCAGACTTCCTATCGACTGGAGATGAGGACTGGGATTGCCCAAGAGAAGCTGGCTATAGCCGAATTGCCATACAAAACGACTTGACAAATAAGGCTCCAGGAAAGCATGGTTCCTGTTCCTAAGCACCAGATGGGAAGGCCTAATGGACTGAAGCCAACGGAATGCTCCGATAGGGAGGCTGGTAGTGAGTGCTCCCTCATCAACTAGGGTATCTCCCATGCGATCACTACCAGATGGAGGCGATACTCTGAAAAATTCATAATTTTGCAGAAAACTCAGAGCTCTCCTGCAAGCAGGTACCCCTGTAATAGTCCAATCAGCGTCTCTGTACCACCAAATGATGGCATCTCTCGCCAAAGAATCCGTTATCAGCCCAGCATTCATTAATTTGGGGTAGTACAATATCAGCCACCCTATCAGATAATAGAAGGGTAACTCAGTCCTAGTAAAGTCCTTCTTATCCCCGAATGTTATCACGTTCGTAACAAAATAATGCAGACGCCGTTGGATAGCACAGACCATCGCAGGAAGCAATGCAAGACGATGCCCAAAGGCTAGCTTTACAGCTGGAAGTATCATCTCCCTGCTGATTCTCTCAATAGTCCATAAACCGCCAGGGACTACGCAGTAACGAAGCCATATCATCAGGAAAGAGGCAAGCACCATGTTTTCTGACATCTTGAATTTGTTTTGTCTAAAGAAATGATAGATCAGGGAATTCCCCTCAAGATCATCCCTATCTTCGGTATTCGTAACTCTGTGACTTGTCATCAGCTGACCTATCTCAGAAATTGTCAAAGGCTTAGGTGGTGAGAAGGAGACCGGGTCATTCCCCCCTCTGGTAAAATCATAGTTGGCCGAAGACTTCGTATGCGGGTTGGACCCTTCGGTCTTACCCTTCTTTGTAGTCTGGTGACAGATAAAAATATGATAAAGTAACTATTTGTACACATCCATCATTTCAGAGCTCTCCTCCTCCAGATCGGAGATCTCTGCATTGCTGGGGACATATTCTGCATACGGCTCCGTCCCCCAGGGAAGTTTGGATATCGCCAAGATCTGGGACAAACATGTTCACTGCAAAGGGAGTAAGACAATCAGACTTAAAAAATCACAAGAAAAACTAAGTTCTGAAGGATTTTTATGCGCCGAGACAGCTATGCGCCCAAAACAAGACTTGTAGGCGCATAACATACAGACAGCTAGTGGGCGCATAAAACGTGCCTCAGCTTAAAGGATGCATAACATGGCAACACGTGGGCGCATAGCACACCTCAGTGTTGGCGTATGACATCTGTAGGTGCACAGTAATGCTCATAGAAGTATGTTGACCTAGGCACAAGCGCCCCGGCAGAAGAGAAGTCCGAGAGTCGCAAATTAACACTCGAGATTTCATTTTTTGAAGCATGCCTTACCCAAAATTGGGTCCTGGACTACTGAGGACTCCGCCGCAGGAGAAGAGCTACTCGACGCAACCCCCTTGCCTTTCGCGAATCTCTTGGCGACCTTGGGAGACATGATTCTCAAAGGAAGAAGACGAATAGTTTTCTAAAAATTTCAAAGAGAAAAGGAATAATAAACTTTTCTCTCTCCTCCCGGGTCTATTTAAAGGCATGGGCCACTCACTATGCGCCCACATACTCTATACGCCTATTATGGTGTATGCGCCCACTGCGGCCTATGCGCCCACATGAAGAAACAGCTTTCTACATACCATACGACTGTCTCTTGTTGACGTGGACGGCATATAAAGGATGGACCGCTTCAAATTCTGTTCCCATGAATCTTTCAGTTCGGATTTCGAGGCAAATCTCAACAGCCGTATCTCCCTGACAGGCTGGCCAAAATACTATGCGCCCAGGGGAAGAGCCGTGCTATGTGCCCATTGCCTCGTGAGAAGACGATCCATGCTTCTTTCAAAGTATTGCGAACTTGCTCAAGTGTCAAAAACTTTGAAGGGTTCCTGTAGAAGTATAAAACTTTTCAGCAAACATAGCTCCATGCGCCCAAGTCAAAGCAGCTCCATGCGCCCAGTCAGTACGACTCCATGCGCCCACTAAATGAAGCTCCATGCGCCCAGTCCAAGTATAACTCCATGCTCCCAGTCCAAGTATAACTCCATGCGTCCAAGACTAGCTCCCCAGAAAGGAGGGCGTAAAGCTTGAGACATGGCTATGCGTCCAAGCCTGACTTAGTCAAAGCCACGATCAAAACGTTCACCAAAGCGCATGGCCACGTCAGTCTCCATAAGCAGTCGTGCACCGAAGCATGCGGCCACGTCAACCCCATGACCAACCCACGATCTCGCAGCCTGTATGAGCCTACACCTATGCGCCCAAAGCAGGACCATGCGCCCGCATAAAAATCAGCGTGTCTCTTCATGTGGGCGCATAACATCATTCCAGCCCAAGAGCGACTATAAAAGGGGGGCTTCTTCCCTCTTCAACAGACAGAACGAAGAGCATTTTTAAGATCCAAATTGCTGCACTTCTTGCAAGTGAGCCAAGAGTTAGCAATTTTCTTAGGTTTTCTTCCATTTTTGTAATCAGAGTGTCAACGGAGTAAAGGAGAAACTGCCGCTCGATCTCTATCGTCCCATTCCCCAGAATTCTTCTTTTTGTACTCGGGGATCCTCAGCATAGGTTCTCTCAGGCGTACTCGATTTGTGGTACCTTGCACCAATAAAAGGAAAAGACAATATTTTCTTCTTTTTTTTTTGTGTGTCCACAGACGTTCCTAAACACTATTCTAATCATGAAAATGATGCAAGGTTTTATATCATAACTGAATTACACAAAATTGCTTCATAAGTACCCTACCCTGCCCTACACTCCTAGTGCCCTGTCTCCTCCTATTCATTAATTCCAGCTGGGTTCAGTCCTGGAATATGACTGATACAGGTTCAGTCCCCTGATGAGACTGATCTTCATAGTCTAATCCCTTTCTTACATTCTATTTATCAAGTTCTTTACTATCAGTCTTCTACTCTCAACCATTGTATGCATCCCTTACCTAATGCTTCCACAGGATATTGATAAGTAAACATCAGTTAGCATCTAAAGTTATGCCTACTACACAAGTCAGGCTGTCACTGACTAATTTGTACACTATACATAGACACCAAAACTGAAGATTCAAACTATGGTAGGTTCCCTGCTTATACCTGAATATAATTTATCCATATAGCTAATTGCAAGGCATCAATCCATAAAATGTTCAAGTATAAACTTGCCTATACAGACTCAAGGATCTGTCCCAGGGCTTCTCATCCCAAAGTCTAAATCACAACATCCCTTACTCGATTTCTTCAACTACAAAAATTAGTGAGACTTAATACCAAACTAAAGTTTCAGAACAACCCATCTATCATACCATATCCTCAAGTTCAATATCAGTGAACTTACCATCTAGCCAAGATTTAGATTGCCTTTAAATAGTGCTTAAGGTTGTACTCTAGTGTAGGATTGATACAAACCCGACTTTAGGTTACTGAAAAGTCCAGATCAGTTAGGACTGGTACACAGTCCAGTTCCTATCCAGTTGTAACATGTAATGTCCACTTGTATCATAACCTATAGTATATCATACAGTCTAGAAATTGAATCCAGTACTACAGGTTCCTGATCAGATAAATATTATATGTTGATTCAATGGATTTCTCTGTTACAGTCAATTGTTCGAAGGGTTTATGTAATTCAACCCAAATCTCAGTCAACAACTACCTGTCAACCCCATTTCCAGAAGTTTACACTAACTCAGCTTACCCCATATTCAATATTATCTCAATTCCCCTAAGCTAATCCCTCTATCAGGCTAAACCAAGACTCAACTTAATGGCAGAAAATTGAGATAGATGTTAACACCTAAAAACTCCTTTCGACTATGCTACTGAAAAGCCTAACTTGAATTTGAAATGGTATCTAATACATCAGTAACCCATGTCATTCAGACTTGTGCAAATTCTCAAGAGACTGAACAAACAGGTATCACAATATCCATACCAGTCATTATTATATTAAAATTGATTTTTAGGATTAACAACAACATTACTCGAGTTAACCATATCCAGTACACAGTCCTGAAACTCAAATGAACAAAATCTCTATTAAACGAATCAGAGAGAGGAAACTCGATTGAATCGTTCCCTAGGCAAGATCAATATAAATATAATTTCTACTCAAATATGATTAACTACTCAATTCGATTTCAGAACCAACAACAAATAACAGAATTCATTATGCATTACTAGATGAAACTGCTATATCCTATTTAGATTTACCTGCTAGGAATAGATCCTTCGATGATATCCTTGAGTCAGACACGAGATATCTGTGTCCAGAATTAATGCTGAAACAAAATTTAGATATAGAAAATGCAGTTAATAGCTGTACTAATTCAAAACAGGGTTCTCTCAATCAAAGCTCACCTTTCCTAATAATTGGTGCGAAGATCACAGCAACCAAGACTAACTCAAAATTCCTGATTCTCGATCTAAATTGACACAAGAATTTGGGGATTGAATCAAACATCAATTAAATCAACTAAACCACAAAGTGATCCTCACCTTGACTACTGCCAACAGAATGAGGTTGGGGAAGGAATTGAAGAACCGTTTGTTCTTCAATCTCTATCTACACGCGCTGGCAACACTTTGGACTGGATCAAATCACAATGAAGAACTCGATCGATCTTCATAGATCTGAAATCCCAGATCGATCAGAAATGGAAGAAAAAGGAATTGATCGAGTAAATTATTCAAAACAAGTATAGGGAAGGAATTACTAGAGTTACTGGCTTGCTTGAAAGAGGAGCTCGATCCTAAATTGCCATGGCTGCTTCAATGGCTGATGATGAAGGAAGCTTAGTAGAGGGAATTATTCTCTAGAATTTCTTACATTGAAGCAAAGAAGAATGAAGGATTCTTCGTTTTAAATAGGCAGTTAGAGTGGGGTCATGGAGAGAGGGAATTGAAAAGTGCGGAAGATTAAGAATTTGGGGAGGAGCTGTACATGTAGTAGTAACTAATCTTTCAAAATAATTCAAATTTAATCTGCTCAATCAAGCAAATGAGAAAAAGAGTGAACTGTTCTCCTGTCAAGAGAACAACTTAGGTCCTATGGCTGAGTTAAATGGACTATAATAATTGATTCTAAGGAAATAGGCTTTGGGCTGAAAGCTAAGGGAATGGGATTTGGGCTGAAAGGAAATGCCTAGTATTATATTTAAAAGAATTCCAAGGAACAAACACATACTTGGAAGAATTTATGGAAAAGAAAGAATAAAAAAACAATATATATTTTCTTTTAAAATTTAGGAAAAGTGAAAAGTGGAGTTACATCGTGTGCAGGAGATCGGCTGGGATTGGAGCTTAGCAATGGCATAAACTCTTTTTTTTGAATTAAAGTTCTGTTAGGTTTTATAATCTTACTGGATTGAGATTTGCTGAGTCTGGGCTTTGTATGAGTATTTGCTGAGTTGAGTGTAATCTTAGCTCTATACATGGGTTGGAGTCTGCATACTTTCTGTAGGCTTTTGATTTGTATATTTTTGTAGATTATTGATTTGTATAATATGATAGACTTGTGGGTTGTATATTTTATAGGTTTTGGGTTCTGTATATGTAGACTTTCAGTTTATACTTGCTGGGTTTTGAGGTTTATGTGGTTGGATAGGTTCTGCACATGCCGCTAGGCTTTGGAATTTAACTAGGATTGAGATGGCGCTAGTGCAAACTATAATTGGGCTTGTTCTATTGGTGAGTTTTCTCAGTACGTGGGAAAGAATATTTGAATTCAAATTGGATTCTTATAGCTGTTGGTTATGTGTAAATGTTAATATGCGGAGTTAAGGACCCAGGGCAGTAAGTGTAACACCCAGTTTTTTAGATGAGGGTAATTTTGAATTTTATAATTATAATTATTATTTAATGATATTTATTTCATATTATGATTTTTAGTGATTTTTAAATTATTTTAAACTATTTAAATTCATGACTTGTGGTTTTGACGTTTTGCTAGTGAAACCCTAGAGACTGTTTGACCTAGAGCCTAACCATGTGATTATGATATTTTTAATGTCATTTTTGGCCTAAGGATATTTTTGCATTTGACCTCTTTGAATTATTTTGATATCATTTTATTATTTATGATATTGTTTTGGGGTTATTTGAGTCAGGTTCGAATTTTAACTCAATCCGACTGGAAACGGGGACCCGGGGGTAGTTTGACTCTAGTGGGACCCACACACTAGTTAGGCATGGCCCACATGATATTAAATTTAGTCCACATGATAGAAATATTTTAGTTAGAGGTTAGACTAATTATTATGGATAAGGTTAGTGTGATTAGAGACTTTAGAATGACTAATTTAGCCCCAACCAATTAGCCCTTTCCTAAAACTCATAGAATTGGTTAGTGGGGGCATTTTGGACCTTACCATAATAGGACAAATATCCCCATATGGCCAGCCACTTTGGGAGAGGATAGGATCAAGTTCATTTCATTATTCTCATCCACACTCTCTCTCTTGTTCTTTCCCAAATTTCTAGAGAGCAATTCCTAGCAATTTCTTCACCAAATCCTTCCATTTCGCCACCAAATCTTCTTCTTTCCTTCTCTATTCTAGCCAAGAAGGAAGCTACCCAAGTTTGGGAGGATTCGGAGCTCGTTCGTGTCCTTTTGGAATCTCAACGTGTCGGTGTCGCTCCGGGAAGGCTTTTCTTCGATTCGATCTACCGGGAGGTATAAATTCCTTCTCCTTTTCATTTCCTCATGCATATAGGTCTATTTTGAACCCATAGGAATGACCCTCATGGTTGTATCTCCATTTGTGTCCATTTTGTGTCTATTTGGAGGTCATAGGAGTGTCCTTTGTGTTGTGGTTGTGTCCATGTGGGAAAATCCCAAATTTGGACACACTATGTGTTGTTGTTATGTATGAATGAATTATTACATGTTTAATCTCATATTTTTGTATTGGAGATGTGTTCTATAGTGTCTCATATATATATATATGTTAGTGTAGAGAGTGAGTTCTTGATATATTATGTTATATACTTGTGTTCTTTTGTCTCAAACTACCCAAATCCGTCATAATTTTTATCCACGTTTTTAATTTCAGCCCTAAATTAGAAAAGTCATAACTTCTAGCTCAAAGCTCGGTTTAATCTCCCATTTTTTTAAAAAGAAGCATATTGAAGTTAGCTTTCCAAAAACATGTATTAATAGGCCTAATTCTTTCTGTAACTTTCTGGAGAATTATTTGAGTGTCAGCTGTACGAAAGACAAACGCGTTCTCGGTGTTTTCGCGATTCCGGGAGTTTTCGGAAACGAAAACGCGATCCGTTTGAAGTTTCGGAAAGCTAACATATAGATCTATAACATACTTTAATCCTAAATTTTAATTCATGCTGAGATGGTATAGTATTGATTATTAGTAGGAGTTACTATTCGGTATATGCATTTTGTGCACCCTTGTGTGTAATATAATGTTCTATTTGATTTTAACCCATGTTAATGTATATACATTATGTAATTAAATAGAGAATACAAGCATGAGTAAATGTTTAAATAAATGATGTATGAGGTGTAAGTATCCTATCTAATGTTAGCATGTATAAGTATGGCTTGTAATGAATATGTAGGTTCCATAGTATGTAATGTATGGTACATATAGTGGTACAAGAGAATAAATGAATGATGAATGAATGCAAGCATGAATGTAATGTAATAATAGATGTAATATATGTAGCCTTGTTAGGAATAAAACTGGAATTTAGTTTTGTTTTACTAAATAAGAGATACATGAGAACTCATATATGTGAATGTTAACTTCCTATTGACACTTTGCTACACAACTGTCATGCCTTACTATCACTCCACACACAATGCACACTACACTATATAACCCTCACACCCTCACTCATTGACACTCTCACTCACACATTGCCTAACACTCATTCCATGATAATACACACATGTTCTTGTGCACTTTCATGACACACACACACCCATGAACACATACACATGCTCTTCTCTCTCTCTCTCTATTTATATATATTATACATGGCTAAATATGTTAATATGGTAAATAGAGTTTTCCTATAGTTATATATACATATATGTGATATAGGGCCTAGTGTTGAATTCTCTTTTCATGTACACCTCCATGTTCACACACACACATAGCTTTACATGTTAGCTTCCTTTCTCTTATGTATAATATTGAATGTGATGGCTTGTGTTTGGCTTGTATAGCCTTGTGATTGGTGTGTGATTGCTAGACTAGGCTTGGTTAGGCCAAGTGAGACTTATTAGACTTGTTGGGCTAGGATTTGACCTAGTTTGACCTAGTTGACCTAGTTTGACTAGTCTAGTTGACTGGAGTTGACCAAGTGTTGACTTTAGTCTAGTTTGACCTAGACAGCATGCAGATGCATTGTAGATTATATTTATCATTTCCTGTGTACATCTTGACTTGTGTTGCTCTAACTAGGAGTCAGGTACCTCATCTCGGACAGTACATTTACTTCAGACATTCAGATACGAGGCAAGTACATTCTCTGACTGTTTCATACTTATATGGATTTATATTCTTGCTCTAGATTACTGTACTTGATGTTGACACGATCATTATCACGAATTGGTACTATACGGATCTTCTTCTGAGATGTTATCTCCTTGTATTCACTAAATACATATTGTGATGTGCGTTTCACTTACATATTGTATTTATTGAATACCCATATCCTTGTATACTCCTTGTGCATATTGTACTCTCAGTATCACATGAGTCCCAGGGATAGACCATTGTACAACTATTGTATAACATTGTACATCTATTATATAATATTGTACATCCATTGTATAACATTGTACATCCATTGTATAATATTGTACATCTATTGTATAATATTGTACATCTATTGTATAATATTGTATACTATTGTGCAAGATAACGTAACCGGAGTAGATCCTTGTGTATTGATTTGGGGAGGAGGAGTAGAATTGGTTATGTAATCAAATCCTATTGTACAATATTGTATAACTATTGTATATGTCTATTGTACACCCACGTACAATGGAGTTACCATTGCATTTTCCTAGACCGTTTACATAACCATATTGTACTCTAAATCACAGTAGGCTTACAGTTCTTATTTATCATATTTAGATATTTCCTGTTATCAAATCTCTACTGTTTTTCATATACTTCTTACTTTCAGCGTTTCATGTACCTTACTCTATTGTATGTTTTATATTTCCTAACATGATATGAACTGCGTGAGATGTTTTGTGCTCGCTCCCGTCCTGACTGGACCTGTTGAAAATTTTACAGAGGATGATGAGGCACCCTGCACCCTTACTTGGAGTTTGCCTAGTTGACACTCGCGACCTGGACCCCAGGGGAGGTTCAGGCAGCTGCTGAGGACCATACCTTGCTTAGTATAGATAGTTTAGACTGTTTTCCTTTTATGTTTAGTTGTTGCTCTTGATTCAGAGTTTGTATATTGTAGAGATGTTGAGACTTGTATTTCATTTCTGTTGTACCTCGGTTGAGGATTCTCTTATCTATTTTATCGTGCCATATTCTATCTCTAGATTGTGATTGAGTTGTACCTCTGTGTTGGCCTCCTTATGGAGAGCATTCATATTATGTTAGTTATAGTTCATGACCTAGAACAGCGTTCTACCGCCGATACTGCGGCGTAGGCTGAGCGTTGTTACGCTCTCGTACCCTCACAGTGGGTGCGGGTCGTGACACGTTTTTAGTGGTGGCCCATGCAGGTCGAGTTTATGTAGTGGTATTCGAACTAGAGTATCACTACATCCTGCAGTAGGATTAGGATATTTTTGGGGTACTCAATCACATTAGGAAAAACTCTTAATCAGATTCCTTTTATCCAATTGCTGCTTATTGATTTCCCTTGAATATAAACTGTCCTCCCTAGATTTTTTGCTTCATTTTCAGTAAATATTTCTTGTTTTGATCTGTCTTCATGATGGTTATGAAGACACGATCTCATCGCTTCGGTTCGGGGGATACTATCGAGAGGCTGGCCACCTCTCGTCATGTTCATCAGGGCCTCGAGACCGCAGCTTCTGTTGTGTCGACTCAGGTTAGCATTTCTGCTATTTTGGAGGTGCACCTCCGTCTGTACAGAGACTTTTCCCTTTATTTCCGGTTTCTCTCAGCAGCAGCGATTCATGCAGCATCAGCAGCAGAGATTTGTGCAGTATCAGCATCAGGCTGGAGGAAACCAGCAGGGCGAGCTATCGTCAGGACAGTCGAGGATGCACAGACCGTTGGAGATCTTGCTGCAAGTTTCATTCTTCTCAATTCCATTCCCGCAATTGTCTTTTATAATTACCTTGAAATTCAATTCCATCTGTTCCTTGTTGATTGATTAATTTTGTCATGTTACTCTTTTGTTGTGTTTGTTTTTTTCTTCTGAGAAAATCATATGGGCTAGGTCGCCTAAATCATGGGATCTAGAATCCTCGATAGTCGTGTTAGTTGGCATAGTGAGGACATGTAGTCAGATTTTGGATGTATTCTCGGGTATGAGAATTTAAGGTTTTCGTCGTCGCATACGGCAGTGCAAAAATTTTAAATACTATGAACCTAGAGGTACGTACCTTAGTCAAGGACTCTGTGATTATCGTAGCCTTGCTCACTAGCATGATGAAGACTCTGGACAACATAATTTTGGACAGACGCATATGATTAACAGATTGTATCTTGAGAAGGTTTAAACATCATACCCTTTTGATTGTTATAAATGACTTAGGAGTAGGGATATTTAGTTTTGTAGAGCTTATTCATAGGTAGTTCCTTCATAGTATAATGGTATGATGACTTGTAGAGTGTCTGTACCCTAGAGGTGATAGTTAGCATTGGTGTTAGAATAGTAACCCATTGCAGATAATTCTCCTGTTATCTATAATACCAACCAGTTACACATAGGATGTTAGTATGCCTTACATCCTTGATGATTATTACTACTTTTCCTTACCTTTTCCAGTGAGGCACCCATGACCAGAGCCTGCCCTTGAGCATAGTTGTAGTTTCACCTAGGACTAAGAGGTCTATATATATAGATGATATACTTAGGATATATGTGATGGGTTGTTGTTCTTGAGCATATATATGTGGTATTTGGGATTGGTGTGCTTAGCTTGTGGGTAATTAGTTATGGGTGACTTGATAGGATTTGGAAGTTAAGAGCTAGTCTATTATAGAGTTTTCTTTGCTAATCCCTAGTTGCCAACACTAGGTAGCTAGCATAGGTAAAAGTCCTAAGAAGTTGACCAGCTGATGACCAAGTACTAGGATGTTGAGGAAATTGACTAGTGATTGACCCTTGTCTATGTTCGGCCTAGAAAAGGGTGCGATCATCTTAATTTCGAGGACGAAATTTTTATAAGGTGGGTAGGATTGTAACACCCAGTTTTTCAGATGAGGGTAATTTTGAAATTTTATAATTATAATTATTATTTAATGATATTTATTTCATATTATGATTTTTAGTGATTTTTAAATTATTTTAAACTATTTAAATTTATGACTTGTGGTTTTGACGTTTTGCTAGTGAAAACCTAGAGACTGTTTGACCTAGAGCCTAACCATGTGATTAGGATATTTTTAATGTCATTTTTGGCCTAAGGATATTTTTGCATTTGACCTCTTTGAATTATTTTGATATCATTTTATTATTTATGATATTGTTTTGGGATTATTTGAGTCGGGTTCGAATTTCAACTCAATCCGACTTGAAACGAGGACCCGGGGGTAGTTTGACTCTAGTGGGACCCACACACTAGTTAGGCATGGCCCACATGATATTAAATTTAGTCCACATGATAGAAATATTTTAGTTAGAGGTTAGACTAATTATTATGGATAAGGTTAGTGTGATTAGAGACTTTAGAATGACTAATTTAGCCCCAACCAATTAGCCATTTCCTAATACTCATAGAATAGGTTAGTGGGGGCATTTTGGACCTTACCATAATAGGACAAATAGCCCCATATGGCCAGCCACTTTGGGAGAGGATAGGCTCAAGTTCATTTCATTATTCTCATCCACACTCTCTCTCTTGTTCTTCCCTAAATTTTTAGAGAGCAATCCCTAGCAATTTCTCCACCAAATCCTTCCATTTCGCCACCAAATCTTCTTCTTTCCTTCTCCATTCTAGCCAAGGAGAAAGCTACCCAAGTTTGGGAGGATTCGGAGCTCGTTCGTGTCCTTTTGGAATCTCTACGTGTCGGTGTCGCTACGGGAAGGCTTTTCTTCGATTCGATCTACCGGGAGGTATAAATTCCTTCTCCTTTTCATTTCCTCATGCATATAGGTCTATTTTGAACCCATAGGAATGACCCCCATGGTTGTATCTCCATTTGTGTCCATTTCGTGCCTATTTGGAGGTCATAGGAGTGTCCTTTGTGTTGTGGTTGTGTCCATGTGGAAAAATCCCAAATTTGGACACACTATGTGTTGTTGTTATGTATGAATGAATTATTACATGTTTAATCTCATATTTTTGTATTGGAGATGTGTTCTATAGTGTCTCATATATATATATATGTTAGTGTAGAGAGTGAGTTCTTGATATATTATGTTATATACTTGTGTTCTTTTGTCTCAAACTACCCAAATCCGTCATGATTTTTATCCACGTTTTTAATTTCAGCCCTAACTTAGAAATGTCATAACTTCTAGCTCAAAGCTCGGTTTAATCTTTTGTTTTTTTTAAAAGAAGCGTATTGAAGTTAGCTTTCAAAAAATATATACTAATAGGCCTAATTCTTTCTGTAACTTTCTGGAGAATTATTTGAGTGTCAGCTGTACGAAAGACAAACGCGTTCTCGGTGTTTTCGCGATTCCGGGAGTTTTCGGAAACGAAAACGCGATCCGTTTGAAGTTTCGGAAAGCTAACATATAGATCTATAACATACTTTAATCCTAAATTTTAATTCATGCTGAGATGGTACAGTATTGATTATTAGTAGGAGTTACTATTCGGTATATGTATTTTGTGCACCCTTGTGTGTAATATAATGTTCTATTTGATTTTAACCCATGTTAATGTATATACATTATGTAATTAAATAGAGAATGCAAGCATGAGTAAATATTTAAATAAATGATGTATGAGGTGTAAGTATCCTATATAATGTAAGCATGTATAAGTATGGCTTGTAATGAATATGTAGGTTCCATAGTATGTAATGTATGGTGCATATAGTGGTGCAAGAGAATAAATGAATGATGAATGAATGCAAGCATGAATGTAATGTAATAATAGATGTAATATATGTAGCCTTGTTAGGAATAAAACTGGAATTTAGTTTTGTTTTACTAAATAAGAGATACATGAGAACTCATATATGTGAATGTTAACTTCCTATTGACACTTTGCTACACAACTGTCACGCCTCACTATCACTCCACACAGAATGCACACTACACTATATAACCCTCACACCCTCACTCATTGACACTCTCACTCACACATTGCATAACACTCATTCCATGATAACACACACATGTTCTTGTGCACTTTTATGACACACACACCCATGAACACATACACATGCTCTTCTCTCTCTCTCTCTCTCTCTATATATATATATATATATATACACATAGCTAAATGTGTTAATGTAGTAAATAGAGTTTTCCTATAGTTATATATACATATATGTGATATAGGGCCTAGTGTTGAATTCTCTTTTCATGTACACCTCCATGTTCACACACACACATAGCTTTACATGTTAGCTTCCTTTCTCTTATGTATAATATTGAATGTGATGGCTTGTGTTTGGCTTGTATAGCCTTGTGATTGGTGTGTGATTGCTAGACTAGGCTTGGTTAGGCCAAGTGAGACTTATTAGACTTGTTGGGCTAGGATTTGACCTAGTTTGACCTAGTTGACCTAGTTTGACTAGTCTAGTTGACTGGAGTTGACCAAGTGTTGACTTTAGTCTAGTTTGACCTAGACAGCATGCAGATGCATTGTAGATTATATTTATCATTCCCTGTGTACATCTTGACTTGTGTTGCTCTAACTAGGAGTCAGGTACCTCATCTCGGACAGTACATTTACTTCAGACATTCAGATACGAGGCGAGTACATTCTCTGACCGTTTCATACTTGTCTGGATTTATATTCTTGCTCTAGATTACTGTACTTGATGCTGACAGGATCATTATCACGAATTGGTACTATACGGATCTTCTTCTGAGATGTTATCTCCTTGTATTCACTAAATACATATTGTGATGTGCGTTTCACTTACATATTGTATTTATTGAATATCCATATCCTTGTATACTCCTTGTGCATATTGTACTCTCAGTATCACATGAGTCCCAAGGATAGACCATTGTACAACTATTGTATAACATTGTACATCTATTGTATAATATTGTACATCCATTGTATAACATTGTACATCCATTGTATAACATTGTACATCTATTGTATAATATTGTACATCTATTGTATAATATTGTACACTATTGTGCAAGATAACGTAACCGGAGTAGATCCTTGTGTATTGATTTGGGGAGGGGGAGTAGAATTGGTTATGTAATCAAATCCTATTGTACGATATTGTATAACTATTGTATATGTCTATTGTACACCCACGTACAATGGAGTTACCATTGTATTTTCCTAGACCGTTTACATAACCATATTGTACTCTAAATCACAGTAGGCTTACAGTTCTTATTTATCATATTTAGATATTTTCTGTTATCAAATCTCTACTGTTTTTCATATACTTTTTACTTTCAGCGTTTCATGTACCTTACTCTATTGCATGCTTTATATTTTCTAACATGATATAAACTGCGTGAGATGTTTTGTGCTCGCTCCCGTCCTGACTGGACCTGTTGAAAATTTTACAGAGGATGATGAGGCACCCTGCACCCTTACTTGGAGTTTGCCTAGTTGACACTCGCGACCTGGACCCCAGGGGAGGTTCAGGCAGCTGCTGAGGACCATACCTTGCTTAGTATAGATAGTTTAGACTGTTTTCCTTTTATGTTTAGTTGTTGCTCTTGATTCAGAGTTTGTATATTGTAGAGATGTTGAGACTTGTATTTTATTTCTGTTGTACCTCGGTTGAGGATTCACTTATCTATTTTATCGTGCCATATTCTATCTCTAGATTGTGATTGAGTTGTACCTCTGTGTTGGCCTCCTTATGGAGAGCATTCATATTATGTTAGTTATAGTTCATGACCTAGAACAGCGTTCTACCGCCGACACTGCGGCGTAGGCTGGGCGTTGTTACGCTCTCGTACCCTCACAGTGGGTGCGGGTCGTGATCTAGTTAGTTAGTTTATGGTTACAAATAAATAGTTAGCTAGCGAATCTAGTTAGTTTATGGTTACAAATAAATATATTATTTTAGTAATAGCTAGTTAGTTTATGGTTACAAATAAATAGTTAGCTAGCGAATCTAGTTAGTTATATTTATTTAGAATCTTATTCAACTTCCAATTTATTCTAGGAGGACCCGAAGATTTCTATCTTCCTATACCTATCTTCCAGAGTAAGGGAAGTACTTCTATGATTTTGACCCGTTTACTTCATGTCATGTTCTTTTCATATTGGATACATTGTTACACGACTTGGTTTATTTTCTGGTTCATGATCTTTACTTGTATCTGGGGGAGGGGAAATACTACAGATATGTGACCAAAGTCCAACTTAGGATTCATGTTGATATCTTAGGTCTCATATCGTGCACATAAAATTTTAAGCCGTACCATTACTTGTGCTTATTCCTGATCTTTCCCCAGCTGGTCACATATTCTAGTAGCTATTTCAAATCACATGTCAGGATCTTTTGCTACATGTTCCATGTTCAGTTTATATTATACATTTACAGTTTTATGTTCATCATGTGTCATTGTTCCTTTACTTGTTCACATGCTGTATTTGTTTAATTATTATAGATTGTACTTTGCTCCGCTCCTGACTAGATATGTTGTAGGTGAACTTGAGGATCTTGTCCAACCTTTATGGGCCAGACACCGAAGCCTTAGCTGAGCAGGATGGAGTTGTGATTCAGGACTTAGGAGTTGCTAACATTTAGCTTTAGTTTTATTTTGTCTGGTGACTTTACTTTGGATTAGTATTATGAGGATTTCTGCTGTCGGATTTGTCTCCGGTATTATTTCTTTTAAATAGTTATAATAATGACTTGGTAGTGTAGTAATGCTCTGGGAACGTAATAGCAAGCTGTGATGTCTTACTTTTATCTTTTTACTTAAAGTTTTTCTTAGATTTGTAAAGCTTACTACGTCGTATCTCTAACTTAGGTTGGACGTGTCCGACTCATATCTGATTATTTGGTAGTGGGTCGTGGCATTAGTCGCTACTCCGAGACTCACCACCGCGCCTCGCTGGAGTTCGAAGTCCGTCACCTTCCGCTCGACCAGATCTGGCCGAGTCCTCGTCGCACCGCTTCGACAGCCTACTTCAGATATGGAACCCTAACGCCTCTACCATCGGATCGAGCTCTGGACTACCGCGTCCGATCATCACGAACCGCCGCCACCAGATCTGACTCAAATCTGAGGATCTGAGCCTCCTCGCCTCAACCGAACGAAGCTGAGCCATCGACGACAAGATCCAGTACCACTGCGTGGATCTTTGCCTCTTTCTCGAAGTCGTCCCTACCACTCGGGTCTCGAGCTATCGTACCTTCATTGACCGGACCCTGAGCTTCCTCATCCGGTCTTCGTTGCCGTGATCCTCCATGAGTCCACTGTTGAGGAGCCACCAGACCTCGCCGCTGGTTCTGGATGCCAGAGCCCAGATCTCGCCATCACCGCCAGCACCACCAAGCAGGAGTCTCCTTACCGTGGCCTGATCGCTCCGCTTACCTCGCCGCCGTCTCGCCATGATACTTTGTCGACCACATCATTGCCTTCGCCTAACCGAGTAGCCAAGCGCTAAGGTGAGCGCTCATCTCTCCTTCCTCTCGAGCTTCTTCTTCTTCTCGTCTGCTTCTCCACTTTTTCTTCTTTCTTGCCTTCCTCTTCTTATTACTCTGTTTCTCCTTCTTTATCTTCTTCTTCTTACTAAGTTAGGGTTTTCTTTTTTAGTGTAAGAGAGGATTAGCGGCTGAATGTTGAGAATGAGAGAGAGAGATAAATCTTTAGGGTTAGGGTTTTCTAATAGGTTAGCGGGCCGAGTATTGGATCAGACCGGGCGGGCCTTAGAAGAAAAAAGAGAGAAAATAAAAGAATAAGAAACAACAACAGTAGGCCAGGCTTGGGCCATGGGCTTTTGTAGAGAAAAAAAAGAATTTGTTACTGTAGTAGTTACATGCTGCAGTATGAGCCGAGCTACGAGGAAAGACCAGAAAAGAAAAGAAAGGAAAAATAAAAAAGAAATTAGGGTTTAGGACTTTAGGCTGGTATGTGGGCCTATGAAGGTTTTTGGGCTAGGTTAAAATATTATTATTATTATTATTATTATTATTATTATTATTATTATTATTATTATTATTATTATTATTATTATTACTATTATTGTCACTATTATTATCCTCATTATTATTACTTTATTATCATTATTGTTATTATTATGATTAATAATATTCTTAATAATATTTTTGTAATTGTTTGGCTAATATATATATGTTTCACTAGTTTCTAAATATTAAATGATTTGGCTAAATTATACTTTAAGGTATTTTTACTAGTTTTTTTTATTAAAGCTAGATATATTTTACTAAATATTAGCTAGTATAGATAGTTAGCTAGTATATATATATATAGTGAAATTGGTTTGTTAGTTAGCACTATTGGCTAGAATGTTATTTCGGATTCTAATCTATTATTGTCCTATCCTAGGTGGACATTTACTTTTCTATTCTCGATCTTCCAAGACAAGGCAAGTACTTCTATGACTTTATTGCATTTACTTCATGTGGAGTCATGTTTCATGTTGGACGCATTGTTACACGATTGATCATGTGCTTCTGGTTATTATGCTCTTGTTCTTTACTGGTACATGGGGAGGGAAAATACTACGGGCATGTAACCAAAGCTCAACTTAGGAATTCATGATAATAGCTTAATCGCATACATGTGCACGCGTGATTAAGCCATACCATATACTTGCTCTTATTCATGATCTTTACCCAGCCGATCACATATTTCTTACGCATTTTAATTCACGTGTCATGATCTTCATGTTTCATGTTTCAAAAGATTATGCATCTAAGGTGATTCAGGTTAGTCATATTTCATTGCAACTTTACTTGTGCATATGTTGTATTTGTTTTACTATTATAGATTGTACTTTATTCCTTTCCTGATTGGATCGTTGACATATTAGATCAGGGCAAGAGATTGGCGCTAGAATGGATGACGACTCCTAGAAGATGCTAGAAGACCAGATGCAAATATTTTGATGTATTAGATAGTTTTCCTGAGACAAATGTATTATTATTTTCTTCTGGATTTAGTTACCGGATTTGTCTCCGGAGGTTGGACATGTATGATGTACTAAAAAGATATAGTGATTTGTGATCGTGTGAGTTTGTGCTGGATTGTTTTCGTTTACTACTTTAATCCCTCTCCCCAAAATTTTGAAATATATATTTTATTATTTATTTGACTTAAATATGTATTTATGGAATTCATAAATATTTCTCTAAAATAGTTATTAATATAGAAGGTCTTAGTCATGGTTAAGTTTTGGAGTACAAGACCAATTTTTTTGGTACAGATAGTGTAGTCGTGTGCTTTGACTAGTGTTTTAGCTATGGTAGGGAAGATCGAGCCATAAGTGTGTCCCAACTTGAAAAGCCAGGCCAAGTTGTGACATGAACCCTATACATAATTTAATTATTTATTATTAAGAATATTGACTTTTAGAAGATCCGATTGTACCAATTTAGCCAGACTTAACCCGAACCCAAACTAAGCCCACGTAGAGATGTTATGCATGGAAAGATTCCGTAAAGTCATATTTTATGTGTATACAAATATTTCATATTTATTTTGAGGAATTGACAAATATTTTATAAATATCGTTATACGCATAATATAAGTATTATTAATTTTATATATATATGACATTTTAGAATATTTGCACAAATTTTGGTGAACCAATAAAATTAGAGGTATAAGGTGTTCACCCAATACTAAACCTCTTATTTGTTACTTTAGTTTGTTATTATTATTATTATGATTATTACTATTATTATTATTGTTGTTGTTGTTGTTAAATAATATCATTATTATTCGTTTATTGATAATTCATATATATATATATATATATATATATATATATATATATGTATTTTATAAACCATACACAAAGAAATATTATTAAGATTTTTGGTTTATTGAATATTTATTCATATATAGATATGTATATGAAGAAAAATATATAAGTAGATATAAGGAAATATATAAATATATGTATTTAGAGAGAGAGAGAGAGAGAGAGAAATAGAAAAGAAAAACAATCATTATCTTGCGAGATAATGAGTTATCTCGCGAGACAATAATCTCCTATCCACCCGATCACAGCCTGTACACAACCCGAGCCCAAAACTGGGAAGCCAGAACCGAACCCTGCCTATATATAGAAAACCGAGAGGCAGATAAGGAAACCCTAACTAAAACCCTAAGCCAGTTCCCCTCACGACCCCAGATACCTTTGCGCCACCCAGTGCTACCCACGACCGCCCTGAACCGCTAGCCAGCGACGGAACCGCCAAAATTGCGCACAACAGCACTTGCGTCAACATCCCATATTCGCAAAGACAATACACCGTCCAGGCATGTTCGTTTCACGAACGAATTTCTTTGGTATGTAGATAATTAGTTTAAATTCATATGCTCTAGATTGCCCAAAAATTTGATGCCAAAATTGGCAAAAAACTGTTTCGAAACGAAACAGAACATTATTTCCCGACCCTAGTTTGGAAGGCAAATTATCGCCAATCTCGAGCAAATTTTCAAAATCTATTAAAACAGTAATATAGAGAACATAAAAAGGATTAAAACCCTGTTGTTAGTTTTAATTCTAGTCGACTATACCATAACAGAAATCCGTAGGAAAATAAAGAAAAATTGTGAAATCTGTTTTGAAAACATAAAACTTTTCCCGATACGGGGTATGTCCCGCCAAACTGGACTACTTCGCCATATACCAATTAAATTGAAAGACGCGTATGGTATACACGAAAGTGTGGGCTTTCGCGGAAGTTGATTTGGACGTGTGTGCATGCCGGAATCAACCCGTATCCGTCGAAAATCCCTGTATCGCCCCTTTTGTGAACTAGCCCATAACTTCGTGTACGTTCGTCATCTCGAGATGAAAATTACACCAACAGGACCATGTCATTTTTCTGGTCCTATGAGCCAAGTTTGTTCCGATTCTCAGAAGGTCGACCGAAAAGCTATTTTGGCGGGTCCTTGACCCGATCCAACGGATAAATTTGTGCACGACCCACCGGAATCCAACTTTGGACATACGGTTGGGTTTATATCGTCAAACCAGACCCGTAGACATATAGTTTGATGACTTTAGAGACTGTAGGTACTGGCACATTTTTTGGTGCAAAGCAGGTCCAACGACGGACACTGTTTTGGCCCAAAATTACCATTTTGTCCCTGTATCCAGAATTAGACTTATGGGTAATCAAAGTTAGATATTTCTTTTATGGCAAAAATGTTGGTGATGTCAGTTTCAGCATCCGGAGACCATTACAGGAGTTTAACTTTTATGGGTCAATGAGAGGTTGGATATTGTGGGTTTTGCGTGCTACCCCTAAGCCAACTGGACTATTTCGAACGCAACGGTATTATCGGTTTCACTGTTTGCCATTAAAATTGTTTTGATTGAAATCTTAATACAAACAGAACAGTGATACAATATAGGACTTAGATGTAGTCCTAGGAGTACACTTTTGTTTAAGCTGGGTCCTTAGTGCCAATGGAGCGAGTGGTAATGCGTTGACTCCGTTGACCGGCTGACGACGGTTATCGGTTCTCTGAAGGTGTGGATTGCTCTGGGTGCTGGAGCTTGCTGAGAGGAGGAAGACGTTGAGTGTCTAGAACTGCCTCTCGGTGATTCTCTCTGTGTTGTGAGTCTTCTGTTCTGAGTCTCTGTGTGTGTGTGAAGGAGATGATCCTTCTATTTATAGTTTTGCAGACTGGCTGCTCATGCGCGCATGCAGGATGCGCCGGTGTGGGGACACCACGTGGAGGTTGCTGATGGAGGCGCACGGATGCTGCGCCCTGATCGAGGGGGAGAACTCTTCATACTGCTGTTGTGAGCCGGCACGTAGCAGAGAGAAGATCTTTCTGTTGCTGAAATCTTGGACGAGTTGAGTCAAAAGACACGTGTCGTCGACTCATGGTTCGAAGATCACAGATTTGGTGGAGAGGAGTGATCTGGTGAGCTGCACCTTGGTTTGGGCGCAGGAGGAGGCTGCGGCTCATAACCTTTAGGAGTTACAAACCATTTGGGGCGCATGGCTTTTGAGGCGCATGCAGGCGACTTTCCTTCTGTCTTTCGGGATCAGAGAGCAGTCTGGGGCGCATGGCTTTTGGGGCGCATGCTGATTTGGACGCATGGCCGTAGAGGCACATGCGGATGGTTGGGTGGCCACGTGGCAGTGGCCATCGAAATAAAGTCATGATGATGCTGACGTTGCCGACGCTTCATTTTCTGAAAAAGCTGTCAACTGTTCAGACTTTGGGAAGCGTGCTGCCAACTCTGTCAGTTCAGCATTTAATGTTGGTGACATTTGATAGACAGCTGAGTGGGTTGGCGTCCCACTCAGTATGGGAATGTGTGGGGGCGCATCCTCTGTGATGCGCCTGGTACTGAAGGGCACATCTGTGTGATGCGCTGTCTGACCGGCACGTCTGTTGCATGGCGTATCTCTATTGGTCCGGCTATTGAGTTCTTCGGAGCTTTGATGGCTCTTCGACTTAGCGAGTTCATTCATCATAAATACAAGTTCATTGCACCGACTTCGGGAAAGTTGCCACTTGGCGCATGGGTTTGATTTGCACTGGCCTATGAATAGCAACAGTTTGAGAGAGTTTTGTTGTCTCTCCCTTTGACTTCTCGACGAAGATAGATTCGACTGATCCTCCTCCTTGGCAAGACGTTGTACTGTGGATGATGATTCTCTTTGTTTGAAGAAGCTTTGACGGTGAACTCCTTCATAAGACTGAGATTCGCCGAGTTGGAATGGATATAGATGTGCCTAAGCCTCATTATGATGGAAGAGCCCCAGGAAGTGGTTCACTCTGACGGGGCGGAGTGATGCGCTGGAAGACAGGTACAGCATGTTGCAACTGTTTGAACACAGACTGTCTTGGTGGTGGAGCCACTGTCTTACGGTAGCAGCAGTTGATGGCGACCGTAGCACAAGTGTGCCCTGTGAGGGGCGTATTATGCTTGTTAGTCGGCTCTCCTGATCGACGTTTGTGAGTGATCACGTTGTGCAGATCGTTGGAGGAGAGTGCCACCTTCACACCCCCTTCAGGCGCATGGCAAGGCCAAGCGTCGGAGTGGTCAAGTGAGAGTGCCACCTTTACACCCCCATCAGGCGCATGGCAAGGCCAAGCGTCGGGGTGGTCAAGTGAGTGCTGCGCCCCCTGATCTAATACCAAGCAGGCATCACGATCAGTAGTGGGGGAACCATAGCATTTGAAGTGACTTGAACGGACCTCAGACGCACAACCAGAGGAGGCGCGGGAGTTCAAGACCACTGGGTTTGCCTTGCTCGACTTGGTTGTGAACGCAATAGATGCGCCCAAGTGAGACAAGGACTTTGAAGGTCGGCTCGTTTCTGGCGCCGCAGCACCCGAGTCGACCTTATACAGCTTACCATCAGCAGCACACATGATTGTGAGCGCATGCTTCTGGTTTGCCATTGGCATAGCACGTTTGTGGCGCATGGCCCGTGCCGCCTTGGACTTCTTCGTACCAGCCCGTGGGGCGCATAGTACTCAGAGTCCAAATTATCCTCGCCATGACAGCGAGTGAAGAGCTTGCAGCCAACCCAGAAGAAGAGAAGAACAACTGTAACTTGTGGCTCGAATGGGCTCCCTGGATAACGGGCTCCCTTTTCTTTATTTATTTTTGGTGCCCTTTTCAAAGGAGGCAAGAGGTCTCTATATATAGAGTGGAATGAGGCCTCCTTTCTTCTCCTTTTCGATGTGGGATTAAAAGAAAGATTCCTTCTTTTTCATGCTTCTACAAGACCCCCTTCAAAGTTTTTAAAACTTTTGGACAAGTTTTGAAATACTTTGAACAAGAAGCATGAATGGTAGAGCTGTTTAGGTGTGACAATCCTATCAGAGGTAGTATGGACGTGATAGGTTTGGGTACTTCCACTGGGGAATTTATGTGGACTTATCATCCATGGCGCACCTTGGTTTTAGGTGCAGATAATAAGTTGAGAGAGAGAGAGAGAACCAACATATTTACTCAAGTAATATGGACGTGGTAAATATGGGATTGATGGTAGAGCTTTCCTACTCAGAGGTGATATGAACGTGGTAGGAATGACTCTGGAGGGAGATACGCGGAACTACTCAGAGGTAATATGGACATAGAAATTCTGCTGGAGATGTTTAGGGATTGTAGTCTCTTCTTTTTGTGTTTTTGCAACTCTTGCTGGGGGATAGTGTAGTTCTGTACTCTCTTTTTTGAGAAAATAAAGAAATACACAATCTTTTTTTGTGATGCGTTCATTTTTGATATCATGAACTTGATGATTTATGTGGACCTATTATCTTTTGCGCACCTTGGTTTTTAGGTACAGATAATAAGTTTGAAGGAACCAACATGTTTGCTCAGAGGTAATGTGGATATGGCAATCATTAGGTTCAAATGATAGAATCTTCCTACTCAGAGGTATTATGGACGTGGTAGGAATGATCCTGGGGGATACGCTGAACAACTCAGAGGTGATGTGGACGTGGAAGTTCTGCGATCAATGTACAACAACGCAGGGGTTGTTTGTACGGGATGTTTACTCAGAGGTAATGTGGACGTGGTAAACATGAAGGATAGCGTAAACTTACGAAGTGTAAGATTTCGCTTGGTAGGGTGTAGAGAGACAACTCAGAGGTAATGTGGACGTGGTTATCTTTCTACGGAAGGATGCCACGGAACAGCTGGGTTCCGGAAGCATTTGATTTTTGTGAAAAGAGGTTGTTTGGGGAAATACATGTCTTGGAGGATGTCAAGAATAGTACTTCTTTAGGAACTTGCCGTTGATGGGCATCATGAACAAGTCCCCATTGGGTTTGGCGAGGCGGTAAGCACCGTTTGAGTATACCGTCTCAATGATGAAGGGTCCTTCCCATTTGGGCTCGAACTTCCCTGGTGTCTTGTGAGTTAACACCATTGGCCTTCTGACTGCTAAAACCAGGTCGCCAACTTGGAAAGTTCTTTGCTTGACCTTCTTGTTGAAAGCCTGTGATATACGGGCTTGGTAAAGTTCGATGCGTTGTTGAGCTAGGAGACACTTTTCGTCAAGTGCCTCCAGTTCCCGCAGACGACGACATTGATTGTCTTCTTCTGTGAGATCGTTTGTGATTGCCACGCGGAGCGAAGGTATCTGTATCTCGAGAGGCAGTACTGCTTCGCTCCCGTAGACCAGGGAGAATGGAGTGTTGCCTGTTGGGGTCCGTACCGTTGTGCGGTAGGCCCAAAGGCATTCGCCAAGCTTTTCGTCCCAGTCGCGTTTGTTGGATGACACGACCTTTTTGAGTAGTCTGACGATAGTTTTGTTGAATGCCTCGGCCAATCCGTTTGCTGCCGGATTGTAGGCGGTTGAGGCCACGTTTTGAATGCGATTCTTGTCACAGAACCTGCTGAAAATGTGGCTGATAAACTGAGGACCATTGTCATGGATGATTCGCCGGGGTATCCCGAAACGGTAAATGACATGGTGTCTGATAAAGCTGACCACCCTGGAGCTTTTTACTTCTGCTAGTGGGACTGCTTCCGCCCATTTGGAGAAGTAATCGGTGATGGCCAGGATGAAGCGGTGTCCTCTCGATGAAGGAGGGGTGATTGGCCCTACAATGTCCATGCCCCAGGCTTCGAATGGCCAGGAGGCGACTGTAGGATGTAGAGGTTCAGATGGTGTATGTATGAAGTCTGCATGAAGTTGGCATGCATGGCACTTCTTAGCATATTCCACTGCGTCGGCAACCATGGTTGGCCAGTAGTAGCCCATACGTCGCAGTCGATCTTACAACTTAGGCCCTGGTTGGTGAGCTCCGCAAGTTCCGTCATGAGCTTCTCGAAGAGCTTCGGCCGCTTCTTCGTTAGACAGGCATCGAAGGAGAAGCCCGTCGAAGGAGCGTCGGTACAGCGTTTTAGTGGCTGTATCGTAGTAGAATCGAAGAGAGCGTCTCCTGACTGAGACGGCTTCCTTCGGGTCCTCTGGAAGGATTCCGTAGACAGCGAAGTCGATGAACGGGAACCTCCAGTCTCGGACATTAACCCCAGTGTTTGTCGGCATGGCGTGAGCCATTTGCAAACATAGGTTGTTTCTGGGACAAATCAAGTCTCGGCCAGTTACCGTGACATAGTGTTGAGTCCCAAGGGGCGCGGCCAATGAGGCTGCGAGGCCAGCTAGAGCGTCAGCCTCCAAGTTTTGTAGGCGGGGCACATGTTCGATGAAGAACCCAGTGAAGGTTGAAATGATGTTCAATGCAACTTCATGGTAAGGGATCAAATCTTCATGGCGAACCTCGTATTGCCCCCGAATCTGGTTTACGATGAGTTTCGAGTCGCCGTAGGCTTCCAGATGATCCACCCCCAGCTGTTGTGCTAGCTGGAGTCCCATGACGAGTGCATTGTACTCAGCAACATTGTTGGAGCACGGCTTCGAAAGGGAGTATGCGCGCTGGATGACCAGCTGATCGGGGAAGACTAAGACTACCCCCACTCCTGCGATGATTTGGCCATTGGGGCCCGTTCTTGAAGCGCCATCGAAGAACATCCGCCAAATGGGGCTTCCTTCAGTGACATTTGATTCTTGAACTTCATCCGGGATGTCTTCATAGAGTTGAAGATTTTGGGATGGGGTGTGTAGCTAAAAAGTCAGCCAGAGCCTGACCCTTGACTGCCTTCTGCGGGACAAACACCATGTTGTATGGTGTTAGTAGGATCGCCCATGTAGCCAGCCGGGAGTTTAATGACCCTGGCTTTGTCATGAGAACTCTGAGCGGATTGACTCGGGAGATGACGTGAATTGTCTGGCCCGAGACGTAATGACGAGTCTTCTGAATGGCAAACACCAAAGCCAAGCACTCCTTTTCAACGGGGTTGTACCGGTGTTCGGCCCCGATGAGTGTTCGACTGAGGTAGTAGATTGCTTGCTCGTAGCCTGCATCGCTGTTTTGAGCTAGCAAAGCGCCGAGGGAATGATCCATGGCAGGGACGTAGAGGAGGAATGGTTTGCCGGCGACAGGTGCCACTAGGACTGGCGGGCTTGTTAAGTAAGCCTTGATGTCGTCGAAAGCCTTTTGGCACTCCTCTGACCAGACATAAGAGACTCCCTTCTTCATGAGCTGAGTAAAGGGTTGACATTTACCGGAGAGGTTTGCTATGAACCTCCGGATGTATGCCAAACGTCCCTGTAGGCCCCGAAGTTCTCGAAGGTTCTTCGGAGGGTCCATGTTAAGGATGGCTTTGGTCTTCTCAGGATCAACATGAATGCCTTTCGCTGTGATGACGAAGCCCAAGAATTTGCCGCTAGAAACCCCCAGAAAGGATTTAGCGGGGTTCATTTTGAGTTGATGCGCCCGCATGAGATCGAAGACCGTCTTCAGGTCCTGTAGGTGATCTCTTTTGAGGCGGCTCTTGACTGCGATGTCGTCAACATAGCACTCAACTGTCTTGCGAAGATGTTGACGGAAGATGGTGCTCATAGCTCGCTGATACGTTGCACCGGCGTTCTTCAAGCCGAAGGGCATTACGGTGTAGCAGAAAACACCCTTTGGAGTCCTGAATGACATGTGTTTTGCGTCATCGGGGAACATCTTAATTTGATTGTAGCCTGAATACCCGTCCATGAAGGACATGCGTTCAAAGCCACATGTGTTGTCGATCATTACATCGGTGATTGGGAGCGGGAATTCATCCTTCGGGCAAGCGGAGTTGAGATCCCTGAAGTCGATACAGACTCGTATCTTCCCGTTCTTCTTGGTGACAGGGACGACGTTGGCTACCCAGTCTGGGTGTTGTTCCTCACGGATGAAGCCACTGGTCAAGAGTTTGTCTACCTCCTGATCGATGGCGTTCATGATGTCCGGGCGGAAGCGTCGCTGTTGTTGTTTGATAGGTTTGGCATCTGGTAAGATGTTCAACCTATGCATCGCGATCTGTGGATCGAGACCCGGCATGTCTTCGTAGCTCCAGGCGAAGACGTCGATATACTCCTTAGCGAGTTGGACTAAAGATTCTCGGTCTTCTCCTTCCAAGCTTTTGCTGATAAAGATGGGTTTAGAAGAAGACCCATCCCCGAGGTCGATTTGCTCGACTTCGTCTTCGGTGGGAGGTTCTCATAACTCAAAACGAGACTCCCATTGCTCTCCTAGGCGTTGAGCCCAGGGTTCCTCTTCGAAGGGTTCCGGCGGTTGGTCTTCGCCTTCATCTTTCTGAGGCTGCGCCGATGTCATGTTAGCTGACAGCACTTTTCTGAAGACTGATCCAATACTGGTATCGGAATCCCACGTCGATGCTTCTGATGAGTGGGAATGTTCTATGTCTTCTGCGTCCGAACTTTCTGGAGTTGATGGCGGCGTGACATAGCCTAACCCCCGTCGAGTCCGATTATAGTAATCCTGTGTCTTTCCATTGGGCATCGAAAGCCGGACAGGGAGATGCCGACCCTTGTCGTAGTTTAGGCCTTTGTTGCTTTTCAGGTCGTAGCCCATCTTTTGGATGATGTGCTTAGCCGCATCTGTGTATCGATATACTTGTACCCTGCCGGTATCAGGTTCGGGCTCGATCGACGGGAGGTTCCGACGACGCTCGATTTTGCCCGAGATGATGGTGCCTTCGTCTCGGCTTCGTGGAGGGACTATGAAGACTCCTTGAGACGGGACTATTTGATTATGGTAGACGGTCGTTACTTGTGTTTGCAACGACCGTAGAGCGTTGTCTAATGTATACATGGCATTCCAGTGTGGAAGACAAGAATAATTGAAAGACACTCTATTATTGATAAAGTACGAGATTTTATCCCGTGGGATTACATTGTCGAAGGAGGGTGCGTCTACATCGGCAGAGATATATTCGCCAAGCTCCTCATCTGTAAGCACTGGGGCCGGATCAGAAGAGTCCTCGACCGCTCCGACTTTGGGGTCTGAGAGGGTTATGTGAGCCCTCTCCGGCATCTTGGATGACTGCGACGGCTTGCCTTTAAGACGCACCTTGAGGGGTGCCTCGGTTGCACCTTCGATGAGTGGCGCCTTCCCTTGTAATTTTATCGCTAGGGGAGCCGCTGTTTGTGGTGGCTTCCCCTTGAGGCGTATCTTCAGGGGGGCTTCGCGAACTGGCGCTTTTCCTGATAGCTTGATGCTCATTGGAGGCGCCTTCTGGGGTGGTCTCCCTTTCAGACGGATTTTCAAGGGGGCGTCAGGAGTCGCTTCGGGTTCCAAGTCCGGCTCTGTTGCCGTCTCTGCTTCATCATCGGCGTCGTTGGCTTCCTCCTCGTCAAGTGGCTTGTACAAGTCGGAGTCGGTGAAGTAGGCCTCAATCCCTTTGAAGGGATCGATATCTGCAAACTCCGTCCGGATGACGCCGTTGGTGGATACATATTTCATGCATTGGTGGAGCGTGGAGGGCACCACCATGTACTCATGTAACCATGGTCGTCCGAGTAAGATGTTGTAGTTGACCTCGGCATCCACCACATAATAAGTTACCTCAGTTTTGAGGCTGCCGATGTGACACTTCAGCCGGATCTTGCCCAGTGGCTCGCTCTTGCTGGCGTTGAAGCCACTGATGGTCGTATTGGAGGGCGCCAGCCGGTATATTGGGATCCCCAGCTTTGATAGCAGCACCTTTGGAATGATGCTTAGGGAAGACCCCGGATCGATCTGAATCCTGCTCACCTTTACCGAACCGATGTACCCTGTGTAATACAACGGTCGGTTATGTCGGTGATGCTTGAGCAGCATGTCTTGTTGGGTGAAGGTTATGTTTGGGATAACTTCATCCGCACAATGACAGTGTGCACAAGTAGTTGGGAGGTCTTCAGGCTGCTTGACCTGACTGAGAAAGGATTCGGCATCCTTTAGAGCTTCGCAGAGAGCTTCTCGGGAGTCCTTAGAGAGACGCAGGAGCTCGAACAAAGACAGGCGTGCAGGAGTACTGGCCAGTTGTGCCAGAATGTCAAAATTGTGGGGCTTGGCTAGCCCCGAAGCATTTTCTTTCCGCAGAGGTCTGTCGAAACGGGCCTCCACTTGCTTTTGTTTATTGGCTGCTGAGGGCTTGGATGGACCCTCCTCAGGGATGGTGCCAGGAGGCACCCCTTCGGCGGCAGCTTCACCGGGCTGGGAGTTCTGTTGTGCACGCGTCTGCACAGGAAGCGCCTCTTCTGCTGAAGAAGAGACCGTGCGGCAAGACTTGATCTTCCTGCCTTTTGCTTTGGAGGTAGGGCGTACCTCCGATTGAGTTACCTCGGAGACGAGGTCGGGGTGAACCCAGAGGACCTCTCCTCGAGATATGGTGAGTGGGACAAGTCCACTCACATTGTCACGGGTGGGTGGCAAATTCACCACCTCCATTGTCGCCTTAGGGATGGGGACGACACCATCTTGTGTGGTAGTCGGCGGCAAGGTGCCGAACCGTAGTGACACCACATTAGCTGACACCGTCTTCTCTTCGTAATCGACGAAAATTACATCCGCATTGATCATGCGCTGGATGTAATTTTTGAGGACATAGCAGTCCTTAGTCGGGTGTCCGACAAACCGATGGTAGTGACAGTACCTTGGGTTGTCCACCTTCCCGACTTCATCGGGCCGCTTCGGGTCCGGAAGCTTGATCTTGTCACCCTGCTTCAGTATCTCAAAGAGTTGCAGGGTATCGACATCATTGAATGAATAAACCTCCTTGGGTCTCGGTGCCAATGGAGGCTTTTGAGTAGGCGCTGATGCGCCCTTCGAGGCATTAACTGTCAATGCCTGTTTCCCCTTTATTTCTCGTCCGGAATTGTTCGTTGCGGACTTTTTCCCCTTATCGTCAAAGGCGGGGAAGCTAACACCCAGAAGACGTGCATTGGCCGCCTTCTTCTCTGCAGCTTCAGCTTCAATGATTAGGGAGCTCCAATCGGGAGGGGGAGTAGAGTTAAGCCAGAGCTTTACTGCAGGTAGCATGTTCATACTGCAAGCGGAGAGAAGCGCATGTTCTGGCATGCCTGGAGGTAACCTGAAGCAGGCCTGACGGAAGCGTTCGATGAATGCCCGAACCGTTTCCTTGTCCTCCTGGCGTATCTCAATGAGAGACGCCATCGTCATGTCCTTCCTACCGTCGTAGAAGCGGTCGAGGAAGAGGCGTGTCAGGTCGTCGAAGGACGATATGGAATTGTCGGGGAGGCTGCAGTACCAGTCATACGCCACCCCTTTCAGGGCCCCAACAAAGATGCTGGTGAGGAGCGCGTCCTCCTTCGGAAGATGCCCTGTCTGCGACTGGAAGTACGTCAAGCACCGTCGTGGAGAGTCCTTCCCGTCATACGGCGTGAGTGTCTGTGGTTTATACTTTGGGGGATAAACTACCTTGTTCCACTCAAGTGGATAAGGCTGGGGAATGCCCATCTTCTGGCGTTCCTCCTGCCTGTTCCTGGACTCGAAGCGCTCCCGCAGATCTTTGATCATTTCGACCACGTCCTCCGTGGAGCTAGGAGCCGGGGAAGGAGGTACCACCTGGAGTGGAGCGTTTGAGGGCTCCGATGTCCGGGGTGCTTCTGTGTCTGAGGGTGTCCGCTGGAGGGGCACACTCGACTCTCCATTAGCTCCTGGGTCGGGACCATTTGAAGGTGTCCTGATCAAGGCCGACCGCATCTCAAACACTGCTTGAGTCAGTGCTTGTATTGAGGCAGAGAGAGTTTTGAGTCCTCCCTCTAACGAGTCTATTCGCTGGACAATGTCCTGTGGCGGCGCATCAGCCTCAAGATCACCCCCGGTTATGTATACTGTCATGACACGGCCGGAAGTGGATGGATTAGTTGAGGCTTCGCTCTCAGCCTCACTTTCATGTGGGGGAGTTACTTCTCCTGGTGTTTGGCCACCCCCAGCCACATTCTGGAGTTCGTCTTCGACAGGCGCATCTGTAAGGGCCTGACTGCCCTCAGCTCTGTCTTGAAGGGCCTCTTCGTTTTCAGCACTACCCCCGGCGGTGTCCTGGAGGACATCGTCATTTTGAGGGGCTTCAGGGAGGCCATCTTCGCCTTGATGAAGATCCGCCGCAGCTGTGCTTTGGACATCTTCGTCTTCGGAAGGAGGCTGAACAAGGGTCTGGCTACCCCCAGCTTCCTCCAAGGACTTCTTCCTTGACCGAGTGCCTTCGAACACCCCAGAGGTTGTGACAGCTGCCTTTGTTTTCCTCGACTGGCTTTTAGATGAAGACGAGGAATTGGCAGTCGTCTTCCGGACAGATGAGGAATTGGAGATCACGTTGCATGACGCAATCTTTAGTTCCTCTTCTGCTGACACCTTTGTCCCAAGGCGATGTCGGAGGGGTGTCGATGATTGTAGCCGTTGGAAGACCGACTGCTTTGGCGGTTCTGCCGTCTTGCAACAGCAGTTGATGGTGACCACTGCACAAGTGTGCCCCGTGAGAGGCGCATCGTGCTTGTTGGTCAGCTCTCCTGACCGGCGCTTGTGAGTGATCACGTTGCGCAAGTCGTTGGAGGAGAGTGCTACCCTCACACCCCTCTCAGGCGCATGGCAGGGCCAAGCGCCGGGGTGGTCGGGTGAGTGCTGCGTCCCCTGATCTAATACCAAGCAGGCATCACGATCAGTAGTGGGGGAACCACAACATTTGAAGTGACTTGAACGGACCTCAAACGCACAACCAGAGGAGGCGCGGGAGTTCAAGACCACTGAGTTTGCCTCTCTCGGCTTGGTTGTGCACGCAGTAAATGCGCCCAAGTGAGATGAGGACTTTGAAGGTCGACTCGTTGTCGGTGCAGGAGCACTTGAGTCAACCTTGTACAGCTTGCCATCGGCAGCGCGTGTGATTGTAAGCGCGTGCCTCTGGCCGGCTGCTGGCATAGCACGTTTGTGGCGCATGGCCCGTGCCGCCTTGGATTTCTTCGTACCAGCCCGCTGGGGCGCATAGTACTCAGCATCCAAATTCTCCTCGCCGTTACAGCGAGTGAGTCTGTCAAAGACAGAGGCTCTTTGTGGCGCATCAGAAGTAATGCGCGGGGCATTGGCTGCGCCCCTGCTCCGTCGACGTATCTTCCTCGCCTGAGAGGAAGATGGCTGGGGAACGTGGTCAGCCGCACGCTTCCCCGAGAGATGCGCTGCATCAGCGGGCGCACCTTGACTGCTGAGGACGTCAACAGGAAGGGAAGGCTGGACGGGCGCATCCCCTTCAACGGTGGTGCCCAGGCGTCGACTTTGCGCACCCAGACTGCGCGGGTCTTCTTCGGCTTCGACAGCCGCTTCGAAGGACTCGCACTTCCTTCAGAAATGAACTCCTCGTACGCCTGTTGATTGAGGCGCACTACCAGCGTCTTGTGGGAGGTGCCCACCTTCACGTCGTCGGCCTGTGACACGACTTTCTCGGTAGAGGAGAAAGAGGTCCCCAGCAGAGTTGCCAGCTTGTTTGCCATTAAAATTGTTTTGATTGAAATCTTAATACAAACAGAACAGTGATACAATATAGGACTTAGATGTAGTCCTAGGAGTACACTTTTGTTTAAGCTGGGTCCTTAGTGCCAATGGAGCGAGTGGTAATACGTTGACTCCGTTGACCGGCTGACGACGGTTATCGGTTCTCTGAAGGTGTGGATTGCTCTGGGTGCTGGAGCTTGCTGAGAGGAGGAAGACGTTGAGTGTCTAGAACTGCCTCTCGGTGATTCTCTCTGTGTTGTGAGTCTTCTGTTCTGAGTCTCTGTGTGTGTGTGAAGGAGATGATCCTTCTATTTATAGTTTTGCATACTGGCTGCTCATGCGCGCATGCAGGATGCGCCGGTGTGGGGACGCCACGTGGAGGTTGCTGATGGAGGCGCACGGATGCTGCGCCCTGATCGAGGGGGAGAACTCTTCATACTGCTGTTGTGAGCCGGCACGTAGCAGAGAGAAGATCTTTCTGTTGCTGAAATCTTGGACGAGTTGAGTCAAAAGACACGTGTCGTCGACTCATGGTTCGAAGATCACGGATTTGGTGGAGAGGAGTGATCTGGTGAGCTGCGCCTTGGTTTGGGCGCAGGAGGAGGCTGCGGCTCATAACCTTTAGGAGTTACAAACCATTTGGGGCGCATGGCTTTTGAGGCGCATGCAGGCGACTTTCCTTCTGTCTTTCGGGATCAGAGAGCAGTCTGGGGCGCATGGCTTTTGGGGCGCATGCTGATTTGGACGCATGGCCGTAGAGGCGCATGCGGATGGTTGGGTGGCCACGTGGCAGTGGCCGTCGAAATAAAGTCATGATGATGCTGACGTTGCCGACGCTTCATTTTCTGAAAAAGCTGTCAACTATTCAGACTTTGGGAAGCGTGCTGCCAACTCTGTCAGTTCAGCATTTAATGTTGGTGACATTCGATAGACAGCTGAGTGGGTTGGCGTCCCACTCAGTATGGGAATGTGTGGGGACGCATCCTCTGTGATGCGCCTGGTACTGAAGGGCGCATCTGTGTGATGCGCTGTCTGACCGGCGCGTCTGTTGCATGGCGTATCTCCATTGGTCCGGCTATTGAGTTCTTCGGAGCTTTGATGGCTCTCCGACTTAGCGAGTTCATTCATCATAAATACAAGTTCATTGCACCGACTTCGGGAAAGTTGCCACTTGGCGCATGGGTTTGATTTGTACTGGCCTATGAATAGCAACAGTTTGAGAGAGTTTTGTTGTCTCTCCCTTTGACTTCTCGACGAAGATGGATTCGACTGATCCTCCTCCTTGGCAAGACGTTGTACTGTGGATGATGATTCTCTTTGTTTGAAGAAGCTTTGACGGTGAACTCCTTCATAAGACTGAGATTCGCCGAGTTGGAATGGACATAGATGTGCCTAAGCCTCATTATGATGGAAGAGCCCCAGGAAGTGGTTCACTCTGACGGGGCGGAGTGATGCGCTGGAAGACAGGTACAGCATGTTGCAACTGTTTGAACACAGACTGTCTTGGTGGTGGAGCCACTGTCTTGCGGTAGCAGCAGTTGATGGCGACCGTAGCACAAGTGTGCCCTGTGAGGGGCGTATTATGCTTGTTAGTCGGCTCTCCTGATCGACGTTTGTGAGTGATCACGTTGCGCAGATCGTTGGAGGAGAGTGCCACCTTTACACCCCCTTCAGGCGCATGGCAAGGCCAAGCGTCGGGGTGGTCAAGTGAGAGTGCCACCTTTACACCCCCATCAGGCGCATGGCAAGGTCAAGCGTCGGGGTGGTTAAGTGAGTGCTGTGCCCCCTGATCTAATACCAAGCAGGCATCACGATCAGTAGTGGGGGAACCATAGCATTTGAAGTGACTTGAACGGACCTCAGACGCACAACCAGAGGAGGCGCGGGAGTTCAAGACCACTGGGTTTGCCTTGCTCGACTTGGTTGTGAACGCAATAGATGCGCCCAAGTGAGACAAGGACTTTGAAGGTCGGCTCATTTCTGGCGCCGCAGCACCCGAGTCGACCTTATACAGCTTACCATCAGCAGCACACATGATTGTGAGCGTATGCTTCTGGTTTGCCATTGGCATAGCACGTTTGTGGCGCATGGCCCGTGCCGCCTTGGACTTCTTCGTACCAGCCCGTGGGGCGCATAGTACTCAGAGTCCAAATTATCCTCGCCATGACAGCGAGTGAAGAGCTTGCAGCCGACCCAGAAGAAGAGAAGAACAACTGCAACTTGTGGCTCGAACGGGCTCCCTAGATAACGGGCTCCCTTTTCTTTATTTATTTTTGGTGCCCTTTTCAAAGGAGGCAAGAGGTCTCTATATATAGAGTGGAATGAGGCCTCCTTTCTTCTCCTTTCCGATGTGGGATTAAAAGAAAGATCCCTTCTTTTTCATGCTTCTACATTCACCAACAAAGGACCCAAGTACATATACTAATTGCTTTCGATTTCTAATAGTTTTTCTATTACATATTATACATATGCTTCTCCTACTTGCTGACACACTTGTTACACAGGTTAGTATCATGGATCTCTACATATTATACTTCTTGAGTACCATTCACATGATTACCGTATTTGTGACTCTTTCGACTCCATGAGTACTAGTCGGGCGGAGAAATATCTTAGTAGACATGTGAACTACCCTTTCCATCCCCATTGTCTTTAGTGGAGAATAGCAGCCGCACACGACACGTGCGGGATACCGGATTTACCCCTTAGCCGTTCATATGTCGAACATGATATTTCAACACACTTAGATAGATGTCTATTACTTGTATCTTCTTGTTTCCTTCATCACATACCATGTCACCACATTTACATATTTTTCCTTCTAGTTGATATATCCTGTTATAGAGTTACTTGTTTCTTTTCTCGATATGCCAGGACACCAGTTTCCCTACTAGTTTATCTCACATAATATGATATTTCTATGTTTTGCAAATCATATTATGATTGAATAGCCTGTCATATGTGTGCTTGTTCCATTCCTGACTGGAAACCAATATTTTTTAGATGATCGTCTGCTACATTACGCTTTGGACCGTTGGAGAAGACATGGGTATGTTGGAACGCCAACCTAGAAGACTAGTTAGATAGATTAGTTGTCTCATTTTATTTTGTGAGACTTGTAAATTCTTCAAATATAAATTTTATAAATGTCATAATTAATGTAGCAATGTGAATGAGCAATAAAGTTATACTTTGTGTGATTTTGAGCATTGTAGCTAGACATCGTACTGCTACCGATACCGTAGCATAGGCTGGACTTGCGCACGCTCTCGTATCCGAAAAGCGGGTGTGGATCGTGACAACTAGTTTTGTGATTGAGCTTAGGATTGATATCATGATATTGGAGTTTTCCTGAGGTTAAATAAAACTTACTATGTTGTGTCTACAATGTAGACTGGGTGTGTGCGACTCATATCCAGAAATCTGGGAGTGGGTCATGACACACTTTTACCTTCATCTTCTAATTCTTCTTCCTCATCCAATACACCAATTTTAGAGTCCTCCTCTACATAAGGTAAATCATCTATGTCAAGCTGTTCGTCAACTATATCATCCCCTATGTTAATGTCAACCTTCAAATCATCAACACCGGCTAAATTTATATATCTTGGTTGAGGCATGACCGCCTCATCATCCTAGTATGCTAGATCCCCAATATTATATGTGTTTCTTGCTTTAGTTTTGCATATAGCCCATCAATCATGGGTATTGCATCGTCAACTAGGATAACTCGTATAGTACACTTGAACCGTTTGACTAGCCAACACAAATGGTTCAAAACCTCCATATTTTTTTCTATGTTTTATATCAACAAATCCAAACTGTTTGTCAATTCTCCATACTTGCCTGGGTGTTGTCGAACCAATCACATTTAAACAGCATATTTTTTGTATCAAAAGAGTAATCCAACACTACGATATCTCTTAGAACACCATAGTAGTCAAATTTTGGATCGACATCGTAGATTGAACCCCTCACACAGACTCCAAAATTATTTGTATAATTAGCCTCCTCATCGACAAATGAGTGATTGATAGGCTTATCAGCGGTTCTAATTTTAGAGCCATTTATGGTGTATCCATTCCAGCACTTCGCCCTCTTGCTTGGTCCGATAGCTAGTGCTCAAACTCCTTCGTTCTGCAAATTCATACCGAGACGAAAAACCTAAAACATAACGTATGATAAAGTTATTAGAAAAAACTTCATCAAATTGTTATATTTAGAATGGTTATTGATTATAATCCTTATATAAATTTGGAACCATGACAGAAATTTTTTATCGACCTCTCTAGCAAGATCATCATTATCAATATTAGGTCTCTCCATTTTTACGTCAGCTCTAAAAGTCTATGATAATAACGAGAAAAGCTAGAGCATTTCTAAAAAAGTATAAAATTAAAATGTTTATCAAAATTGTGTCTCTTACTTCTCAATATCTTCCATCTCATTTATACTAATATTTAGGCATATATATCGATGAGTGGCTTCAAACTCATCGTCCTCTAACCCCCGTACTTTAGAAGCACTTATAGGGTTGGCCCCCACTATTGAAGATAGTGCAAATTTCACTTTTTTGGTGCATCAACCTCACCTTCATCATTCCTTGTGCTCTATTTCGGTTTGTTCTGACATGAGTATCGAAGTAGATTGAGTAGAAGTTTGAAACCTCCTCAATGATATAAGCTTCGTATATCGATGCTTCTACATGAGCCTTATTGCCTACCTTCTTCTTCTTCTTCAGGTGACGTATGTATTTATAAATATTATATTGAATATTATAATTATTTGAATAAAAATTATTAGTACTAGGTATATTTTATACCTCTCAAATGGATATATCCATCGATAATGGACGAAAGCACCAATACATGCTTCGTATGCAAGACTAATCGGCAAATGTTCCATACTATCAAAGAAGTCGGAAGAACACCCTTTCTAATTTGCACAATGTCAATACAATCTTGTCCTCAAGTTCCAACATATGTTGCACCGTCAACTTGCTTGAACACAAATCTCTAAAGAATATAAATAATTCAGCCTGCGGAGTCCATACTTGAGAATGCAGCATCACTCTTAGAGTGATGGAAAGTAACTGCTCCACGAACATGTGGCTATCATGATTCTTAAACCCTATCACCTTATATTCATTGAGATCGACACATCACGCCAGATTCGACACGTAACCATAAAAAATCTCAAGTTTGAAAACCAGTTGCATATTATCAATTTATCATCCTTACTCAATGTAAATGGTGTTGAAGGCTTGACTCAGTTAACATTGGACCTTCGTGTTATATGTAATTCTAGACGCCTGTATATAATTTCCAAGTCCTTTCTTGCTTTGGAATTATCTTTTGTTTTTCCCTATATCTATTACTGTATTGAAGATGCTGTCGAATATGTTTTTTTTATATGCATGACATCAAAATTGTGTCTTATGAGATAGTCCTTCCAATAAGATAAGTCCCAAAGGAAACCCCGCTGCATCCAATTATGGCTATGTTCGAATCCTTGTAAGTGATGTCCGATCTCGAATCTTCTATTAGTACCTCTTCCCAAACTACATCTCCTTTCAATCTCAATAGGAGAGGAGATAGTTTTTGTTTACCAACTCTAAAGGCATCTATGTTCCATCTCCACGGCTGCGACACAGGAAGGAACATATAGTGACAATAAAAAAAGTAAACTTTTTCTCTATTTTAAAGGCAGAATGCCTTACTCTTTCCCATACATATCAAATAAAACATAATACCATGAGTACTCCACCCCGATAATATCCTATATACTGAAAAATATTTGATGGTCCACATGAGCATCGCCCTCATTTGAAAGTTCTGCTCTATCGATATATCATATGTTTGAACGTCGAAGTACCACAATTATTTCAACTCGTCCACCAACGGCTACAAGTAGATATCGATGCTCTTTGTTGGATTTTTTGGACCGGGTGTGATAAGTGTCAAGAACATGTAAGGAGTCTTCATGCACATCCATGGTGGTAGATTATAAGGGGTCAAAATTACCGGCCAACAAGATTACTGAGACCTCGACTGTCTGAAAGGAGTGAATCCATCAGAACATAAAGCCAACCGAACATTCCTAGGCTCTACAGTAAATCCAGGATGACATCGATCAAAATGCTTCTATGCCTCTCCATCGGAAGGACAAGATAATTTTCTTTCATTCATCTTCCGTTATTTGCTATGTCATGTCATGTGTTGTACAGTATTTGCAGATATATACATGACATGGCCCGAATAGGCTTGTAGGGGCACAACCTTGCTCGGGCAGTTGATTTTTTTGCCCCAAATTGGCTTTTACCGGTCCTTGTGATAGAAAATGCATGTTTTTATTATTGTTCTCCTTGTAGTACAATATGTAACCATTTTGACAACAATCTATATTTTTATACCGTAATATGAGTTTTTTTATCATCATCTTCGACTTTTAAAAGTTTTCTTGCAAGTCCTTCGATCCTTTTGGCAGCAACTCTCTAACAAACTGAATTATCCGATCGTAGAAAATTAAACTTGAGGTTCAACAGCCGTATCACCACTGACATGACAATAGAATCACAACCCGGGTATAAATGAGTATCAACATGCTTGTTTTAGCCCATTCAGTCTTAGTTAACTTGATTTTGATAGTTGATTAAACCATATTTCGATATGTTACAGTATGACTCATCTGATAAACAAACAATGCTTTGTTGCTTGAAGATTGTAATTGAGCATCTTTATGTAATTTTATATTTTATTGAGTCTAGGACTTATGTATATTGAGTCGCACTTGGTAACAAAAGTGCACTCAAATATAAACCCTATAGTCCACTCAAACCGCCTACAAGTCCATCTAGAAAACAACTAACCCATTCAAACCAAAATCATTCCAAAAAAAGCCAAAAATCCATACCATTTTTGTAAACCGAACTCTGGTCGACTTGGTCTTGATATTTTTGGAAACCCCAAACAGTTGTGCAATCTTAGATGTTGTGGCTTCCAACATTCAAAAAAATTCATATATACACCCAAATTCTAGGCAAACTCTGTCCACAAAAATCCTATAAATAGGCATGGATTCCATATTCTTACTCACTCCTCTCTTCTTATCTTTCTTATCATATAGAATGATACCAAAGAGCTTTAATTTTCTTATCTCCAAGATCAACTCCTCAGCCTTATAGTTCCAAGTGCGGTATTGGTTAAAAGTTTGAAAGAGTTGTACAGAGCTTGGCTCAAGAAGTTTCTCTTTCTCTCTAGAGGTCGTTGTGTCCTTCAAATTAAAGCACAAGTTGAAGGAGTTGCAAGAACTTCGGATTCATAGCTATGTTTCACTTGTGACTGTAGTGAATTCAACTCCGAGTAAGAGTTTTCAGGCCTGGACTAGTCCTCTTAGAGGGACACCAGGATAAAAATCTCGGTGTTTGCATTTTCACTCTAAACTCTACTGCATTTTATACTTGTCTTACTTACACATATACATTCATATGTTGTTGGTCACTATCTTTATATAAAATAATTTTAATTGGATAAGATCTGTCTACTGCACTCTATTCACCCCTCTATAGTTGCCTAACGGTCCTTCAATTGGTATCAAAGTACTGTCTCTTATTATCGGACTAACATCCCTAGAGTTATGGCAACTATCGGATCTATCCACAGTAACAATGGAGAAGGACAGTCAACAAATAGACCACTCCTATTTGACAGTACCAAGTACACATACTAGAAGACACATATGAGTTTCTACCTGAAGTCTCTTGATTGTCTGTTGTAGTAGATGGTTATTGTAGCACTTGTCTCCCAAAATTTTATTTTATTTTGGTGAGTATTGTAGAAGCATGGAAATTCAGGCGCATCTACATGCCAAAATTCCTATGCGCTTAACACTATACGGCTAGACTCAAATATGCGCCAGGGAGTTCAAACAAAGTACTCGACGCAGCAGAACACAGCAAAAGTATTGACTTCAAAAGAAGACTTTTATTTTATACGAAAGTTTATTACATGTCTAAAGAAAGGCTTTACAAAGGAGAACTTCTACAAAGAAGGAAAATCCTAAAGCTACAGCCAGATGCAGCAAACTGCCATGCACCCCTTGCCAGGTGCATCATCTCCTAGGCGCATCATCTGTCAGGCGCATCACTCTGATGTCTCGTCTAGGCGCATCATTCTAGCATCTCAACGTATGCGCATCTCCATGCATAGTCAGAGCGAATCAGCACCAATCAGCCCTTGTGTAGCAGGAGAAGCTCTCCTAGCTCAACAAGGATCGCGGCACGATGCCCCGATCTTCGAAAGCAACATGCACACTCGTCAACTTGTGGCTCTGCCAGCATAACGAAAGATAGAGCACGACAACCCCGATCTTTAGATGCAACAGGCACCATCGGCCTATGTCAGGACTCGACGATCCTGATATTTGGATGCAACAGACGCTATCACAAAAGCTCACAGCGACGGAAAGAATGGAGTAGCGCATCTTCACCCTCAAAAAGAGCTCGAGTTCGAAAGTTCGCCAAGGCAGAGCTCCGGCCAAGTTTGTCTTTTGAAGAATGAAAGCAAAGCTTTCCCTCATGTGGCTATTTATAAGCACGGGCAGCCTACACCCTAGTGCCAAATGGCCATCGTTCCAAATTCCATACAATAAATCTGTATTAATAGCAAATACATCCGTCGCCTCGTATTCGACTAAGTCAAAGCTGCCATTAATGCCTCGAAGAACTCAACAGGCGGGCCAAAGAGGATGCGACACATTGGCAGATGCGCCGTCGATATCATGCGCTCTCCCATGGATGTGCCCAGCGGGCCATAGCTATCCGCCCAGATTGGCATTAACCAATGCAACCCTCTCCATCAAACACTAAATTCTGAATGAAAAAGTGCGGCTACACATCTTCCGAAGATGTCCAATCAGCAGCCTTTGTAGAAAATAAAGTACCGCTGATGACAATACCATCTTAAACCTTGGGTCGGCAACAATTGCCACACGACAGACCGATCATTTGTATGCGCCTCGTGGCCATACGCCCAGTAGACTGTATGTGCCCCAGTGGTCGTGCGCCCCTGGCTTACTTCTGATCTCAAATAACAGATACGAAGCTATGCATGTGCCTCAAAAGCCATGCGCCTGGACTTGTTCATGGCTCCTAAAGATCGTGAGACCAAGTCTCCTCCCCTGTGCCTGATCCTAGGCGTACCCTGATGCGAAGCTCTGTATGCGCCTCAAAAGTCATGTATCCAGACTCGTCTATGATGCCTAAAACTCATAGACTAAGTCGCCTCCATGCGCTCGATCCTAAGTGAACTCCGACAGATCACTCTCCTCTAAAACCGTGATCTTTGAGCCACAGGCATACGCCATGCGTCCCTTGACTCAGTTCTGTTCAAAGAATGGTTGCTAACCACCCAAGATCTCAGCAACAACCAAATCTCCATGACTGCCACGTGCCAGCTCCATTGCATCCCAGTGTAGCAGTCCTGCAGATTCAACTTTAATCCAGAGCGCATTAACCATGTGCCCCCGCCAGCATCAGCCACATGGCATTTCTATATCCAGACGCATTCGACATATGCGCATATGAGCAGCCAGCCTGCTATCTATAAATAAAAGGATCATTCTTTCACAACGGAGAACATATACACACACAGACAAGGACATGCATACATACTCAGAGAGAAGCATCTCCACAGAGGCCAGAAGAGACACTTAACGTCTGCTTCTCTCCACAACGCTCCGGCATCCAGAGCAATCCAGACCTTCAAAGACTTCAAGATCGTCGTCAGATCGTCAATGGAGTCAACGTATTACCACTCGCTCCACCGACACAGTTCCCAGATAAAAACAAAAGTGTACTCCTACGACTACATCTAAGTCCTACATTGTATACTGTTTTGTTTATGATTGAAATACCAAAGTTTTAGTCAATAAAACCTTATCGCATTTTCGATGGAAAATAAGCTGGCGACTCTGCTGGGACCTCTTTCTCGTCCAACGAAAAAGTTGTGTCACAATCTGGCGACATCAAACTCGGCTCCTCCCACAAAACACTTGTGGTTCACCTCAATCAATAGGCGTATAAGGAATTCATCTCTGAAGGCAGCACGAGTCCTTCGAAGCGGCTGCCAAAGTCGAATAAGACTCGTCAAGTCTGGGTGCGCAAGGCCGATGCACCTGGCACTATCACTGAAGGGGATGCACCACCGCAGCTGGCCCTTCCTGCTGACGCTCTCAGTAACATGGATGCGCCCACTGGTGCTGCGCATCTGTATAGGAAGTACAGTATTGACTGTATTCCCCAACCGTCTTCTTTCCAGCCGAAGAAGATGCGCCAACGGAGCAGAGGTACAACCAATCTCCAGCGCATGAGCTCTGGTGCGCAGGAGAGAACGTCTGTCTTCAACAGACTCACTCGCTGTCATTGCGAGACATCATTGGATTCTGAGTACTATACACCTTCGCAGGCTAGTACAAAGAAATCTAAGACAGCACAGGCCAAGCGCCATAAATGTGCTACGCCAACGGCGGACCAGAAGCATGCACTCAAAATCATGCGCGCTGCTGATGGTAAGTTGTACAGAGTCGACTCGGGAACATCTACTGCATTTGGAACCAAGTATGGCTGGGAAACTGCGATATTGAGTCCATGCGCCCACCTGGGTGACGCGCATAAAGTGGACTCAAGTCGTCATAAATGTTGTTCCTCTACCAACGATCTGGGCGTATTTCATGCGCGTGAACCAGGTCAGGCGGTACAACATTCACATGACCACCCCGGTTTTTGGCTTAGCCATGTGCCTGATGGGGGTGTTAATGTAAAACTCTCCTAACATGATTTGCGTAATATGATCAGTCACAAACGCAGATCAGGAAAGACGACCAATAAGTACGATATGTCTCTCACAGGGCACACCTGTGCCATGGTCACCATCAATTGCTGTTGTTGTAAAACAGCAGCTCTACCACAAAGGCAGTCCATATTTTAGCGGCTACAAACTACGACACCTATCAGACGTCGCCTCGGAAAGAAAGTGCTAATTGACGATGAAGCGGAGCCCAAGATCGTTTCCTGTCATATTGTCTCCTCATCAGCGAGAAACACAACCACCAACTCCTCAGCCTCTGCATCCAAGACTCAGCTGAGGAAGAGCAAAACAGTGGTCCCATCTCCAGGGGCGTACGAACGCACCCGAGCGAGGAGCAAAGCCCTGGCGGAAGCAACAGCCGGGGGTAGTCAAGCCTCTAACAATCCTCCCCTCAAAGATGAGGAAGCTCTCCTACAAACCGACTCCAACATAGCTGGGGGTAGCCAACACGAGGCCTCAGAAGAAAAAGCCCCTCCATAGAAAAGTGAGGTCGAGAGTGAAGCCTCGACCGATCCATCCACTTCAACCCATGTCATGACAGCCTACATGGCAGGGGGTGGTGACGAAGGAGAATCAGACGCTCCATCGCTGGACATCATGCAACGCATAGACACCCTTGAGGGGAGTCTAAAGACTCTCTCTGCCTCCATGCAGATCCTGACCCAGGCGGTGTTCGACATTCGAACCACTCTGGCAAGGGCACCTGTCTCCACTAGCCCCGATCCAGGGGCCAATGGAGATTCAACCAGACCCCCTCAACGGGTATCTTCAGGCACATTACATCATACTGCACTACGAGCGTCACCCCCTTCTAATATCCAACTTCAGGCCGTTCCGCCTTCACCTGCTCCCAGCTCGACAGAAGACTTGGCTGAGATGATCAGGGACCTGCGTGAACGTTTTGAGGCCCAAAACACGCAGGAAGAACGTCAGAAGTTGGGGCTTCCTTAACCCTACCCTCTTGAGTGGAACAAGGTGGTTTATCCTCCCAAGTATAAACCACATACACTGACGCCATACGATGGAAAGAACTTTCCTCGTCAGTACTTGACCTATTTCCTGTCTCAGACAGGGCTTCTCCCAAAAGAAGATGCCCTGCTCACGAGCCTGTTTGTCGGGGCTCTGAAGGGAGTTGCCTACGACTGGTACTGCTGTCTGCCTAACAACTCTATATCGTCCTTCGACGACTTGACCCACCTCTTACTTGATCGATTCTATAATAGAGGGAGAGACATGTCCATGTCATCTCTAATAGAAGTGTGGCAAACTGAGAAGGAGATTGTTTGAGAATTCATCGAGCGTTTTCGATAAGCAAGCCTAAGGTTGCCTCCCGGCATGCCGGAACATGCACTAATCGACTCCTGCAGCATGAACATGATCCTCGTGATCAAGCTCTGGCTCAACTCCACTCCTCCGCCATATTGGAGTTCATTGATAATCAAAGCTGATGCTGCTGAGAAAAAGGCACCTAACGCTCGTTTTCTGGGGGTTAACTTCCCCATCTTTGATGACAAAAGGAAACGGCCTGCGACCAGCAGTAGCAGCCGTAGGAAAGTAGGCGTTGACTATCAATGCGTCTAACACAATGCAAGGTCCTGCTCAGAGGCCTCCTCCTGCACCCAGTCCGAAGATGGTCTACTCCTTCAACGATGAAGATACCTTACAACTCTTCGAGATGTTGAAACAGGGCAACAAAATCAAGTTGCCTGATCCCAAGCGTCCTGACGAAGTAGGCATAGTCGGCAATCCGAGGTATTGTTATTACCATCGGTTCATCAGACATCCAACCAAAGACTGCTATGTCCTCAAAGACTACATACAGTGCATGATCAATACGAACGTCATCTCAGTCGATTACGAGGAGAAGACAGTCTCGACCAACATGGTGTCGCTCTAGTTCGGCACCTTACCGCCTACCACAAGTCAAGATGGTGTCGTCCCCATCCCAAAGACAACAATGGAAGTAGTCAACCTTCCACCAACCCGTGACAACGTGGGTGGGCTCACACCACTCACAACGTCCAAGGGGGAGATCATGTGGGTTAACCCGGATCTCGTTCCGGAGCTAACTCAACCGGTGGTACCCTCTACCTCCAAAAGCAAAGGCAAGAAGACCAAGTCTTACCGAATGGTGAATTCCTTCCTTGAGGAAGCACTGCCTGTACAAATGTATTCACAACAGAACGCCCAGCCAGAGGAAGCTCCGTCCGAACTGATGCCTCTATCATCACCACAGCTGTCCAAGGAGAAGGTCCATCCCAACCTCCTACAGCTGACAAACAAAAGCAGAAGGAGACCCGCTTTGACATGCCTCTTCGAAAAGACAACACTCCAGGGTCAGCCAAACCCCATAACTTCGACATACTGGCACAACTGGCCAGTACTCCAGCATGGCTTTCCCTATTCGAGCTCCTCCGTATATCCAAAGATACTCGAGAAGCTCTCTGCGAAGCCCTGAATGACGCCGAGTCTTTCATTAGTCAGTCAAGCAGCCTGACGACGATCCTATAGCATGTCCATACTGTCATAATGTGGGGGAGATCATCCCTAACATCACATTCACTCAACAGGACATGCTGTTCAAGAACAACAGGCACAACAGATCCCTATATTACACAGGGTATGTCGGTGCCATCAAGGTGGATCGAATGCAGGTCGACCCTGGGTCCTCTCTTAGCATCATCCCCCGAACTCTCCTTCAGACGCTGGGGACCCCAATGCATCGCCTGACGATATCTTACACTACCATCAGTGGTTTCAATGCCAGTAAGAGTGAGCTACTGGGGAAGATCCGCTTGAAGTGTCACATCGGCGATCTCCAGACCGAGGTGGCTTGCTATGTTATGGATGCAGACGTCAACTACAACATCCTATTGGGACGACCATGGATACATGTGTAGAAACATAAAAAATATAGAGTTCATGCAGATTATAAATTACTGCATAGGTACCTTGGGCCAAACAGGTTCGCATGAAGGAAAGCCGCATGACTGCTCAAAGACATATGTGGCCCATCGACGAACAGCTGTAGAAAGAAAATATGCGACCAAGGAGGAGCAGTTCGACTAATAAAGCTGACAAGTCCTCATAAAACATGATAGTTCTGACACTTCGACAAGAAAGATAAGACGTGAGACGTCGCCCAAAAGCAGGGTTCGTACGCCTCCATGCGGCCAAAAAAGCGTCATCCGAGCCGCATGAACCTCATACGGCCAAGCTTATGTGGCTTCAATATTTCCAGAACTACAGGCAGCCGAAAGTAATTGTGATCTAGGCGGCATGCACGAGTCTCATGCGACCCCGCATGATCGAAGACTGAGAATGTTATATACAACGGGACACGTGACAATTTGACCAATTCATTAACTGCCTAGATTTGCTGCAACAAAATCCCAACAAACCGACAGATGGCAGCCCAAGAGCGGGTCTTCGCATGCTAATCAGCCACGTGGCCGCAAGCCTTCTATGCGGCTCAAATTATATCCTATTATAAATAGCAGGGTGCCACACCCCTGTAAAAAGGTTGGCAACCTTCAAGAAAAAATAATATCTTCATGAGCTAGAGACAGCATCAGATAGTCCAGAGAGTAAGGCAGAGTTGATAGCACTTTTGCGAGCCTCCACCGTCACCCCCCAGAATCAAAACTAAACAATTGTACTTAGATTGTTTCCTAGGCTTTCTTTCTAGGCCCTTTCTTTGTACAAGCGAGTTTGCAATCAATTCCAGTATTCTGTAATACCTGTTGTTGATTTTTATGGCAAACACGATGGCGACTCTGTTGGGGACATATTTCTCTTTCGATGAAAAGTTGGTGACGCAATCTGACGCGTCCAAGCTCGGGTTTACACAGCAGATGCTTGTGGTCCACTTCGACGAACAAGCCTTCGAAGAATTGCTCTCTGAAGGGAGCGCCAGCCCGTCTCAGAAGCCAGCCAACCCGAAGAGAACTCGCAAGGCGTCGATGCGCAAAACTGTTGCCCCCGACCAAGTTCTCGAAGAAGCTCCTTCTACAGCCCAAGACGGTGACCAGAACTCTCATGTGGTTATGTTTTCGACCGCAGAGGACCCCACTGTCCCCAAATCCAGCAGAAGAAAATACTACGATGCTGAGTTTTTGGCGGCACAAGGGAACTCCATGCGGATAAAGAGGAGGCTACAGAGAGGAGATGGGCAGTCTGCCCATACAACAGTCAACTCTGGCCGCAGGCAGACAACTCATGCGACAGCCAACTCTTGCCGCAGGAAGATAATCCATATGACAGCCAGCTCTAGCCGTAAGAAGATGGTCCATGCGACGACCAATCCTGCCCACAAACAGGACGTCTCATGCGGCCCTGTCAGAAGCTCTGTGTTCGATCGCCTCTCATGCGGGCCCGACGCCATGCGGCCCATTAAAGAGGCGGGATATATCAGTCTGGACTCTTTTTACTATGCGCCTTTGGGTGGTAAATCAGAAAGGTATAGGGCAGTGCGGGTTCAACCAGCCCAGTCAACTGTCCAAATTGCTGACTGTCAGTGGGCCCCGTTAACTATTACACAGGCTCCTGACGGAAAGCTGTACAGAACCACCCACGTCCGGTCCCCCAGAGCTAACGGATAGGGTGGGTCTTTAAAGTCTTCCTCTAAAGATCTAGAGCAAGTTATTTTACTAGCCACGGATCAGGGAGCAAACATGATGCCTAAGCACTCGTGCGCTCGAGATCCCCGAGTTCGCAAGTTTGGTACGAAGGCAGAGCAGCTTCCTACCGACTTACGTGACGTGATTACTCACAAGCGCAAGACGGCAACATCAGCATGTAATGAGTCCCTCTCGGGGCGTCGTTGCACTCAAGTCATCATCAACTGCTGCTGCGACAAATCAGCAGCGCCTGAAGATCGGCAGTCAGTTTTCCAGCGACTGCAGCAACCAATACCTGTCCGACAGGTACAAATTCTAGGGGACATAGAGTTTCCTTTCGTCGCCTATAACTCAAATCCAAAAGTTTCTTCATAGGAGAAAAGAAGACAGGCTCTTCCAGCCCGACCATCTCGGCCAGTATGTCAAGAAGACCCTCATCTGGAGGGTTCCCATCAACCACAGGGGGTGTCTATTTAGGCACTCTATCCAAGAAGAAGCTTCCGGCACATGGGGGTGCGTCTTCAGCCTCCTTGAAAGTAGATAAAGCTAGGGGTAGCAGCCCCCTCAATGTATATGACAACCCAGTGTACCAAGAACACACGCAGGGGATAGAGATCCTTCCGAACTCTGCAACAGAATCAGATTTTCCTGAGGATCACCACCCTCACCAAGATGATGCGGCTTCCTGTACAGGGGGTAGCACCCCTTCCGAGTCTGGCGAAGATAATATTTCGATATTTTTTAACGATTTCTCTATACAAGGGTACGGTACCGAGAGTACCTTTGTCACAATCCCTTCCACCTCTACCCAAGTCAGGACAGTTTTTATGGCTGAAGATGATCTTGAAGCACCTTCTGACCGACAACGGCTAGAAGTGCTGGAAGCCATGCTCCTGTCTTTGGTTAAGTCCATGGATGATATCAAAGCCGCCTTGCCAGCTCAACCAGCAAGGACGCCCGGACAAAAAAGCTTGGGACCCGCAGTCAATGCGGACTCCAACACGACCGCCCCTCCTTTGGGTGATGATCCCGTAGCACCATCTGTTCCTTCAGCTATAGATGAAGCCAAGGAGGCTAGGAGGGAAGTCCAGGAGCTTCGAGCGATGTTCAATGCCCGAGACTCCTTTCGGGATCTCAGAATACGGCAGCCATATCCCGTCGCATGAGGGGACGTGCCTTTTCCACCTCGGTACAAGCTGTTCCATATCGACTCTTATGATGGAAAGACCTCTGCTAGTCGGTACATGACTTACTTTGAAGTCACCACCAACCACTTGCCGTATAGTGACGCCATCCTCACGCGTTTATTCATCGGTGCACTGGAGGAAATCACGTTCGACTGGTACCACAACCTTTCCGACAACTGCATTCACTCTTTTAACGGCTTCAAGCACATGTTCTTGGAGAGATTCTACGAGGTGGGGCATGATGTGACGATGTCATCTCTCATGGATGTCGTTCAGGAAGAAAGGGAGTTGGCGAGGAACTATATCGAGCGGTTCCGCCAAACCGCGATAAGATTGCCTCAGGGCAATCCTGAGAGCTCCCTAATTGAAATCTGCCAGAAGAAGCTGCTCCCTGCAATTAGCCTCTGGATGGGAGACGATCAGTTCAGAGACTGGACGACTTTCATCATAAGTGCTACCAACGCGGAGGCAAAATTAAAGAAGGCTCGCTAGCTGGGGTTACACATCCCAGATGGAGAAGATAAGGGCAGATGTCCAGGTCCCACTTCCAGTAACAACAACAGTGGCACCACCACCAACCGGGACAACAAGGGCAAGCAGGCCATGTTCACTGATGCGACTCAGAAGCCTGAATAAAAATAGGCGAAATGTCAGTAGCCCAGATCAATTACTCGTTCGAAGATAGTCATGTCAAACCTATCTTCGATATGCTCTTGTAAGGGGTAGGATCCAGCTCCCGCTACCAAGGCGCGAGCCCCAAGCAGCAGAAATGGAGGACCCAAAGTACTGTCACTTCCACCGCTATGTCCATCATGCCACCCAGGATTGCTTCCAATTGAAGTGGTACATCCAGAGTCTTATCGACTCCAAAGCTCTGTCAATAGACTTAGAAGAGATTACTGTAGCGGCGAACATGGTATCTATTCAGTTCGACAACTTCCCTCCAACAAGCACTCCTGACGGGATAATACCTGTCCCCCGGGCAACGATGGAGGTTATTAATCTTCCACCCACCCGGAGCCAGACATCCGGATTGGTACCCCTCACTACATCGCAAGGAGAGATCATGTGGGTGCATCCAGACTTGGTGCCCGAAGTTATCCAGGGGGTGTCATCCCCTCCCAACAAGAAGAAGGACAGGAAGTCTAGAGCCTGCCATACAATTTCAGCTGAAACTGAAGAAGCTGCAGATGTTGTTACCCGGTATGGAGCACATGTCCAGCCCGTACGGGATAATCCAGTCGAAGATCCCCAGCTAGCAACGTTGCCTCCCCCCGATGTTCCAAGGCCATCTCAGCCTCCACTGGCGGATAAGTCCAAGGCAAGGGAGACCCGCTTCGATAGGCCACTCCGCAATGACGTACCTCAGGGACTGCAGAGACCTTACAACTTTGATATATTAGCACAATTGGCTAATACGCCAGCAAAGTTGTCACTATATGAGCTCCTAAGGCTCTCCAAGGATCTTCGTGTTGCATTAAGCGAAGCATTCCAGAATGTTGATGCCTACTTAGCTCAGGTCAAGCCTCCAGGGGAAGACCCGCCAGCAGATCTACAGGACGGTGGTAGCATAGATGCAATGCCCAACATCGTATTTACTCCGCAGGACATATTGATTAAGACCAACTTACATGATCGCCCCTTGTAATACACTGGATACATAGGCGACATCAAGGTGGATAGGATGCATAGCGATCCAGGATCGTCAATCAGCATCATCCCGAAAAGCCTGCTCTAACTTCTTGGCATCCCTATGCACCGGCTAGCAGCAACCAACACTGCCAATAGCGGGTTTAACTCAGGGAGAAGCTATCCCCTAGGAAGATCCGGTTAAAGTGCCAGATTGGTGACCTGAGGACGAAAGTTACCTGCTACGTCATAGATGCAGACACCTCTTACAACATCCTCCTGGAAGGTCCGTGGATACATGAAATATGATCGTGCCATCCACCCTTCACCAGTGTTTCAAATATGTCAGTAAATACGGTTCCGTGAAGACCGAATTTGTCGACATTGATCCCTCCAATGGGGTTGAATCTTATCACTCGTCAGAGGCTTGTCTATATGACGAATCCAAGAAACACATAATGGACGAGTCGTAGGCCATTGCAGGGCCAGAGGATCCCTTGAGAATTCGTCTCCAAACTCGCAAACCGGACAGGGCCGCACCCCTTGTCGCAACCCTACATAAAGAAGTGCTCGATTCTCCTGTCACACCTACGTAGTCAAAACCAATGGTCATTCGCCTCGCGAGATACAGTCAAGAGCCAAAACCTATTATAGGACTGATGGTAATCCGGCTGCAAAGTCCAATCAAAGGTAACAGGAAGATGCGAAGCCCTCGGTAACACCGATGGTAATCCGGCTGCCAAAATATCTGCTCCAAGACGACTAGAAGACACAAAATCCCTTGCCGAGCCGATGGTCATCCATCTTTCCAAGACGAGCCAGCAGCCAAGTGTTGATCCAACACTCCCAGGCAGATCAATACCTCAAGCAGAACCCTTAGTGGTCAAGATACCCAAAATCGTGGCCCAAACTCTGAGCTCGCAGGGGGTAGCCAAGGAAGACGGAGAACTCGCCAAATATGTGGTTACACAGACGGATAGTCCCTCTCTGGATGATGTAATCTCGGTGGATAAAATTCCTTATTTTATCAATAAGAGGTGTCCGTTAGACTATTCTGAGTATGATAAGCCTAATCTAACGTATGCCGTGCGGGACTGTCTAGACGATAGCCTGCACACGCAGGTGACAACCGTCCATACCCCGAATTGACTTACTCTTATAAAAGGTGCTTATTTCCTGGTCTCAGACAGAAGAGGATGGGATTACACAATCATCTTTGGCCGAAAAGAAGGTCCTCAATCTTTCACACCACAAGAGTCCGACCTCGGACCCGAAGCTGGAAGACTACCACTCTACTTGTATAGTCCTCAGGCCAAGTACTTTATGTAAAAGTAGGGGTATACAACATGTAGGGGATTAAAACCCTTTTTACAGAATTAATTTTCATTTTTTATACAGGAAGTTACACGTCATTAAAAATCAAGAAAAACTTGTTTTCGAACTAACAAAAACTTATAAATTCACCCGATACGGCGTGTGCCCCGACAAACTAGGCGACGTGGTCGCACACCATACGCATCAAAAGGCGCGTATGGATGTTGTCGACGTATGGGAACAAACAGAACTCGATTTTGTTGCACGTGCACGACGAAATTAGTGCTTATCCGTCGAGATACCCCCATATCGACGTTTTGTAAACTTGACCATAACTTTATGCACGTTCGTCGGATCGACGCGAAACTTGTGCCATCAGGACCGTATTGATTTTTTGGTCCTGTATGCCATGTTTGGTCTGATTCTGAGAAGGTTGATCGAAACACCAAATTGGCGGGCCCGCAACCCGACCCAACGGGCGATTTTGTGTACGGCCCCCCGGAATCCAACTTTGGACATACGGTTGGGTTCGTCCCCTCAAACCAGACTCGTAGATTGACGACTTTAAAGACTGTAGGTTCTGTCATGCCCCAGAACCAGAATACTGGAGAACGGGGGCGTACATAGCCAGCTACGTATATTGAAATGCAACCCACCTCGCTATACGGTCACGGCTGTCTAGATACGTGAGGGTTTAACTACAAGCCAACAGTCTCCTATGGTCATGAACAAGCCTAGTATCTCAATCTCAAATAAGCAATAATAGTTACAAGATGTCAGAGCACCAAATATATAGTAGCAAGACGTCCCATACATTACATATTGGATGATCATGAAGCTAGTCGTACAAAATGTTAAGACTAGCGAGAGTTTAGTCATACATGATCAACCCTAGGATTTGTCAATCATGTTATAGTCCGTAGACAGATAGTAAATAAAGGTACAACCGAGCTAACACGTGCTCGTCGGCTAAACGCCTCAAAAAAATAATTTACAATGAAGTGGAAGAACAAAAGAAACCCACTCGTTGCCAGGGTTACGCCTGGTGGCCACCATCTGGCTGGAAGGTAGATAGAACCTCTGGAGCTGCTCCGATATCTGGCCACACAAAACCAGCTGGGTCAGACCTCAGAAAGAGCAAGTACCACAAAAGAGGCTTCACTTAGGAACTAAAACCAGCATATCACAATAGAGTATTAAAGATAATTAATAAATAAAGAACTGATAATAATAGAGATAACAACAGTAAACTGAGTACGAAGAAACCATTCAAGTAGCCAGGTCACAACCCTTAAACCAAACAAGGACCGGGGTTGCAGCCCTTCACTTGAATAGAAACCCGTCTTAAATACTATTGGTAAGTAAAACGTGATTAGTCTTGGCATAGGATAAAATAAGACAATAAACGAAGAGAGGATAAGGAACTGCTCCGGAAGCCAGGTTACAACTCTTAAACCAAACAAGGATCAGAGTTGTAACCCTTCGCATGAACAAAACCTTTCCCCTGATCTTTATTGTGAAGGTTGGTATAAATAATCATGTTATTGGAGTAAGGCAAAACAAGACGAACATGGCTTGGAGAGCAATAAGACAATAAACGAAGAGAGGACACAGAACTGCTCCGGGAGCCAGGTTACAACCCTTAAACCAAACAAGGACCGGGATTGTAACCCTTTGCCTGAACAGAACTGGACCCCTGATCCTTATTGTTAAGATAAGCACACATAATCAGGACGATATATGATAAGATAACCATAGAACTATTCAGATAGCCAAGTTACAACCCTTAAACCAAACAAGGACCGGGGTTATAATCCTTCGCCTGAACAGAACTTGGTATCTCAATATTTATCAATACAAGAAATCAGGTCATGATATAATCTTGTACAGGATAATGACAACTAGACAGGGCTAGACTCCATCCAAAAAATCACGGCCAAGCAATGAGTACGGCTTGATACATTAACTAACTAGGGTTATCACAGGCCTAGTTACTAGCAAGATACAATAAGATTATCCCAACAGCCACAAGCCCTGTAGACCATCCGGTTATCCAGGTCGAATGTCCGTTTATTAATGGTACACCACATGACTGTGTGCTGGAAATGTGCCCTACTCGTCGGTAGGCTACAAGTCCACTGAATGCGCCCAGATAACGGGATTGCCTGTAGCGGGGTATCTCTTCATGTCTACTGAATTATTCTAGTTAATTAGCCTTAGTCAATTTCAGTAGGTGCCCCTGACCGAGGTATTCAGGGGTCCCCGTCCTAGACATGATGTAAGACAGTACTTGTTTATATGTACAAACACAATCGTCCACGGTGTCCAGGTCAATCATTCTTGTCAGGTCGTGTCATGTCATGTTAGCCGTCACAACAGCAATTCGAGATGATCATGTCAGGTATACTTGTCATACTATACCATGTTCAGTTATCATTTTCAAACATATTAAATAAATTCGTGATTTTCAAGTTCATGACAAAAAGGCGTAAGGATATAAAATGGGCGTAAAACATATATAAAAGGTAAAGGTGTACGCCATAGGAACTCAAGTTTCTACGCGCGTACCACCGATTACGCTAGTGAAACTTTACGCTAGCAAGGGAGCATACGGATGGGATTTACGCTAGTGAAGGTCTGCTCGAGCTAGGGATTTTATGCGAGCTTGATTTTACGCGAGCGGGAGAGTCCCGAGCATAAAATTGAACAGCTCAGCGTAAAACAAAGTACGCTGGCACGCGATGCGTGTGCGTAAAAGGGAACTACGCTAACATGTTAAGATGTGAGCATAAAAGCTGAATACTATGCTGGCACATAATACGTGGGCTTAAAACTATATCTTCTCCACATGGTCAATACAACCATGCGTAAAAAGCTCAGGAACTCCATCTCGGCCAGGACTTGGTGAAATCCGGCCATCCCAAAACCAATCTTGTATAAAATCATGAGGCCTACTGCAAGGAACTCTTAGTTTTCGAAAACAAGCTATTTTAGGAGATCAAAACCAAGAAGATCGAAGATACTAAAAACTCAGATCTACGAGGGAGGAACCATGAAACTCTAAATTGCTAAGTATTAAAGTATGTTGAAATCTTGTGGAGAAGAAAATAGAACTATAAGACTTGGGTTCCTCCATGAAGCAAGGTGCACTTGCCTAGCTCTCTTCCTGGTAGGTGAAGAAGAGTAATGGTGGGGGAAGGAGAAGTAATGAGGAGAGAGAATGAGGGGAAAGGATTACATAAGAAGGGTGGTGGTAGGTAGGAGGGTTCACCTTGGCTCATGATGAACCAAAGTAAACCAAGCCAGCCGAACCAACCCAAGAATAAACCAGCTAATGAAATGCTAGAATAAATTAAGCAGGGGACATACAATACGGGTCAAATTACGTATACGTATACCAAGATACGCAATACGAACCACAGACATTACAACTCTATCCACCTTAAAAGAATTTCATCCTCGGAATTTAATTAAGAGCTTTGAGGGACAAGAACAAGCTATACTATCACAGACAAGCTATACTAGGCAATCAATCAATCAACCAATCAATCATGCAAGCAAGGAATCGAAGACATGAGGCATAAGGAAGACATTATACCTCACGCGTCAAACAGGTCAGGATATCGCGATCGGATATCATCCTCACGCTCCCACGTTGACTCACCCAAAGAGTGATGACCCCAAGCAACTCGGACTAACTTGATAGTCTTGTTCTTAAGTGTCTTCTCTCTTCGGTCCAATATAGACACGGGCCTCTCGTCATACGAAAGGTTGGTACCAACAACCAATTTTGAATGATCCAGGATGTAGCTCGGGTCTGGGATATACCGTCGCAGTTGGGATATATGGAATACGTCATGCACCTTACGTAGCGATGGTGGAAGAGCGAGACGATAGGATACATCTCCTACTCGCTCCAGAATATCGAACGGTCCTATATACCTAGGACTAAGCTTTTCTCGCACGCCGAAATGAATGACGCCACGGGTAGGCGAGATCCTAAGGAATACATGGTCGCCGACAGAAAATTTAAGGGGTCGCCGATGAGAATCGGCCCAATGACGCTGGCGATCTTGTGCAACTCGAAGATGATCTCGGACTCTTCTGACCACCTCAACTGTCTGAGCAATCATTTCTGGATCGAGCATCTGTCTCTCTCCGACATCATCCCATGCTAGCGAGGATCGGCACTTCCTACCATACAATGCCTCGAACGGTGCCATCTGGATACTAGCTTAGAAATTGTTGTTGTACGAGAACTCTACAAGGTGCAGGTGATCTTCCCATAAACTACTGAAGTCGAGTGTACATGACTGTAACATATCTTCAAGAGCCTGGATCGTGCGTTCTGATTGGCCATTCGTTTGTGGGTGATATGCTGAGCTGAACTGGAGGCGAGTCCCCAAACTCTCTTGCAGGCTACGCCAAAAGTACGACATAATTCTGGAATCTCCATCCGAGGTGATACTGACTGGAATACCATGAAGCCTGACGATCTGCCGAAGATACATCTTCGCTAGCTGAGCCGTCGACTGACCTATCCTGAATGGGAGAAAGCGAGCCACCTTCGTGAGCCGGTCAACTATAACCCAGATAGCATCTCTACCAGCTGGGGATCTAGGTAATCCAGTCATAAAATCTATAGTTATATGCTCCCATTTCCATTCTGGAATCGGCAAGGGCTGAAGAAGTCCAGCTGACCTTTGATGTTAAGCCTTGACTTGTTGACAAACTAAACATCGAGAGACAAACCGGGCTATCTCCCTCTTCATGTCATTCCACCAAAAGTGCTGTCGGATGTCATGATACATCTTCGTACCACCAGGATGAATGGAATACTACGAACTGTGAGCTTCTGCCATGATCTCCTGTCTGATATCTCCGCTGGGTACACAAAGACGCTTACCATGTCGAAGTGTACCATCATCATGAATGTATAACTCTGGTCTATGTCCCGCCTCACACTCTGTTCTGAGTCGCTGAAGCTTGGAATCTGCTGACTGCGCCATCCGGATCCTCTCGACTATAGTGGACTGAACTTGCATGCAGGCCATCAATACCGCATTGGTAGGAAGGACAACTTCTATGCCCATCCTCTGAAGATCCGCTAACAACTCTGGTTGCGCTGTTAGAAGATAAACTCCGGCTCTCCTGCTCAATGCATCTGCTACGACATTGGCCTTTCCTGGATGATACTGCAAATTGACATCATAATCCACAAGAAGCTCCAGCCATCTCCTCTGACGCATGTTAAGATCCTTCTGGATGAAAACATACTTCAGGCTCTTGTGGTCGAAGAAAATCTCCACCCTATCTCCATACAAGTAGTGCCTCTACAACTTAAGCGCAAATACTACTGCTGCCAACTCCAAGTCATGGGTTGGGTAATTCCTCTCATCATCACGAAGTTGACGTGACGCATAAGCTATTACCTTCCCATGCTGTATCAGAATATATCCTAAACCTCTGCCTGAAGCATCACAATATACTGAGAATCCTCCGGTTCCATCTGGAAGCGTGAGAATGGGTGCCGTGATCAAGCCTCACTTCAACTTCTCAAAAGAATCCTGGCACTCTGCTGTCCAAGCAAACTGCACATCCTTGCGGGCCAACTGGGTCAATGGTGCCAAAATACGGGCAAATTCTGAAACAAATCGCCTGTAGTAGCCGGCCAATCCGAAAAAGCTACGAACTTCTGCAACTGTGCTAGGTACTGGCCATGATTCTATAGCCACGATCTTCTGGAAATCTACTTCCACTCCTCCTCTGGTAATGATATGACCCAAGTACGAAATGCGATCGAGCCAGAACTTGTATTTACTGAACTTGGCATACAACTGGTGCTCTTGGAGAATCTGGAGGACAACTCGAAAATGCTGCTCATGCTCCGCTTCACTCTTGTTGTAAACTAGGATATCGTCTAGGAACACAATCACGAACTGATCCAAATAAGGCATGAAGATGCGATTCATGAGGTCCATGAATACGGCCAGCACATTGGTTGCTCCAAAGGGTATGACAAGGAACTTCCAATGCCCATACCTAGATCTAAAAGCTGTCTTCGGGATGTCCTGCTTTCTAACTCTGATATGATGGTATCCTGACCGCAAGTCGATCTTCGAAAATACAGACGCCCCTTTGAGTTGATCAAACAAGTCATCTATCCTCGGGAGAGGGTATCTGTTCTTGATTGTCACTGAGTTCAAGGTACGGTAATCTATACATAATCTGAACGTACCATCCTTCTTTTTCACAAGAAGCATCGGGGCTCCCCAAGGCGATCCACTTGTACGAATGAATCCCTTGGTTCTAAGTTCTTCAATCATCTTATACAATATCTCTAGCTCTGACGGTGCCATCCTGTAGACTCTCTCTGACACTGGGGCTGTTCCGGGAATCAAGTCGATGGTAAACTCGATCTCTCGCTCTGGCGGCATTCCTGGAAGCTCTTCTGGGAAAACATCAGGAAACTCTTCGACGATCCGGGGTAACTGCACTGCTGCTACTGCCATCCGCAATACGGGAGGAGAAGGTTCAACTTTGCCTCGGGAGAAGGAAAACTCCGGCTCGCCTGGAATACTAAAAATAACCCTGCCAAGATGGCAGTCTATCCTAGCATACCGATCCCTCAACCAATCCATCCCTAAGACCACATCATAATCGGCCATCGGAAACTCTATCAATCTTGTGGGAAACTCTCTATCGCTAACTACGATCCGACACGAGGAAAACACTCTATCTACTCCCACAAGTCCGTTACCAGTAAGTATATTGAGCCTCACTGATAATGACTCGGGCTCTAGTCCTACCCGTGTCGCAAATCGTACAGACATAAATAAATGCGAGGCACCAGAATCAAATAATACTGAAGCTGGAAAGGTGTTGACGAGAATAGTACCTGCCACCACCTCACCTGGTGCCAATCCTTCCTCTCCCATGGTCAAAGCCAGCACTTGACCATGTCCTTTGGGTACAGGATCCCTCTGCTAAAAATTCCTCTGCCTGCTCTGGATCAGGGCTTGGGCTTCGGCATACTGTTGCGTTCTCTGCTGTTGGAATGCATGGGCCTGCGTCGGCAATTGCCTCAGGAACGGATACTGTAGCTGTTGCTGCTGCTGATGCTGGACTGGTGTTGGTCCTCTAACTGAAGGACTAGAGAAGGCCGATGAACTCCTCATGTTTGGGCAATTCCCAATCCTGTGGTCCGGGGCACCATAAACCAAGCACAAACCCTGTGCTCTGCGACACTCTGATACCACATGCCCCGACTTCCCGCAGTGTGAACATCCCACTGCGGAAGACTGCTTCTGCTTCTGCTGCTGCGGGTGCGTCGGGATGGAATGTTGAACCGAGGTCACCGAGGCCGCCCGCCTCGGAGCTTTAATGGTCAAGGGCCCTGGCTGTCGGGGCTGGTGCTGAAGACTGATTCATCTGGCTGTAGGATCGCTTCCGATCTCCGGTCATATCCACGATCCTCTGGGAGGTATACTCGTGCCTCCGGGCTGCTCTCAATACTGCATCAAAAGTCTAATGCTCAAACTGCTCCACCGCCAAGAGAATCTCCAAGTGAAGCACCTGTTGGAACCGCTGGGCTCTGTCGAACTCGGTCGCCACCAAGGTAGGAGCAAACCGACTAAGTCTGGAGAACTCGGCCGCATATCCATCGACCGTCCTGTCCATCTGCTTCAAATTGGTGAACCTCGTCTGTAGATCGTATCGAGCTACAGCATCAAAATACTTGGTCTGGAACCTCTCCCTGAATACTGCCCATAAAATAGGGGCCACTAATCCATCGGCCTACGCCGTCCACCAGCTGCGGGCAAGATCCAATAACTGTAGGTGCACCACGGCCACCTTCTCGTTCTCTGGAGTCCTGGCTGCTTCTAGAATTACCTCGGTGTCCTGAAGCCATGCATCTGCAGCGATCGCATCTTCACTGTCGTCGAAGAATGGAGGGTTCAAGCGCTTGAAGCTGTTGGCCGCGCTGTTACCCTGATGACCTCCTTTGGTCAGAGCATCTGCCACCGCCTGGTGCAAGTCATCTCCTCGACGATCTTGGAAAGCTAATAGGGACCTGATGAGACCCACCAAAGTGCCATTATCAGGATCTGCAGGCTGGACGGGCTGAACTGGTGGCTCTCCTCCAATAGGCATGACTCTGGAGGCTACTCCTGAATGCTGGACCTGATCTCCTGGTTGCTGCTGGTCCACAGGTGGTGCTCCGCCTTGCTGATCGGCAGGTCCAGGAATAATGCCGCTAAAGAAGATGACATAGGGATCAATAAGGAAGGACCAGGACAGATCAACGACACAAACATGTGATCAGGTCAAGATTTCAGGGATTTAGAAGATACGAGCAGAGATCAAAGACGAGTATTGATTGAGACATCTATTCGGTAAACCCTCACATATCTTGATTTACAAGACCTGCATGGGCCACCACTTAAACCATGTCACGCCCCAGAACCAGAATACTGGAGAGCGGGGGCGTACATAGCCAGCTATATATATTGAAGTGCAACCCACCTCGCTATACGGTCACGGCTCTCTAGATACATGAGGGTTTAACTACAAGCTAACAGTCTCCTATGGTCATGAACAAGCCTAGTGTCTCAATCTCAAACGAGCAATAGTAGTTACAAGATGTCAGAGGACCAAATATATAGTAGCAAGGCGTCCCATACATTATATATTGGATGATCATGAAGCTAGTCGTACAAAATGTTAAGAATAGCAAGAGTTTAGTCATACATGATCAACTCTAGGATTTGTCAATCATGTTATAGCCCGTAGGCAGACAGTAAATAAAGGTACAATCGAGCTAACACGTGCTCGTCGGCTAAACGCCTCAAAAGAATAATTTACAATAAAGTGGGAGAACAAAAGAAACCCACTCGTTGCCAGGGTTACGCCTGGTGGCCACCATCTGGCTGGAAGGTAGGTAGAACCTCTGGAGCTGTTCCGATATCTGGCCACACAAAACCAGATGGGTCAGACCCCAGAAAGAACAAGTGCCACAAAAGAGGCTTCACTTAGGAACTAAAACCAGCATATCACAATAGAATATTAAAGATAATTAATAAATAAAGAACTGATAATAATAGAGATAACAACAGTAAACTGAGTACGAAAAAATCATTCAAGTAGCCAGGTCACAACCCTTAAACCAAACAAGGACCGGGGTTGCAGCCCTTCACCTGAATAGAAACCCGTCTCAAATACTATTGGTAAGTAAAACATGATTAGTCTTGGCATAGGGTAAAATAAGACAATAAACGAAGAGAGGATAAGGAACTGCTCCGGAAGCCAGGTTACAACTCTTAAACCAAACAAGGACCGGAGTTGTAACCCTTCGCCTGAACAGAACCTTCCCCCTGATCTTTATTGTGAAGGCTGGTATAAATAATCATGTTATTGGACTAAGGCAAAACAAGACGAACATGGCTTGGAGAGCAATAAGACAATAAACGAAGAGAGGACACAGAACTGCTCCGGGAGTCAGGTTACAACCCTTAAACCAAACAAGGACCGGGGTTGTAACCCTTCGCCTGAACAAAACTGGACCCCTGATCCTTATTGTTAAGATAAGCACACATAATCAGGACGATATATGATAAGATAACCATAGAACTATTCAGATAGCCAAGTTACAACCCTTAAACCAAACAAGGACCGGGGTTATAATCCTTCGCCTGAACAGAACTTGGTATCTCAACATTTATCGATACAAGAAATCAGTTCATGATACAATCTTGTACATGATCATGACAACTAGACAGGGCTAGACTCCATCCAAACAATCATGGCCAAGCAATGAGTACGGCTTGATACATTAACTAACTAGGGTTATCACAGGCCTAGTTACTAGTAAGATGCAATGAGATTATCCCAACAGCCATAAGCCCTGCAGACCATCCGGTTATCCAGGTCGAATGTTCGTTTATTAATGGTGTACCACATGACTGTGTGCTGGAAATGTGCCCTACTCGTCGGTAGGCTACAAGTCTACTGAATGCGCCCAGATAACGGGATTGCCTGTAGCGGGGTATCTCTTCATGTCTACTGAATTATTCTAGTTAATTAGCCTTAGTCAATTTCAGTAGGTGCCCCTGACCGTGGTATTCAGGGGTCCCTGTCCTAGACATGATGCAAGACAGTACTTGTTTATATGTACAAACACAATCGTCCACGGTGTCTAGGTCAATCATTCTTGTCAGGTCGTGTCATGTCATGTTAGCCGTCACAACAGCAATTCGAGATGATCATGTCAGGTATACTTGTCATACTATGCCATGTTCAGTTATCATTTCCAAACATATTAAATAAATTCGTGATTTTCAAGTTCATGATAAAAAGGCGTAAGGATATAAAATGGGCGTAAAATATATATATAAGGTAAAGGTGTACGCCATAGGAACTCAAGTTTCTACGTGCGTACCACCGATTACGCTAGTGAAACTTTACTCGTGAGCTTTACGCTAGCAAGGGAGCATACGGATGGGATTTACGCTAGTGAAGGTCTGCTCGAGCTAGGGATTTTATGCGAGCTTGATTTTACGCGAGCGGGAGAGTCCCGAGCGTAAAATTGAACAGCTCAGCGTAAAACGAAGTACGCTGGCACACGATGCGTGTGCGTAAAAGGGAACTACGCTAACACGTTAAGACGTGAGCGTAAAAGCTGAATACTATGCTGGCACGTAATGCGTAGGCGTAAAACTATATCTTCTCCACATGGTCAATACAACCATGCGTAAAAAGCTCAGGAACTCCATCTCGGCCAGGACTTGGTGAAATCCGGCCATCCCAAAACCAATCTTGTATAAAATCATGAGGCCTACTGCAAGGAACTCTTAGTTTTCGAAAACAAGCTATTTTAGGAGATCAAAACCAAGAAGATCGAAGATACTAAAAACTCAGATCTACGAGGGAGGAACCATGAAACTCGAAATTGCTAAGTATTAAAGTATGTTGAAATCTTGTGGAGAAGAAAATGGAACTATAAGACTTGGGTTCCTCCATGAAGCAAGGTGCACTTGCCTAGCTCTCTTCCTGGTAGGTGAAGAAGAGTAATGGTGGAGGAAGGAAAAGTAATGAGGAGAGAGAATGAGGGGAAAAGATTAAATAAGAAGGGTGGTGGTAGGTAGAAGGGTTCACCTTGGCTCATGATGAACCAAAGTAAACCAAGCCAGCCGAACCAACCCAAGAATAAACCAGCTAATGAAATGCTAGAATAAATTAAGCAGGGAGACATGCAATACGGGTCAAATTACGTATACGTATACCAAGATACGCAATACGAACCACAGGTATTACAGGTTTGACACGTATTTCGGTACAAAACTGGTCCAATGACGGACATCGTTTTGATCCAAAATTACGATTTTGCCCCTATTCCAGAATTTAACTTTTGGACAGACATTTCCTAGGTATTTCTTTTATGACAAATCTGTTCGTGATGTTTATTTCAGCATTCGAGGTCATTCGTAAAAGTTGGCTTTTATTGCTTCTATATTCTGATGACTAGAGTCATCAAGCGTCGCCATTCTGCACACTACCCTCAGGCAAGATACCTTACCATTAGCTGATTATTTTACTTTAGCTCATATTCATGCATTTATTTATCATTTATTTACTGCAAAATAAACTGTGATACATGGCACAACTAGATAGAATTTTTACTGTTTAGTTCTATTTTCTGCTATGTACTATTTTCTTATACATTGAAATTAAAGTTAAGGGGACACCCTTTGTGTGTTGCATTCATATGCCTTGACACATTTTTACCACAGAGTTGCGAGTCGAATGTAGAAGTGAAACATGCGTGACTGGCTGGCCACCGGTACATATAAGCCGTGTGATAGGAATTACCGCTAATAAAGGTTGCATGCTTAGTTTGACTTAGCGGTTAATAGAGGTTTTGTGTTGTAGATACAACATAGTAGGCATTGGACGGGGAGGACAATACATTAGCGTATGGGCTACTATACACTTGCCCTTTTGTAACCCGTGAGCTCCGCCGGAGACGCGGGTGAGATTATCCATGATTACTGACGGCCACTGGCATTCTGCTGAACATTATACTCTTATTGATTGGGCCTCTGGTGCCCCAAGGGGGGACCATACCGATCCTATTTTAGCCAGGTCCCATGCGTTGGAGGATGTTCTTAAAACAGCATACACTTAGACTGGTTAGGCACCCTTATCCGTTAAGTATGAGTACTTTAGTTTGGGTACTTATATCTGATTGTGACTTGGAACAATAACTTGTCGCAGACTAGTTTGCCATATCTTGTCCTTGTTTGGTTGTAGGTGTGGCTTACTACTTCGATGAAAAGGTATTAAACCTTGTTGGGGTCCGGATACCATATTGGATTCGTGAAAGATACTTCACCGTGGGTTAGTGTGCCATCTCATGTCCTTGTTTGGTTGGGGGGATGGTACGCTGATCCAAATGGTGAGATATTGGACCATGTTATGATCCGATCTGACTTATTACTATTGAGCAGTTTATATTCTGTTTATGTGGCATGTTCTTTTTGTATCTTATTACGTCCGTCTGAGGACCTGGTGATCTCTCCAGGTATAGGTATGTATGACTTTCCGCAGGAGTATGGCTCTGGTATAGACTCATCCTTCACACTCGACCGAATCATACCTTCTGATCACAGCTGCCCCTATTGGGTCGATGAGCCTATTTAGTTATCTTTTTTTATCCTGTTTATCTTAAAGGTTGGACTCTATTTCCTTTCAGTTTATTCTAGTGTCGGTAGTGGATTTGTCTCCGTCCGGTCAACCATTATATTTTGACATTTATTTTGATTCATGAGTTACCAATTCTTTTTATATTATACTGTGGATGAGATATAACTTTTACCTGTGACTGTCTGTTATTATTATTCACAATACAGCTTATGTGTATATTCGAGATTTCCATATATTGGAGTATATCTCATATATATGCAGTTGGCATGATACATTCCTGGTCTTACATATTTTGGGACTGGGACATTACAGATTGTGCTGAGAAGGATGCCGAGGTCTTCTCTTGTGGCCTGACAGGTGCCGACAACTGAGGAGGTCTGCCTTTCCCCTAGCTTGGCTACGAGAGGAGCCGCCACTTGAGGGGGCTTGCCTTTGAGGCGTATCTTCAACGGAGCTTCATTGGATGTCCTGCCCGGAGAAGCTGGCGCCTTCCCGCGGAGTTAGACTACCATAGGGGCCGATGTTTGAGGTAGCCTCCCTTTGAGTCGCACTTTTAGGGGAGCGTTGATTATCATGTCCACCTCTGAGTCAGCTTTGACCTCAGCTTCTGCCTCGTCATCAGTGTCATTGGCTTTATCTCCGAGATAAATTGATTTGTACAGGTCAGCATCAGTAAAGAAGGCTTCAATCCCTCTGAAGGGATCGACATCAGCAAACTCTGTTCGGATGATGCCGCTAGCGGATACGTATGTCATACATTAATAGAGAATGGATGGAACCACCATATATTCATGTATCCATGGCCGTCCCAACAGGATGTTGTAGTTGACGTCTGCATCCATAACATAGCAAGTCACCTCGGTCTGGAGATTGCCGATGTGATACTTCAAGCGGATCTTCCCTAGCGGCTCACTCTTACTGGCGTTGAAGCCATTGATGGTAGTGTAAGATGCTGTCAAGCGATGCATCGGGATCCCCAGCGTCTGAAGTAGAGTTCGGGGGATGATGCTAAGAGAAGAGCCAGGGTCAATCTGCATTCGATCTACCTTGATGGCACCGATATACCTTGTGTAATATAGGGGTCTGTTGTGCCTGTTGTTCTTGAGCAGCATATCCTGTTGAGTGAATGTGATGTTGGGGATGATCTCCCCCATATTATGGCAGTATGGACATGCTATAGGATCGTCTCCAGGCTGCTTGACCTGACTGATAAAAGACTCGACGTCCTTCATGGCTTCGTAGAGAGCTTCCCGAGTATCTTTGGATAGGCGAAGGAGCTCGAATAGGGAAAGTCGTGCTGGAGTACTGGCCAGTTGTGCCAGTATGTCGAAGTTGTGGGGCTTGGCTAACCCTGAAGTGTTGTCTTTTTGAAGAGGCATGTCGAAGTGGGCCTCCTTCTGCTTTTGTTTATCAGCTGTAGGAGGTGGGGATGAACCTTCTTCTTGGACAGCTGTAGTGATGATAGGAGGCGTCACTTTGGATGGAGCCTCCTCTAGCTGGGTGTTCTACTATGAACGCGTTTGTACGGGCAGTGCTTCCTCAAAGGAGGAAGTCACCATTCGGCAAGACTTGGTCTTCTTGCCTTTGCGTTTGGAGGTAGAGGATACCTCCGATTGAGTCAACTCTGGAACAAGATTCGAGTGAACCCACATGATCTCTCCCTTAGATGTTGTGAGTGGTGTCAGCCTACCCACGTTGTCGTGGGTTGGTGGAAGGTTGACTACTTCCATTGTCGTATTTGACATGGGGATGACGCCATCTTGAGCTGTGGTAGGCGGTAAGGTACCGAACTAGAGCAACACCATGTTGGCCGAGACTGTCTTCTCCTCGTAATCGATTGAGATGAAGTTCGCATTGATTATGTGATGTATATAGTCTTTGAGGATGTAGAAGTATTTAGTTGGATGTCCAACGAACCGATGGCAGTAACAATACCTCGGGTCGTCGACTCTGCCTACTTCGTCAGGACGCTTGGGATCAAGCAACTTGATTTTGTCGCCCTGCTTCAGCATCTCGAAGAGCTGTAAGGTATCCTCATCGTGGAAGGAGTACACCATCTTCGGTCGTGGTACGGTAGAAGGCCTCTGGGCAGGACCTTATACGTTGTTAGACACATTGACAGTCAGCGCCTGCTTCCCTTTCGCTTCGTAGCTGCTACTGCTGGTTGCAGGCCGTTTTCGTTTGTCGTCGAAGGTGGGGAAATTAACCCCTAGAAGGCGAGCATTACGTGCCTTCATTTTAGCAGCTTCGGCTTCAATGATCAACGTGCTCTGATCAGGCGGGGGAGTGGAGTTGAGCCAGAGCTTGATTGCAGGGAGCATGTTTGTGCTGCATGTTCTGATGAGTACATGTTCCGGCATGCCCGGAGGCAACTTTAGACATGCTTGTCGAAAATGTTCGATGAAGACTCGAACGGTCTCATTCTCAGTCTGTCGCACTTCTATGGGAGATGACATGGTCATGCCTCTTCTTCTGTCGTAGAACCGATCAAAGAAGAGACGTGTCAAGTCATCGAAGGATGATATGGAGTTGTCAGGGAGATCGCAGTACCAGTTGTTCAAAGCCCCGACAAACAGGCTCGTGAGTAAGGCGTCTTCTTTTGGGAGATGCCCCGTCTGAGACTGAAAGTAGGTCAGGTACCGACGAGAAGAATCCTTCCCGTCGTATGGTGTCAGTGTTTACGGTTTATACTTAGAAGGATAAACCACTTTATTCCATTCGAGGGTTAAGGTTGCGGGAGTCCCATCTTCTGGCAATCCTTCTGTCTACTTCGGGCCTCAAAACACTCGCGCAGGTCTTTGACCATCTCGACCAAGTCTTCTGTCGAGCTGGGAGCAGGTGAAGGTGGTACGGTCTAAAGCTGGATATCGGAAGGAGCTGATGCTCGCGGTGAAGTGTGGTGCTCTGCCCCTAAAGATACCCGTTGAGGGGGTATACTTAACTCTCCGTTGGCTCCCAGATCGGGGCTAGTGGAGATAGGTGCCCTTGCCAGAGTGGTTCAAATATCGAACACAGCCTGGGTCAGGATCTGGATGGAGGAAGAGAGGATCTTGAGACTCCCCTCAAGAGTGTCTATGCGATGTACGATGTCAAGTACTGGAGTGTCTAATTCTCCTTCATCACCACCCCCTGCCATGTAAGTTATCCTGACATGGGTAGATGTGGATGGATCGGTCGATGCTTCGCTCTCGACCTCACTTTCCTGTAGAGGGGCTTCTTCTTTTGAGGCCTCGTGTTGGCTACCCCCATCTACGTCAGGGCCTGTTTGTCAAAGCGCTTCTTCGTCTTCGAGAGGAGGGTTGTCAGAGGCTTGAATACCTCCAGCTGTTGCTTCTGCCTGGGCCTTGCTCCTTGCTCGGGTATGTTCGTACACCCCTAGGGACGGAACCACTATTTTGCTCTTCCTCAGCTGAGTCTTAGATGTAGAGGCTGAGGAGTTAGTGGTTGTCTTTCTCACGGATGAGTAGGAATTGGAGACAACATGACAGGAAGCGATCTTGGGCTCCGCTTCGTCTTAAATTGGCACTTTCTTTCCGAGGCGACGTCGGATAGGTGTCGTAGATTATAGTCGCAGAAACACAGACTGCCTATGTGGTGGAGCCGTTGTTTTGCAACAACAGCAGTTGATAGTGACGATAGCACAGCTGTGCCCTACGAGGGGCACATTGTGCTTATTGGTCATATCTATTGATCTACGTTTGTGACTGATCACATTACGCAAATCATGATGGGAGAGTTTCACTTTAACACCACCATCAGGCACATGGCAAGGCCAAGCACTGGGGCGGTCATGTAAATGATGTACCCCCTGATCTGGTTCACATACATGAGATAAGCCCAGATCATTGGTAGAGGAATAGCATTTATGGCAACTTGAGTCCACTTTATGCGCATCACCCAAGTGGGCGCATGGACTCAACATCGCAGTTGTCCAGCCAGACTTGGTTCGAAATGCAGTAGATTCGCCCAAGCGGGATAGGGACTTTGGAAGTCGACCCATTTCTGGCACAAATGTGCCCGAGTCGACTCTGTACAGCTTTCCATCAGCAGCACGCATGATTTTGAACTCATGCTTCTGGTTTGTTGTTGGCGTAGCACATTCGTAGCGCATGGCCTGTGCTGCCTTGGATTTCTTTGTACTAGCCCGCGAAGACATATAGTACTCAGAATCCAATTGTGCCTCGCCATGAAAGTGAGTGAGTCTGTTGAAGATAGACGTTCTCTCCTGCGCACCAGAGCTCATGCGCTGGAGATTGGTTGCACCTCTGCTCCGTTGGCGCATCCTCTTCGATTGGGAAGAAGACGGTTGGGGAATGCAGTCAATACTATATTTCCCAGACAGATGCACGGTACTAGTGGGCGCATCCTGGTTGCTGAGAACGTCAGCAGAAAGGGCCAGTTGTGGTGGCGCTCCCCTTTAGTGATGGTGCCATGCACATCGACCTTGCTCACCCAGACTTGGCGGGTCTTCTTTGGCTTTGGTAGCTGCTTCGAAGGACTCGCGCTGCCTTCAGAGATGAACTCCTCGTACACCTGTTGATTGAGGCACACCATAAGTATTTTGTGGGTGGAGCCGAATTTGATGTCGTCATATTGCGATACAGCTTTCTCGTTAGAGGAGAAAGAGGTCCCCATCAGACTCGCCAGCTTGTTTGCCATAAAAACTCTTTACAGTTGATGTTTTTAATTACAAACAGAACAGAGTACAATGTAGAACTTAGACGTAGTCCTAAGAGTATACTTTTATTTTTATCTGGGTACGGTGCCGATGGAGCGAGTGGTAATATGTTGACTCCGTTGACGATCTGACGACGATCTCGAACTCTCTGAAGGTCTGGATTGCTCTGGATGCTGGAGCATTGCGAGAAGAAGTGGACGTTAAGTGTATCTTCTGACCTCCGTATGTGGATATAACAGTTTGTCTGTATATATATATCTCTCTCTGTCTGTGTGTGTCGGGTGAAGGAATGATCCTTCTATTTATAGATAGCAGGCTGGCTGCTCATGTGCGCATATGTCAGATGCGCCTGGACGTGGGGATGCCACGTGGCTGATGCTGGCGGGGGTGCATGGACGATGTGCCCCGAGTTGTAGTGGAATCCGCTTGAACTACTTCATTGGGCTACGGAGGAGCTGACACGTGGCAGTTGCTGAGATTTGGTTATTGTCGAGATCTTGGGTGCTTAGCACCTATTCTTTGAATAGAACTGAGTTAAAAGATGCATGACGTATGCTTATGGCTCAAAGATCTTGGTTTTTGAAGAGAGTGATCTGTCGGGGTGCGCCTATGATTGGGCGCATGGAGGCGACTTAGTCCTATGAGTTTTAGGCATCATAGACAAGTCTGGGCACATGGCTTTTGAGGCGCATGCAGAGCTTCGCATCAGGGTGCGCCTAAGGTCAGGCACAGGGGAGGCGACTTGGTCTTATGACTTTTAGGAGTCATGATCAAGTCCAGGCGCATGGCTTTTGAGACGCATGCAGAGCTTAAGTCTTTTGTTGCTTGAGATCAGAAGTGAGCTGAGGGGGCATATGTCCACTGGGGCACATGCAGTCTTGGGCGCATGGCCACGAGGCGCATACGAATGAACGATCGGCCATGCGGCAGTTGTTTACCGACCCAAGGTGAAATGATGGTGTTGACATCAACGGCGCTTCGTTTTCTGCAAAGGGCTGCTGATTGGACAGCTCTTGGAATGCGTCGCCGCCTTTGTCGTTCAGCATTAAATGCTTGATGATGACAAGTTTGAAAGGGGCACATCGGTTAATTCTGATCTGGGTGCATAGGTCTACGTCCGACTGGGCGCATCAGTACGGAGCACATGGTGCTGACGGTGCATCGGCCAGGGGTCATATCCTCTTTGGCCCGTCTGTTGAGTTCTTCGAGGCGTTAATGGTTGTTTTAACTTGGTTGAATTCGAAGGGGCAGATTCATCACCATAAATGCTAGTTCATTGTACTAACTTCGGGGATGTTGCCTCTTGGCGCATGGGTTTGATTTGCCCTGGCCTATAAGTAGCAGCGTGAAAAGAAGTTTTGTTTCTCGTTTTACTTTTCTTCCCTTCATGGAGACGAACTCGATCAGTCCCCTGCCTTGGCGAGTTGATGATTGACTCCTTCCGAAGACGAAGATGTGCCGAGTTTACCATTGGCCCTATGAAAGTGCATGTTGCATCCAAATATCGATATCGTCATGTGCTGACACAGGATGAAGGTGCCTGTTGCATCCAAAGATCGGGACGGTCGTGCCCTAATTTTTGTTATGCTGGAAGATCCGCAGGTCGTCGAATGTGGCTATTGCTTCCGAAGACCGGGGCATCGTGTCACGATCTTTGTCGAGCTAGGAGAGCTCCTCCTCTTGCTACACAAGGGCTGATTGGTGCTGATGAAAGAGTGATTCGCTTCCGAAGACCAGTTTATTGCCTTGTCATTGATTTTTTGACATCATATCCATCGTAGGCTCGGGAGAGAAGGGTGGTGAGGGGCAGAGGAAGGAGAAGGTGTAAGACCGTTGAGCACCTCTAGAGGGGGGTGAATAGAGTGTGTGCGTGTGCAGCAGAAAATAATCACCAATTAAAAATATTAAGCAGATATATATTATGGCAGATAAAATATGGTAAATAAAATACAGTAAAGTAAGAGTCAAAAATTCAAACTCAGTGAACACCACGATGTATACTGGTTTTCCTCTGAAAGGACTAGTTCAGTCGCGAGTACTCTTGCTCGCTGTTAATCCACTATGGCACAAGCTTTAACTGTGTGCTTGCAACTCTTACAATATCGTACTTGGCGACTAGTGCACGACCGAATTCACAACACCGTGCTTGGTGACGAACGTACGACCGACTCCAGAAGGCAATTGGAAAACTGAAACGTTTTCTGAATACAGCCTCCGATACAACTCTTCAATACCAAACTCTAGATTAAACAGAACCTGTACTGGCTTGGTTAAGAGTGTAAAGGCTTAGATATGAAAGTAAAAAAGCTCAAAACACTTTAGATATAGAAGAGAAGAGAAGAAATGAAAATGGGATGATTGAAATGAATGGTAATCTCAACTCTATTTATAGTGTTTTTGGGGGACCCAACTCGGGCAGAGTTCGGATGCTAGGATTTCGCATACGAACGTTGGATGCAGATTTGGTGGGAACTAAAATTCAAATAACCCAGACCGAACTCGGACCGAACTCGGTCAGAGTTCTGTCAGAATTCTGCTGGGTCAGAACAATAAGGAATGGACCAAATTTGTATAGGTTTTGGGCTTTTTGGAATTGTGGATTTTTTGGATAAGTAGGTAGGCTTATTTTTGTTTGTGGGCTGAGAAAAACCTAAGCCAGTACCGATCCGATCAATCTCACATTTTTTCTATACTCAATAAAAGAAAAAATACATAATAAATATGAAAACTAATAGCCCATTTGATGACGCCTTTCTTCTGACATTTGAGCAGACTCATTTTTCCTTGACAGTAATCGTCCAAAGATAAACAGATCTGGAAATCTGAATACCCGATGCGGGGCCCCGGATAGGTCGTTAGGCGGTTCAGAGAAATCTTCTTGTATTTAACCATTTTTGGCCCATTAATAATTCATCGTTGCATATGTCCTAGTTTGATCATGCTTACTGCTTGTCTGCAAGTACATGTTAGACGAAACAAAACAATATGATACAGTATGATACAAACATAGCAATATGATATAAACCATTTAGGACAATATTAAGTTTATAGGACAATGCTAAGTTTAAGTAGCAACATGGTCGTGATTACATGAATATTAGTGACATCACTAGTTAAACTTAGATAAGCCATATTCAAAAATATGATATAATCATTAGGCTAACAATCTCTCCCTTTTTTATTATGGCAAATCGGTTAAGTTAAAGATAGATACAATAGATGCATATATCACTAATAAACACATATTACTAAAAAAAATCTTTGCTAACTTAAACTTATTTCTCCCCCTTTGACAGGATCAAAAAATAAGCTCCCCCGTAATAAGCTATAAAATGAAATCAATCATCAAAGAAAGAAGGCAGAAATAATCATGAACAACGATCAGGGTAGAAATTGAAAACAAACCATTCATAACACAGTCTAAGAAAGAATATAACTATAGTTTTGAAGGAAACCAATATAGTAGAAATCAATCATTGGTCATAAATAATCCATGAGAGAAAAAATTCAAGATCTAGTATAACAATATAAAATACCAAATATAGAATATTTAGGAGATATAATAAGACTTTTAACAGTGATAAAAAAATATGATTCACACTTTGCCCATATAAAATAGTGAATCACTTCTATAAAGAATATAATCATTGAAAAGAAATCAAAGCAAATATACTAGAATCTATACAAAATCTATACCAAAGTTCATGCATTTGAACTCAATTACCTTAACATGATATATGAATATTCATTAGATACACAAGAAGGTAATGGAGACAAAATACTTGAGAAGGAGAAATTCAGTCGACTTGAATGCTCTCCCGCAAAGTATGTTCAGTCTAAATAAGATAATCATGAACTTTGAGATAAAATCTCAATAAGAAAAGCCAAATCAATTTAAACTCAATGAATCATTAAAACTAAATATATTTGGCAAAATAAAAAAAAACTCGTAAAATAAGAGAATCAAGAAGAAATAATAATAATCATATATTCTCTCATAAAAATATCATGAACACAATCGATAAGAATTAAAAAAAATATACAGTAGGTCCATGATTGAACTAGGTATGCCACATATTAAGGGTGTAAATAAATTGAAACAATTGATTTGCTCCCCTTTAAAATATGCGTATCTAGTTCAAAAATAATTTATATGCAAAACTAGATAAAATAAATAATCACAAGATCTGAGGAATATCCAAGATATGCATCTTTCTTTCGTTTGATCAAATGCATACAAAGTTCCAAACTTGAAACAAATATCAACTTTAGGCAAGTAAAAGAAATATCCAATAAATAAATGCTTAACGATGAACAAACAAAATATGTCTACAGTAATAAAAATAATTTCAAGACAGTAAAGAATTTTTGAAAATTGCCTTAATAATGATAATTGAGTAACGGACAGATTAAAAATAAGAGAAATTTTGACTTACCCCCACTTGAATTATCCTAATTCAAGGTGCACCCCACAGTTTTGTAAAAATGTATAGTACCCCCCATTTTGGACGAAAATCGTCAAAAAAATATTTTTTGGACCAAAATGCCCCAGCCTTCCTCTTTCCTCTAACCCACTCCCCCCTACGTCTACCGCCCCTCCCGTCGTCGCTGCTGCTGCTGCCGGAGGCCGATCCCGCCTCCCCCATCCCTGCCTCCGCCCCCTTATCCCCCCTGCGGCCACCGCCCCTCCCGTCGTTGCTGCTGTTGCCGGAGGCCGCTCCCCCCTCTCTGTCTCCGCTCCCCCCTCCCCGCCTCCACCCCTTCACCTCCCTGGTGGCAGCAGCTACGACAATAGTAGCAGCGTTGGTGCAGTAGCAGCGGCGGCAGAGCAGTAGCGACAGAAGGGGCGGTGGCCGCGGGGGAGTAGGGGATGGGGAGGGGGAGCGGGGACTGGGAGGGGAGAGCGGCCTCCGGCATCAGCAGTAACGACGATGGAAGGGGCGGTGGCCGTATGGGGGGGAACGGAGGGGTGGAGTGGAGGTAGGGAGGGGGGAGCAGCCTCCGGCAGCAGCATCGGCGGCGGCGGGAGGGGTGGTGGTCGCGCGAGTGGGGGAGTAGGTTAGGGGAAAGAAGAAGGCAGGGGCATTTTGGTCCAAAAAACACTGTGGGGTGTACCTTGAATTAGGGTAATTCAAGTGGGGGTAAGTCAAAATTTCTCTAAAAAATTAGAAGACATTTGAAATACGGAATTCACTATAAAAAGGTTGTCCTAGTGAATGTTCGAATGCGTCCGCTTAGTCCTCAGACTCACAACTGATGATTCAAAACTTTTGTATCATGAAAACGGCTTTAATAAAAGATCCATAGCCCATTTTAAGTAAATAAAAACAATACTAGATAAATGTCCAGAATAAATAATATTCTAGATATATGGCATGTTAAGGAAATAATTGATTTGAAATAATTAATTGCTCTCCATTTTTATAGGTATATCCAAAATTAATAACAAATTTAAATTCCAGAAAAATATTTCCAAAAGTATGAAACTAATTCACCAAAAATATTAGGTCTTTTTATCAAGGTTCATTTCTTCCCTTTTAATACCTTAGCACGGTATCAACCATAGGCTTAAAGAAAAGAAATGCTTTGAGAGAGAGAAATTAAACTGACTTCTTCCCAACAAAGAATTACTGCTATAGACAGTTAGTAACTTGAATAAGAAGAGAATAATAAAATCTTGAAAAATATCATGAATACGAAAAACAATCATCTTTAGACAAATGAAATAATATGCATTAAATGAACACTTATAATGAAACAATCAAAAAGATATTTCAAATTAGCATATATAAACTAAAATACAATGAATAATCATATAAGTCAAAAGATGACATAACTTGATCTATGCAATAAAATCTCACAATAGAAAAGTTAGATCAACACATGTTACCTTTTGTGAAAAATATAAAAAGATAATATTGTCCATCAAAATGAAAGTCCAAATCTAAAGATGAAATTCATCTCTCTTTGCGTAGAGTTGAGATCAATCCAAGATTCTAGATCATTTTAGAGAATACAAAAATAAGTGCATCTACTGAAATCGAAAGATCTCAAACAACAACAAAAGAATCAAATCATTTGTAGCTATAAGCATAAGATGTATCCATTACTTGTGTCCTTATATGTGCTACAAAATCATTGGATAACAATATAAAGCATTTATAAATCAAAATATAGGGCCTAGATATGCTGATGTATTCTGGAACCTAGGGGACTGGGTTCAGTACCTTTGATCCAGAACTACATAATTGTTGCAAGTAGACCTTAATAAATTTTAAGTCTATAAAGTATTGATCACTTTGGGTTAGCTGTAGGGGCCGATTTCCAGCTAGCGGTAGTCCAAAGACTAGTACACTGTGTCGCTTCAAGCTATTTACACATGTATGACAGAAGGACCCTTTCGGCTTGTACCCAAAATGATCTCTACTTTTAAGAACTTAGATTTAAAAGAATATATACAATATCATCAATCAGCATCGAAATCCAGAATTCCTAAATATAAGATAAGTAAATCTCCAAAGAATGAACAAGGAATGATCATCAAGATTAAGATACTAAAAACTAGTTTTCAAAAAGTTTTCATAGTACACTATAGAGATAAATTTATAGTATAAGTGTGCATCAATAAACATATCAAGATAAAACAAACGATATTAAAAGAACGCTCACAAATAATCATGAAGAAGACATTAATAAATATTTTTTCTCAAAATAAACCAAATAAATATCAAAAATTAGGAGACTACTAATATATATATATATATATATATATATATATATATATATATATATATATATAATTCAAATACGAGTTATGTATCCAAAATGTCAACCAAAAAGTCAAGAAAAATGTCATTTAAGAGAGGCTTTGAAGAAGAAGCTAATAAAAAAAAGAACACAAATTTGTTCAAAGAAATCAATAGCTAAATTATGAGGTAAGCACAAGTTTGAAGATAACAAGTATAATTAAATATTTTTCAAAATAATATAGAACTTGAGCTAAACTCAATATTCCCCCATAAAGATATTTATACAAAAGTATATATTAATAAAATATATGAGTAATATATAAATGACAATATATGAAGTACTCATGTTTCCTTAATAAACCTTGAAAAATTATCACAAGATCAAGAAGATGTATAAATATGCTTTATTGGGCAAAGATGTAATTGATTCATAAGAAGTTACTCAAAATAAAATATAAGAATCAATAATGAATATATTATGTAAGCACAAGGTTAACATAAAAATATATGTATATATTTTTTGAGTAAAAAGAGACTTGTGCTAAACATACATACTCAAAAAATACCGATTAAAGTAAATATGACATGTTAAAGACAAATCAGTAAGAAGTGACCATTTGAGAAATACTAAAGACAGAGAGTCAAAAACACGTTAACTCTAGCTCCTATAGACTAGAGTGGTATGCATGCTTCATAGATAAAAACTAAGAGTAAAGAGCATACATAGATAAAATAAATATAAAATGAGTAAAAGACTATATAGTGTGAAATAATCATTTAAGCTAAACAACTAGTCATGCTAGAATTATAACTCACATAAATGATAAATAATTAAAAGATATCAATGAGAGCTAATAGTAAGACATCAATAAGAACATGCTAGATATTAAAAACTATTTAGGAAGCATGTTACCAAAGTGGTTCTAGTGACCACATATGTTGGTGCAATTACGTGGAAGATGACCGTTGTAGCTTTGCAATCACCAACATGCTCAATGGTTCTGTGGTTCATCATAAGTAGCTCCACCTGAAATATTAGGTGAAGACTTTGGTATACAATACTTGGATCCACATTTGTTAGCTTTAGGAATCCATTTACACAAGTTCATATCAACTAGCTTTCTAATCTGACAATGATTAGAAATGTGTCCATTCATACCGCAATAATGACAGAAAGTATTAACACTAGTCCTATGTACAGCAGTATGAGAACGTGCAGTGGTGTGATATAATGTGCGTAGATATTTGTAATAGAATGCATGGTTACGTGCAGCTTTAGCTTTGTTTGCTTCTTTTTTAAAAGATCTGTCGTGTGTGACTTTGTGATGTGTCACGTGTCATGTATTAGACTGAGTCACAGGCTGTACTACCTGCTTTCCCAGTCTAATCTCTAACTTTTTAGAGTTAGCATATATCTCATCATATTTAGCAGAAAGAGCATCAATTCTACATAAATTAATAGAATATTTCTTCTTTTCTGATTCTAATTCTTCCTTAAGTTTAGCATTTTCTTGAGTACTTTTCTCAATGCATTCAAGTGCCTCATGCAATCTAAACTCAAATATGAAAATCTCAGTAGAATTATCAGAAGTAGAAGTGCTTTTAGCATCATTCAATAAGCAAGTAAGCTTTTCATTCTCAAGGTTATAGCAGAGAATATCCTTTCTAGCTTGCTTATACTTATCTAATACTTGCTTGTGTTCTTTCAATAGATCACTGAAAGCATCAGATAACTCATCATAAGAGAATTCATTCTCTTCAAAAATAGAGTTGTCTTGTACCTCGTTGGATAATGCCATTGAGCATATATTTGTAGCTTGACGAGGTCTCTCTTCTTCTTCGGAATCACTTGCTTCGCTTTCACACCATATGCTCGTGGTAGAGTACTTGTGAGATGACGACCTTCCTTTGTTTGATCGTTCATAGTGACTCTCCTTTCTAGTAGTACTATAATTGTCATGCCCCAGAACCAGAATACCGGAGAGCGGGAGAGTGACTCAGCCAGCTATGTATTACGGGTAGATGAGTACCGTATAATACGATCAATGATGTCTAAAAGACGAGGGGGTGCATACTACATGAAAGTCTCGCTATGGTCACTCAACATCTATTGTCTCAATCATTCAAATAAGAAGCAATAATAGAGAACATGTAAGATAAAGCAGTAAGGCATCCTAAACGCTTAGTCAAAATATTCTTGAAATCTGGCTGTACAAAACATAGCCAGACCCCCAATAAAATATGTCATGATCAAGCTCGAATAAGATAAGCTCGCAAACTGGTGCTCAATTAGCAGCATAAGATAGACAAAATATAAGTAAGGATACGATGAAGGAAGTTAATAGTCTAAGATTCTTTAAACATCAAGGAGAGAGGGTGAATCAAAACAAAAGGAAAAAGATTTTCAATTTGAAGTTCATAATAAGATTCTCAAGGGTCGTCCAGGAATCTCTCAAGTAGTCCTAACTGTGATTGAGTACCTTTCCGTTAAAGCCTATCTTTCAATCCTATCGCAGGCTCGCAGCAGTACAACTAAGTCGTCGTACTACCACGATATCGTACTAATGCGACTCTCGACCTGCATGGGCCACCACTAAAAACGTGTCACGACCCGCACCCACTGTGAGGGTACGAGCACGTAACAACGCCCAGCCTACGCCGCAGTGTCGGCGGTAGAATGTTGTCCTAGGTTACTATCTAATCAACAACTCACACAATTATATAATATACTTGTCAAATCTCAACTCCAAACGGAGGACAAGTATAGATATAATGAATCTCAATCACAGTCTAAGAACGATATGATAGCACAGAAGATTAAAACTAAGACTAATAATAGAAATAAAACCAACAACTAATAATATAATCTCAAACAATCTCAACTACAAATCTCAACTTATATACAACTCCAGTTCTAAAACATGAAAGCTAAAACAGGACAACTAGCTAAACTTCCGATCACTCCTGAGTGTCGGGACCATAGGTAGCTAAGCCATCTCCTGATCCATAATATGTAGGGCACGTGTCCTCAGGGCAATCATCTGTTTTCAACAGGTCCAGTTAGAACAGAAACGAGTACAACTCATCAAGAAATCCTAAGTAAATGACAGAGAACTATAAAGCAGTTATAGACAGTTTTATTGATGAATATGGCAGTTTATATACAGGTGATGGTATGGAGAACAGATAAGATACAAGAAAAGTAAGTAACTAAAATAAGAGAAGAATGATGGCAATGAAGACTGTAAAATAAATCTAGCTGAACTAAGGTAACATAATAAGTCCAGAATGTAAATGTAAACAAGTGCAAAACCCAAGTAAATCCAGACAACATGAATCTGATACCAGGTGGTTCCAGTACAAGATGAGTCCGGTATAAGGTGAGTCCAGTTGGTGATCAAAGGTTCCAGGGTGAGTCCAACCTATACTCTAACAGTGTGTTTTAAAATATCAGAATTGACATGTGAACAGCTGTAGGTAATACGGCACACCGCACACTCGACCAAGTGTGGGATGGCTATCGTTCCAGTATAATTCCAAGGGAGTGGTTCCAGTATTTGGGTATGTTCACATGCCTATTCCAATATTTCCCTGCCCAACAAGTACAAGTGAATCCATAATCCGACACAAAATAGTATAAGTCCAACCAGTACACAAATGGTTCCAGTAAATGATTCCAGGGTGGTTCCAGTAGGTGGTTCCAGAATAGAGGCCAGACTTAAATAAGTGAGTGTCGCATGAAATGGATCCAGTAATATCAAATCGTGTTTGTAATACAGAATCAAATAGAACTAGCTACAACTGAAGTATAGTAAACGACAAGTAAATGGAAGAACTATCAGAGAATGTACTCGCCTGCTACTCTGAAAAGAGTAGTATAATATCAGATATCTGCACCGGAGTCACAAAGTCATAAACAGGGTAATATATGTTATAATATGTTTAAAAATAAGATAGATAATTTTTATGATGCATCTACATGATTTCTAGGCCAATCTAGGTCAAAGTCAACTCTAAGTCAACCCTGGTCAACTGTCTAGGTCAAACTAGGTCCAAGTCAAACTTGGTCAACTCTGGGTCAACTGTCTAGGTCAAACTAGGTCCAAGTCAAATTTGGTCAACTCTGGGTCAACCCAAGTCAATACTCTAGTCAAATTAGGTCAATTGATCACATCCAGACTAAATGTTGACTTTTGGTCAACTCCAGTCAACCTGGACTAGTCAAACTAAGTCAACTAGGTCAAGCCTAAGCCAAACAAGTTCCACTAGGCCTAACCAGCCTATTCTAGCAAGCACACCCAATTTCTAGGCTATACAAGCTAACCACACTCCTACACTGGCATTCAAGCCATAAACACAGGTTTATGAGCCATAGGCTATATGCCTAGGCTAATCACATAGTCCATTACACACTTTCACACATATACATATATTAATATTAATCTAATTTTATATAATAACACACATATGCATATATAGGCTACATATATATATATATATACACACATATATATACCTAGGGTGATAGGGGGAGGTTACATGTGAGGATGTTTGTGTACATGTGTGTGTGGGTAGAGTGGTGTAAGTTCATGAGTGTGTGTGATATTCTACCTGTGTGTGTGAGTTAACATGGTGGCATGGCAACCTAGGACAGAACATTAAGGTAGAGGATTGGTTGATAGGGGGTCTGAATATGTAGAATAAGGACTCTAAAATATGTGAAGGATATCAAGTATCCACAACCTGAGCATTCTCTTGAACAGGGACTGAACTTAATGCACTTTGGAAAGGGCAATATGGATAGTACAAAGAGATGTTCAAGTGTCAAGGACTGCTACCAAAACATTTGATACCAATAGTCCATACTTGAGACTACAAGTAGGTGTGGACTGAACCAAAACACATAATGGGCTGTGCTCTGGACTCAAGTCTGGACAGAAGGAAAATAAGACTGAGCAGTGCAATGTGCATAAATGAGAAGTGCGGGGGTGGTGTGGGTGTACTGCCACATGCTGTATGAGATCAAACAGTGTGTTTTAGGGATGAACTTAGGTGTTCATGTGGGTGAGTGTCAAGTACAAGGGTGTGAGGATGTGTGTACTGCCAATGTGTGGGTGTATGGTACATGTGAGGGTTTAGGTAGTGCAATATGTGTGTGTTTGAATCAATCTCAGGAAATTGAGACTAAGTCTCAGGCATTTCAGTTCTCAGGACCTTGGAGAGTGTCACTTGTGCGTGTGTGTGTGTGTATATATACAAACAATAGTGTGTGTAATGGTTAACAGGAAATGACAGTTGGGTAGGTGTAACCATGTGTGTGTAATATACATTCTGGTACAAACTCAGGAAACTCTGAAATTGACAGTGTATCAAAACAGTGTTTTTTTTATTAGGGAAGCAACAGAGGGTGTAATCTCAGGTTTTATGCATCATGACAGTGTTATCATCTAAAAGTAAGCTCAAACCAAAACATATTCTACTGAACTTAGTAAAAATCAGGAATTGAATATCGATATTTCAGCCTATTCCTTAACAGCCACTCTACATATCAATTCATTCAACCAAACTCCATCCGAAATTCTAATTCCCAATCACGAGCCATAAACCAACATTCCAGTAAACTGTTACATATATACATGAATCATTATGGGAATAAAAACATCAAAATTCAGTCTAAAAATAGAAATCAACTTCAGAAATTTCGAAAACAGGGAGGAAGTATCAGAGATTTGGGGAAATTCGATTTTGAAAATCAAATCATGATAATATGACCAATTTAATGGTTGGTAAACCTATCCCCACATGTATACGTGTCATAGGGGTCCCTAGGTACCCACCACGACATGACACAACGTGTCCAAGTGTTAAAAAACCCAATTCGGGTAAGTATGTGCAGTGACAGTATCGTGCACAGGTGCACACGAGTGTAGGACACACCACAAGCGTCCATAGGTCTCGTGCACACGTGTCCAGGTCCGTCTAGGGTCAGGCTACACACCTAGGACCCTGACACGAGCCCACGTGTCGTCGTGTCCACGTGCGAAGCACGTATCAGTCGAGAAAACTCGACTGATGCACACTGCTACGTGCAGCATCGTACAGTGAGTCTAGTGGCTCGTGGACACGACACGAGCCACGTGGAGCCTCGTGGTCATGTCTACGTGTAGCCCACGTGTTGGGCTACACACTCATGTCAACATGAGATGTCCACAACGTGTCCAGAGTCGACACGATGTGCGTGTCAGTGAGGAAAATTGTGTTCGTGCAGTGCAGTGCGTGACCCGTGCGAACGCGATTACTTCGCGCACAGTGAACGAAAGTTCGTAAAACTTTGTGTGGGTGATGTCAGTGGGTGCCCGCACGTCCCCACAAATTTTTGTGGTGTCACGTGTCGTGTCGTGTCCGCAAAGGCACTCGAACAGCAGGACAGTCGCACTAGCCTGTACGCAGTGTCGTGCACGAGTTGCGTGTCTATTTTGGACACGAAAACTAACCCGATTCGTGCTCAGACATATACATATATAATCTACATATTAAGAGCTATCCAAATATATAATTTGTTTTGAAAAACATTAACATTCAATCTATTGAGGCATTTCAACAAACACCTACACAACACTACGACACGTGTCCGATACGGACACCAAACGGACACGAAATTCACCCAAATTTCAGGGACACCTAGGGGACTCCTAGATCTAGTCTACATGCAAAGAAAACCGAAATTTAAATTAATTTAAAGGGTTTTACCTATATGTGCAAAAAGCTTGGAAAAGTTTCAAATGGGGGATGTTCCTCTTGAGGGCCAAATGCTCCAAATGAGCCCAAAACTGAAATAGCTCTCCACCAACAGTCCATAAACTTAAGTTAGAACCCAATGCAAAAGACTAGGATGAAAAAGGAGATCAAATGAATAAAATGGGAATTTTTGGAAGGGGGAAACTTACCTTTCTTTTCTCCAAGTATTGGAATGATAAAAAGAGGCAAGCCCTAATGAACAAGTGTTTATATAGGGTGGGAATCCCTATGTGGCTGTTCATAGGTTCAATAATTAGGGTTAGGGTTCACTAAATGGCCCATGGGCTTAAGTCATGATCAATTAAATAATTAAGCCATAAGTCATTTCATGAAACCACAAGCCATGACTAAAATTCACTAAACAAAATCTTCTCATTCTAAAACTATTCTCTAATGACTAAAATAGGTTAACTCAAGTTAGACTAGGGTCACCATGGCTAGGGTTAGCTTCTAGGCTAGTCCACTAGGTCTCAACAAGTCAAAGTCAAACTAGAATTCACCAATTCAACAAATCACCAAATAATTCAAATAAGTCAAAATGACCAAATTACCCCTAGGCTAAAAATGATAATTAAGTCATCCTAATGACATGGTTAGGCTCTAGGTCATGCAGTCTCTCAGGTTTCACTGGCAGCACATCAAATCACAAGTCATGACTTAAACCAGATTTTAAATAGTTTAAAAATTATTAAAAATTACTAAAAATCTTAATGTGAATCAAATATCAATAATTAATAATTATAATTACAAAATTTCAAAATTACCCTCATCTGGAAAACTGGGTGTTACAGTAGAGCTTGATATTACGCGGGCACGTATAAATGTGTGCGTAGAGCCTGATATTATACGAGCACGTATAAACGTGTGCGTAGAGAACCTCCGGAACTCCAATTCCATGAACTTCAATCTGAGCCAAAAATGGGAGTTCTACGGATCGAAAGGGGTTATAATACAAATCTCACAATCTGGAACGAACGAAACTTTGAAAATAATGAAGTTTGATAGATCAAAACCCACAAAATTCAAAAAATGGCAATTTTTAGATCTACTAAAAAATGAAACTTCAAAATGCAAAATGCCAAGTTCTAAACTATCATAGGATCACGAGAGGAAGATAAATGAACCATAAAAATATGGGTTCTCATGTGGAGCAAGATGTACTTGCCTAAGATCTTGGTAGGTGGAGAGAGTTATGAGGAAGAAGAAGAGTAAATGAGAAGGAGAAGTAATAAAGAGAGAGAAAGGGGTCGAGGCTTTAAATGGAATGATGGTAGGTAGGGGGTTGGTCGGATTCATGATGAACCACCAAAATCCGAAAATAAACCAACCCAAGCCGAACCCAAGAGCAAAGCAAAAGCAGAAAATAAAATACAGAAAAATAATTAGTGTGAAATTAAAGAATTAACTACAAGCAAATGTAGGAAAAATATTAAATAAATACATTCAAGCCGTACGCGTATTAAAATATGCATTTTGGGAACGGGAAGTGACAATAATCTTCTTTGATGTGGCATATCTTCTTGCAGTTGTCACATACAAGCTCTTCTTCATATATAGGGTTGTGTTGAACCTTAAATCTCGATGCCATCATGCACACATTTGCATCATTATAAAGACTATCCTCCTCTCTGGAGTTACTAGCACTGCTTTCGTACCTGCACTCATAAGTAGCTTCAAGAAGTTTTCAAATTTTATGAGATGTTGTGCAAGTAGTAATAAGATTGAATACATTGAAGTCTACAACACAATAGAAAGCATGCTTTGCTTTTGTATCAAGGCTAGCTAACTTCTTCTCTTCCTCTGTGTAACTATAATAAGGATTGTTAATAATTAAGGAAGTAAGAATAGAGGTGATAGTAGGCTTTTTGTAGCCATTGCAAACAATTGACCATAAATCTAAAGACTTCAGGTAGAAGCTCATCTGTGTCTTCCAAGAAGTATAGTTCATTCTATCAAATAGTGGAGGTCTATATGTGGACTTCCCTTCACCTGTGAATATTGATTTCACGGCTGTCATATGCAAATACTCTCAGAGTGTTACATATGAATATAACCTGCTCTGATATAACAATTGTGGGAGCAATTGGTGTAAAACCCCTAAATTTCTACTATTTTTTTTATAAATTTGGTACTGATTTAAAATTTTTATTTTACGTCGCATAGTCGTATTGTACGTCGCGCACGAAATTTTATTTTTCTTGCTCGTCGAGTGCGAATATGTGCGAGCGTACATATTTTAGAAAAATATTTTTCTATTTTATTATACACTTTCAAAATATTACATATAATTATTATTCTTACTATAAAAAGCCTTTTGTTTTTAAGAGTTATTAATCATAAATAATATTTTATTGTGAACTAGGAAAAGCATAATCATGTATGCATTAATTATGCTTACATATATATATATTTCATAAATATTTATTTAAGTTTATTTCTAAATAATGATGTATTTTCGAAATTATTATTATAGTATTTTTAGACAATATATTTCGAAAATATTGTGGCAATTTAAATCTTGATTTAATTTTTAATTATTTAAATAGATTAAATTAATATCTATATTTGGAATTTAATTTATTTGATTTGATTTTAAACTAAAGGGATATAATTTAAATAGGATTTGTATTTGGATTTGGATTTGAATTAAATAGATTGAATTATCTACTTTGGATTTTAAATAAATCCTAATCCTATCCAAATGAGAATTCCCACATCCTATAAATAGGCAGGTACTCCTCCATTATTTCTCTACAAGCCAAAATTTCTCCCATAAAATTTTTCCACAAACCCTTATCCCGTGCATCGTGTTCGTGCCCTATTTTTCCCTTTTTACTATTTTATTTACATGTACATTTTACCTTCTTCGTGTCCACATGTCGGACACGATTTTGACACATCAACCCGACACCAATTCTAACCCTGTCCCTGTTCCGACTGTCGCCACCATATCGAACCAGCCAAACCCCATCTCCTCTTCGCCTCGCCACCTTCACTACTAGCCCGGCCACCCATCGAGCAACCCCACAGCCTCGACCCGATCCCCAGCCGACTCTTCTGTTCCACCAACCATGGCCACTCTCCGACCATCCCGCTGCCATCCCACCAATATTGTATCTCCACCTCATCCCCGACCAGCAGTACCACCACTAACCCCACGACCACCTGACCCGGGCCACGGATCACCCATCGCCGGTCAACCATAGTAAACCACCACCACCATCGACATCCTCACCACGGCCGGAAACCCCCAAAACCAAGCAAACACCAAAACAAACCCAAAAAATAAGTCCGACCACTCACCTCCTCCGTGCGCGAGCTCCGCCACCACCTCCGCCGCTCCGTCGCACGGCAGCACCCTCCAGCCGCACGACCCGACCGTTGTCGGCCGTGAACGCCTCGCCCAGCGCCTGCCGCGCCGTCAACTCCGTGCCCCTCTCCTTTCTGAGCCCCCAGCGCCTTCCCGAGCAACCTCCGCTCCGATGCCCTCCGTCTTCCTCCAGCGCACCGCGTCCGGCGAACCGCCGTCCGCCGCTTCCCTTTCCCTCCGCCTATCCTTCCCTCTCCCGACCGCCTCCTTGCCTTTTCCTCACCGCGCTTGAACCCCCGTGGCAACTGATCTCCTCTGCTGTGCCGACTCCCCCGCGCGCCTCCTCACCGCCTCCCCTTCGCCGCGTGCCCGCCTCCCTCCGCCGGCACCGTTCTCCTCGCCGAGTCCCGTCCCGATCCCCCTTTTCCCTCTCTCTCGAATCCCTAAGGCCCGTCGCCTCTCTCTCTCTCTCTTCCGCTGACACTCTCACCCCTCTCGATCTCTTCTTCCCGTCTCCCTCTGCTCAGCTTCTCTCTTCCCCCCTCTCTCCAATTCTCTCTCTCTTTTTTTTTCTTTCTTCGTTTTCTTAACTCATCAGTACTCATTACTGTTCTGAGTGTTCTCTCGAATACTGTTCTCTCGAAAGAGAGAACAGCAGCTACTTAGTTCTTTAGCATTATTATTATTATTATTATTATTATTATTATTATTATTATTATTACCATTATTTTTATTATTTCTATTATTTCCTTTATTATTATTATTATTATTATTATTATTATTATTATTATTATTATTATTATTACCATTATTATTGTTGTTATTATTATTACTATTATTATTTTATTATTGTATTACCAGTATTATTATTACATGGGATTGTAAACTTATTATTAGTATAGTTATTGTTTTGGGACTATTATTATTTAAAAACTGTATGGATAGCATGGGGCTAAATCTATCTACGTATTTTTAGAATACAATTTTTTGCCTAAAAATTTATTTTATTTTATTTTCCAAATATATATCTAAAATCATATTTTTACAAAGTTAGAATTTTTAGTCTAAAAATAATTTATGGTTTTCAAGTATTATCCTAGAAATTATTTAAACTAATATAATTTCAAGTGTTATAATTATTTTCTAAAGTAGTATATGTATTATTATTATTTCCTCAAACTCCTTCGATTATAAATCCTTGTCTATGACTAAATTTCCTTTTATCCTATTCCCTCACCAATTTCGTAGTACCTTATGTCCACCCTAACTAAATTGACCCTTCTGGACCGATAAAACTGTCCGTGCCACCACCCGAGGTCACCTTGTATAGTGGTTGCACCGAAATTGTAGATCGTGCCACATTCATCATTGCAGCACACCAGGCGTACTACTAGGCAAGACACCTTGCCATTTGCTGTTTATTTATTTTAGTTCATATTTCATGTATTATTTATTTTCTTTATGCAAAATAAACTGTGATACATGGCATAACCTGTTAGAACTTACTGTTTATTTATATTTCCTGCTATGTATTATTTTTCTTACACATTTAAACCTAGAATTAAGGGACCACCTTTGTGTGTTGCATTCATTGGCCTTGACACGTTGTAACACGAAGTTGTGTGTCGCATATAGGACACGGAAGTGCGTGATTGGCTGGCCACCAGTACGTACAAGCCGTGCGATAGGAATAACCGCTAATAGAGATTGCATACAAGTTTGACTTAGCGGTTATAGTGGTTTGTGTTGTGGATACAACACAGTAGGCATTGGGCGGGGAGGATAATTTCTTAGCGTATGGGCTTCGATGCACTTTTTCTTGTGACCCGGATTCTCCGTTGGAGATACGGAGTTGTTGACCCATGATTACTGACGGCCACTGACGATTCTGCGGAACGTCATGCTCTTACTGATGGGGCCTCTGGTTCCCAAGGGGGGATTATGCCGATCCTATTCAGCCAGGGCCCATGCGTAGGAAGGATTGTTCTTAACTACATTTCACTTAGAACGGTAGGCTACCTTTATCCGTTAGGTACGAGTACTTTTGGTTTGGGTACTTGTATCTGACCGTGGCTTGGAACAATAACTTGTCGCGGATTAGTTCGTCACATCTTGTCCTTGTTTGGTTGTAGGTGTGACTTACTACTTCGATGAGAAGGTATTGAACCTTGTTGGGGTCCGGATACCATATTGGATTCTTAGCATGGAAAGATACGTCACCGTGAATTAGTTTACCATCTCTTGTCCTTGTTTGGTTAGGGGGATGGTACGCTCATTCAATAGGTGTGTATTGGACTATGTTATAATTTAATTGACTTATTTATTTGAGCAATATTTGTTCAGTTTATATGGCATGATATTATGTGTCTTGTTACGTCCCTCTGAGGACCTGGTTATCTCTCCAGGTGTGTGCTATTGTCTTTCGCAGGTGCTCTAGCTCTAGCCGTGACCATCTCCATTTCTTCGAGGATGATTGCACTTAAATCGTCTTTGCTTCGCTCGCCAAAATCATTTTTTTTCTCATGTATTTTTCCTTTACTTGTTGGTAGTGGATTTGTCTCCGTCCAACATATTGTATCAAGACAAATCATTATCATTATATGATATCTTTATTCATTTATTTTGTGTGGATGAGATTAGTTATGGTTCTACTGTATTTTACAACTTATGTATCCATACGAGGTTTCCATATATTGGAGTATATTTCGTATGAATACAGCTGGCATGTCTACGTTCCTAGTCCTACGTATTTTGGGACTGGGGCTTTACATGTTTTTGTGGTGGCCCATGCAGGTCAAGTTAAATTGTTTGGTTACTTTACCGTACCAAGCAAGCCTGCGAATAGGATTAGATGTCTAGGATCTCATTCGCATACTTGACCTCTTCCTAGATTTTATCTACCGTTTGACTCATCAACTGCATCTTGCTTGATTCCTCCTATCATTATCCTTATCTTCCCTTCATGCTTGCTAGAGATTGACCCTACAAGTTAGATGTCCCAAATACCCTTAGTTTAATTCTTTTAAGTTGGGTAGAATGCCTTGTGACCTAGCAATCCCTTTGTCCTTGTGACCTATATTAGCAAGTTTACTTAGATTCTAGAATTTAGAGGACCCTAACCCATTTAGCCAACCAAGGACTTGGACAAGAAGACTATAGGACGATTGTATGACTTAGAATCATTCTGTCTTCCTTTAAATCTAAATCTCTCGTGCCTATGTATTTATCATTTTGACTAATGATGCTAATGTAGCCTAGTTTTTGCAAGCTTATTCCTTATCGAGCTTGTCCAAGACATATGTTAATTGGGTCGCTCCCACTAACATATGGTCTAATCAGAACCGGTGCATGATGGTCTGATCAACCAAGTGCACTTTGGTTCGCTTTTGTCTATCGTTCTACGTGGATGGGGACATAGTTAAACTTTTCTCTAGGGTCCCATCCATGACTGCCTTGACAATTCCTTTTGAAATTATTCAATCGTCTTTGAATCACGTATTCGTATTCGATAACGTCTCCTTCGAATTCTATGTTGCTTTTGCCTTCACCTATTTTAGAAGAACGAAGGCGTTATACTAGAACTTCTTCTAGCCTTCCTAACGACTATGACCATTCTCACTCGATGTTGTTATATTTTCATCCTAAACTACTTGACCCTTCCCTCGACCCTAAATCTACAAGCTTGACTTTCTAATCACTTGAATTTAAGAGTAATTACAATCGTCTCTTAATCATATCCTCAACCTAGACTACGACCATATAAACTTCTTTAAACCCTTCTATCTACCGTTGTGCCTTCTCACCCCCTCCTAATTCTTAATTTCGAGGACGAAATTCTTTTAAGTTGGGTAGGATGTAAAACCCCTAAATTTCTATTATTTTTTTTATAAATTTGGTACTGATTTAAAATTTTTATTTTACGTCGCATAGTCGTATTGTACGTCGCGTACGAAATTTTATTTTTCTTGCTCGTCGAGTGCGAATATGTGCGAGCGTACATATTTTAGAAAAATATTTTTCTATTTTATTATACACTTTCAAAATATTAAATATAATTATTATTCTTACTATAAAAAGCCTTTTGTTTTTAAGAGTTATTAATCATAAATAATATTTTAATGTGTACTAGGAAAAGCATAATCATGTATGCATTAATTGTGCTTACATATGTATTTCATAAATATTTATTTAAGTTTATTTCTAAATAATAATGTATTTTTGAAATTATTATTATAGTATTTTTAGAAAATATATTTCAAAAATATTATCGCAATTTAAATCTTGATTTAATTTTTGGATTATTTAAATAGATTAAATTAATATCTATATTTGGAATTTAATTTATTTGATTTGATTTTAAACTAAAGGGATATAATTTAAATAGGATTTGTATTTGGATTTGGATTTGAATTAAATAGATTGAATTATCAACTTTGGGTTTTAAATAAATTCTAATCATATCCAAATAGAAATTTCCACATCCTATAAATAGGCAGGTACTCCTCCATTATTTTTCCACAAGCCAAAATTTCTTCCACAAAATTTTTCCATAAACCCTAATCCCGTGCATCGTATCCGTGCCCTATTTTTCCCTTTTCACTATTTTATTTACATGTACATTTCACCTTCTTCGTGTCCACATATCGGACACGATTTTGACACATCAACCCGACACCAATTCTAACCATGTCCCTGTTCCGACTGTCGCTACCATGTCGAACCAGCCAAACCTCATCTCCTCTTCGCCTCGCCACCTTCACTACTAGCCCGGCCACCCATCGAGCAACCCCACAGCCTCGACCCGATCCCCGGCCGACTCTTCTGTTCCACCAACCACGGCCACTCTCCGACCATCCCGCTGCCATCCTACCAATATTGCATCTCCACCTCATCCCCGACCAGCAGTACCACCACTAACCCCACGACCATCTGACCCGGGCCACGGATCACCCGTCGCCGGTCGACCACAGTAAACCACCACCACCATCGACATCCTCACCACGGCCGAAAACCCCAAAAACCAAGCAAACACCAAAACAAACCCAAAAAATAAGTCCGACCACTCACCTCCTCCGCGCGCGAGCTCCGCCACCATCTCCGCCGCTCCGTCGCGCGACAGCACCCTCCAGCCGCACGACCCGACCGTTGCCGGCCGTGAACGCCTCGCCCAGCGCCTGGCGCACCGTCAACTCCGTCGCCCCTCTCCTTCCTCAGCCCCCAGCGCCTTCCCGAGCAACCTCCGCTCCGACGCCCTCCGTCTTCCTCCAGCGCGCCGCGTCCGGCGAACCGCCGTCCGCCGCTTCCCTTTCCCTCTGCCTATCCTTCCCTCTCCCGACCGCCTCCTTGCCTTTCCCTCACCGCGCTTGAACCCCCGCGCCAACTGATCTCCTCCGCCGTGCCGACTCCCCCGTGCGCCTCCTCACCGCCTCCCCTTCGCCGCGTGTCCGCCTCCCTTCGCCGGCACCGCTCCCCTCGCCGAGTCCCGTCCCGATCCCCCTTTTCCCTCTTTCTCGAATCCGTAAGGCCCGTCGCCTCTCTCTTTCTTTCGCTGACACTCTCACCCCTCTCGATCTCTTCCTCCCGTCTCTCTCTCCTCAGCTTCTCTCTTCCTCCCTCTCTCCAATTCTCTTTCTATCTCTTCTTTTTTTTCTTTCTTCGTTTTCTTAACTCATCAGTACTCATTACTGTTCTGAGTGTTCTCTCGAATACTGTTCTCTCGAAAGAGAGAACATCAGCTACTTACTTCTTTAGCATTATTATTATTATTATTATTATTATTATTATTATTATTATTATTATTATTACCATTATTATTTTTATTTCTTTTATTTCCTTCTTTATTATTATTATTATTATTATTATTATTACCATTATTATTGTTGTTATTATTATTACTATTATTATTTTATTATTGTATTACCAGTATTATTATTACATGGGATTGTAAACTTATTATTAGTATAGTTATTATTTTGGGACTATTATTATTTAAAAACTGTATGGATAGCATGGGGCTAAATTTATCCACGTATTTTTAGAATATAATTTTTTGCCTAAAAATATTTTTTATTTTATTTTCCAAATATATATCTAAAATCATATTTTTACAAAGTTAGAATTTTTAGTCTAAAAATAATTTATGGTTTTCAAGTATTTTCCTAGAAATTATTTAAACTAATATAATTTCAAGTGTTATAATTATTTTCTAAAGTAGTATATGTATTATTATTATTTCCTCAAACTCCTTCGATTATAAATCCTTGTCCATGACTAAATTTCCTTTTATCCTATTCCCTCGCCAATTTCGTAGTACCTTATGTCCACCCTAACTAAATTGACCCTTCTGGACCGATGGAACTGTCCGTGCCACCACCCGAGGTCACCTTGCATAGTGGTTGCACCGAAATTGTAGATCATGCCACATTTATCATTGCAGCACACCAGGCGTACTACCAGGCAAGACACCTTGCCATTTGCTGTTTATTTATTTTAGTCCATATTTTATGCATTATTTATTTTCTTTATGCAAAATAAACTGTGATACATGGCATAACCTGTTAGAACTTACTGTTCATTTATATTTCCTGCTATGTATTATTTTTCTTACACATTTAAACCTAGAATTAAGGGACCACATTTGTGTGTTGCATTCATTGGCCTTGACACGTTGTAACACGAAGTTGTGTGTCGCATGTAGGACACGGAAGTGCGTGATTGGCTGGCCACCAGTACGTACAAGCCGTACGATAGGAATAACCGCTAATAGAGATTGTATGCTAGTTTGACTTAGCGGTTATAGTGGTTTGTGTTGTGGATACAACACAGTAGGCATTGGGCGGGAAGGACAATTTCTTAGCGTATGGGCTTCGATGCACTCCCTTGTGACCCGGATTCTCCGCTAGAGATACGGGGTTGTTGACCCATAATTACTGACGGCAACTGACGATTCTGCGGAACGTCATGCTCTTACTGATGGGGCCTCTGGTGCCCAAGGGTGGGACTATGCCGATCCTATTCAGCCAAGGTCCATGCGTAGGAAGGATTGTTCTTAACTACATTTTACTTAGAACGGTAGGCTACCTTTATCCATTAGGTACGAGTACTTTTGGTTTGGGTACTTGTATCTGACCGTGGCTTGAAACAATAACTTGTCGCGGATTAGTTCGTCACATCTTGTCCTTGTTTGGTTGTAGGTGTGACTTACTACTTCGATGAGAAGGTATTGAACCTTGTTGGGGTTCGGATACCATATTGGATTCTTAGCATGGAAAGATACGTCACCATGAATTAGTTTACCATCTCCTGTCCTTGTTTGGTTGGGGGATGGTACGCTCGTTCAATAGGTGTGTATTGGACTATGTTATAATTCAATTGACTTATTTATTTGAGCAATATTTATTTAGTTTATATGACATGATATTATGTGTCTTGTTACGTATCTTTGAGGACCTGGTTATCTTCCCAGGTGTGTGCTATTGTCTTTCGTAGGTGCTCTAGCTCTAGCCGTGACCATGCCGTGACCATCTCTATTTCTTCGAGGATGATTGCACTTGGATCGTCTTCGCTTCGCTCGCCAAAATCATTTCTTTTCTCATGTATTTTTCCTTTACTTGTTGGTAGTGGATTTGTCTCCGCCCAACATATTGTATCAAGACAAATCATTATCATTATATGATATCTTTATTCATTTATTTTGTGTGGATGAGATTAGTTATGGTTCTACTGTATTTTACATCTTATGTATCCATACGAGGTTTCCATATATTGGAGTATACTTCGTATGAATACAGCTGGCATGTCTACGTTTCTAGTCCTACGTATTTTGGGACTGGGGCGTTACAATTGGTATGAGCAGTAATATCTATATAACAAGTACCTGCTCTGATACCAATTGTAGGCAATTGAAATCAGAGGTTAACAATTGATAATAAGGATCTACTCTAAGGATGTAAAGCCAGATAATAGAGTCCTAGCTCTGATACCAATTATAGGACCGTTGAGCACCTCTAGAGGGAGGGTGAATAGAGTGTGTATGTGTGCAGCAGAAAATAATCACCAATTAAAAATATTAAGCTGTTATATATTATGACAGATAAAAGATGATAAATAAAATACGGTAAAGTAAGAGTCAAGAATTCAAACTTTATGAACACCACAATGTATACTGGTTTTCCTCTGAGAGGACTAGTCCAGTCACGAGTACTCTTGTTCGTTGTTAATCCACTATGGCACAAGCTCTAACTGAGCGCTTACAACTCTTACAATGCCGTGCTTGGCGACAAGTGCACGACCGACTTCACAACACCGTACTTGGTGACGAGTGCACGACCGACTCCAGAAAGTAATTTGAAAACTGGAACATTTTCTGAATACAGCCTCCGATACAACTCTTCAATACCAAACTCTAGATTAAACAGAACCTGTACTGGCTTGGCTAAGAATGTAAAGGCTTAGATATGAAAGTAAAAAAGCTCAGAACACTTTAGATAAAGAAGAGAAGGGAAGAGATGAAAATGGGATGATTGAAATGAATGGTAATCTCAACTCTATTTATAGTATTTTTGGGGGACCGAACTCGGGTAGAGTTCGGATGCTAGAATTTCGCATATGAACGTTGGATGCAGATTTGGTGTGAACTAAAATTCAAATAACCCAGACCGAACTCGGGCCGAACTCGGTCAGAGTTCTGTCAGAGTTCTGCTGGTTCAGAACAATAAGGAATAGACCAAATTTGCATAGATTTGGGACTTTTTGGAATTGTGGATTTTTGGGATAAGTATGTAGGCTTACTTTTGTTTGTGGACTGAGAAAAACCTAAGCCAGTCCCGATCCGATCAATCTCACATTTTTTTCTATACTCAATAAAATAAAAAATACAAAATAAATATGAAAACTAATAGCCCAATTGATGACGTCTTTCTCCTGACATTTGAGCAGACTCATTTTTTCTTGACGACAATCGTCCAAAGATAAACAGAACAATATGAGCAGACTCATTTTTTCTTGACGGCAATCACATTTTTTCTTGATCATGCTTACTGCTTGTCTGCAAGTACATGTTAGACGAAACAAAACAATATGATGCAGTATGATATAAGCATAGCTGTGAGACTCGTCTCACAGTATCGGTATTTATATACGGATACGTATTTTGTAGTATATTTCGTATTTTCTTGATTTTCGTAATGCTTTAAAAAATTTTCCTAAACTTATAGATTTTCTTCTTGGCCGGCATACCGCCAGTATACCGGAGTATACCGACGGCATATCGTCCAGACAGATTTTCCACATTTTAGATATTTTCGATTTCAGATATTTTCATGAATAGTGTTTCGGATATTTTCGTGAATAGTGTTTAGATATTTTCGTGAATAGTGTAGATGCACTCTATTATCCAATGGACATTTGGTTTTGTTTGAATGGCCATGATTGACCTAGATTTTCACTTGGATCATGATCCAACGGCTAAGATTAATTCCCCCTTCTATATATATCATTTCACTTTCTCTCTCCTCTCTCTTTTCATTCTCTTCACTCTCTTTTCATTTCTTCTTCCCTTCTCTCCTCCTTGGAGCTTGCCAAGAGCTTGGCCTTGAGGCCTAGAGTGTGGTTTCGTACCCCTCTTGGTGGTGGAGTAGAAGATTAGGCTTGGAGCTTAACCTAGGCAAGTACATCTTGCCAAATTCTTGAACAATAGTAATCTATTGTCATTTTTGTTTTCCTTGGTATTAAATGCTTAGAATTTTCCTAAACTCATTTTGTTAAAAGTGTTTTCCTGATGATTCTCGTATATGTGCATGTTTCCAAAAATTTATTTAAACAAGATTTGATTTTCTGTTAAAATCCAATAGTGACTTAGTAGAAAAACTTGGTATCAAGAGTGATACTAGTGTTACCATCATGGATCTTGGTCACATATATATGTATGAAGTCCTTACCTAGCTAGTATACATGAATTTTGAGTTTGGTGGCAATCGGGACTCGTTTCGGTGTTCCGAGAACCCCTGTTTTGGAGTATTTTGAGATATTGATCTATCAAATCTTGAATTTGTGAAATCTAATAGTTCCATGTTGTAGGAAATTCAATTCTATGCAATTTTGACTTTTGAAAGTCCGAATTTCGATTTAAAATGAAGATTTTATGGCCGAAACAAGTTTTGGCAATTTTCTGAATTTCGTTGCTGTTTGAAAAACCGGTATACCGCCGGTATGCCGCAGTATACCGCCGGTATGCCGTTTTTGGCACCAGAAACTTACTGTCTTTAGTCTGGTATACCGCCGGTATGCCGCAGTATACCGCCGGTATGCCGTTTTATGCTGTTTTAGTCCGTTTTTGCCCGTTTTCGCCCGTTTTTGTCCGTTTTTGATAATTTCTTCGACTATAATGATTTCTTAATATGATAAGATGATCTTGCTTAGTTAGAGAATGATTGTACACCCTATATAGACTTGATACTAGCACACCTTCAATCATTTTCTATGAGATGTACCTTACTTTAGTTATTGTTTCCCACATGCCATGATATGTCTTTTGATAGATTCTTTCTTACAAGCTATGATAATTGTTGCCATGTTCTTCTTGCCTACTTGATAGTGACCCGTCGTGGTGCACTCTTGAACATGTCTTTTTCTTGCTTACATGATAGTGGCCTGTCATGGTGCACTCTTGATTCTAGTACATGTCTAGCTCATTGATAGTGGCTCGTCGTAGCGCACCCTTGCCTTGATATTGTCATGTCTTGTTGTGGCTTGTTATAGTGCACAATCTTGTTTGTCTTGTCCAGTCTTGCATGCTCATGTCTAGGATGGATTCTGCGGAATGCCACACCCAGAATCCAAGAAAATGGTAAGGATTATATAACTAGATTGATCATTAGAACATGGGTGGGGAGGATTTCCTAGTTACCTGTTGCCTTTGGTCTAGGTCGTTATAACTTTTAATTTAAGGGTTTGGAGCTATCCGTCGAGATGAGCACTCTCCCAGCTTCACCGTCGCGTGGGAGCACAAAGTCACTCTTGTAATCAAAACCCGGCATGACCAATAGGTGGCAGCAGGCAGGTAACCGGACTTGGAATTCTCAGACTTGCATTTGTTAGTAATTAGGATTGTGACAACCCTAGTTAGCTAAAGTATTAAGCCGTAATCATTGCTTGGCCGTGATTGATGGATGGAGTCCATTCTTGTCTAGTCTAGTCTTGCTCCAGTTTATCTTATTGCAGTACTTAGCTTCCTGTCATTCCTCACATGCTATTCTTTTTACTACATGCTCGGCTTCACCACATGCTCACATGCTCCAGTTACATGACATGCTCACATGTCTAGTTTATCTTTCATGTTCATATGCTTCCTTTTCCTTACATGTACACAGTATACATCTTGTCACATGTCCTTACTTTATGCTACATGTTGCTTTACTTATTGTCTTTCCTATTCTCGGGATAAGTGCATTGGTAGCGCACGAGTCTCGATTTGCCTTTGCTTATTTTTGTCTCTATCCGTTGCTATGAATTGCATGCTGGTTTTAGTTCATAGTTTGGCTTCCTTTGTGGTACTTGCTATTGGGGGTCTGACCCCACTGGTTTTGCATTGACCAGATCTAGTTGAGGAGCCCGAGGATCTTCCGTATCTTCCTCTCGATGGTGACCACCCGGAGCACCAGGGGACTTGAGTGGGTGTTCTTTCTCTTACCCACTCTCTTCTGTACATATTCTTTTGAGGCGTTTAGCCACCGAGCACGTGTTTAGCTCATGTTTTGGACTTGACATTCGGCCTACGGGCTTAGACATGATGTTATATTTCTAGACTGCAGCTAGAGCTGATCATGTATTACTTAGTCTTGCTAGTTCTTCATTTTGTATTACTAGCTTCATGATCATCTATATATTATAGTTTGGGACGCTTTACTGTCTTATATGCATGATGATCATATTCTTGTACTTTACTTCTTGTCTGAGACTGAGATATCTAGGATTTTGACCTAGGATTGACTGTTGGTTTGTAGCAGTGACCCCCATCTATACAGCTTATACGTTGTTTCGGAGTACTGGAGTACTTTGGTATACGTAGCTGGCCTGGTCCGTCCCTACTTGCCAGTATTCTGGTTCTGGGGCGTGACATAGGTTTTAGTGGTGGCCCATGCAGGTCTGATTTATCAGATATGTGGGGGTTGCTGGTAGTTATCTCAGTCACAATTTCTTCTCCATTGATATCCTTTGTATTACTCTCTACCCTTGATATTTGACCTGGTATCTGCTTTGATCGTTGATCTTTCCTGTTCCCTCGACTTAATCCTTGTGTCCTTAAACTTTCAGGGGCACTGTTCCTGGTCCTTCCGATCAGATTATTCGTATCCCAGCTATGGCGGGTCAGCTTCCGCCAGTTCTTTCAGTTCAGGAGGAGCATCCTCAGCATTCGGGAGCAGAGTCTAGAGTGGACCGAAGGGCAGAGTCGCCAGTTCCTCCTGTTCAGCCAGCAGTACCAGTTCAGCCAGAGCAGCAAGAGGGTGTTGTTCATGCACTGGTGGATGTTCTGAGGGATTTCATGGCGTCGCACCAGCGTCAGAGTGATGTTCTCACCCATTCTGTCCAGACGGCTTTGGACAGAGGTGGTGCTCAGGCCTACAATTCTGCGAGCAGCTTCAGGCGTCTTCATCCCCCGTACTTCTATGGTACAGAGGATGCTATTGCGTCTGATGCGTGGCTTCAGGATACTGAGGCCATTCTGGAGGCGGCAGGGATTCCGGCTAGGGAGCGTGTGGCAGTTGTCAGGTTGCAGCTCTTGGATTTGGCCCGCGACTGGTGGGCGGCTCATGAGGTGTCTCTTAGGGCACCAGTAGCCTGGGCCGATTTTAGCGAGAGGTTTCAGACTCGCTATTTTGATGCGGTATCACGTTATGATCTGCAGCAGAGGTTTATTGGCTTGCGGCAGATGAGCAGGACCGTTGACGGCTATGCGGCAGAGTTTAGCAGGCTCAGTCGGTTTGCTCCTTCCTTAGTGGCGACCGAGTTGGACCGGGCGAGGAGGTTCCAGCAGGGGCTTCATCTGGAGATCATACTGGCAGTTGAGCAGCATGAGTTCCAGACTTTTGATACAGTGATGAGGGCGGCGAGGAGGCATGAGTACACCTCGCAGAGGATCGTTGATAGAGTCGGAGGTCAGAAGAGGCCTCACATTCAGAGGGGATCTTCTACCCAGTCGTCAGCACCAGCACCAGCAGTTAGGACATTGGAGATTGGATCACCTAGAGGAGCAGTTCCAGCAGCTTCCTTTCAGCACTCATCTCAGATGCAACCTCAGCAGCAGAGGTCGTCTTCATCTATTGGATGTTCTCATTGTGGGAAGCCTGGGCACGTTCTTTCTGAGTGCCGTAGGGCACATGGGTTATGTTTGGTCTGTGGAGCTTCAGACCATATGATGGGATCTTGTCCACGGAGGGCTAGTTCTTCCTCTGTACATCCAATTCCATCGACTACCCCGATAGTCCAGCAGTATAAGGCTCAGGTACCGGTTCAGCATCAGCAGGCCCAGAGGCCATTACCGACGCAGTCTCAGCAGTTCCAGCAGAGGCCACAGCAGTATGCTCAGGCTCAGGCACAGAGGCAGCAGGGCCAGCAGCCGGTTAGTGCAGCAGTTCCGAGGTATGGGCAGGCAGAGTTTAGTATGTTAGAGCAGGTTTTGGCCGAGGATGGTCATGTGGTAGGTACTATCCTATTCTTCTTCCAGACTTATTTATTTCTTTGGGTTATACATATTTGGCGAGTATCTCGTCTCATTCTTCTATCTTCGTATCTTGAGATACATGATATTTATCGCATGTCTCGACTATGAAGATACGTCCTAGGTAGAGTCATGTCTTGGATTAAGTTATTGGTACCCGGCTTATTTTGAGACTTGACTTTTATCTAAGTTGTGGAGTCAGCGTGGGCCTGTTCTTACTCAACTGACTCAGGAGACATATTTATTCATATGCCTCCAGCCCTTCCTGATTGTGGTTGTGTTACTGCTTACGCATTTACTTATATTACTGTTGTCTTTATCTTACGAACATGCAATGCTTTGTTTTGATTGACATGACTTTTCAGCTCTTTGGTTCGGTTTTCATGCTTGACTAGATTTAGGAAATTCCGAGGACGGAATTTATTTTTAAGTTGTGGAGAGTTGTGAGACTCGTCTCACAGTATCGGTATTTATATACGGATACGTATTTTGTAGTATATTTCGTATTTTCTTGATTTTCGTAATGCTTTAAAAAATTTTTCTAAACTTATAGATTTTCTTCTTGGCCGGCATACCGCCAGTATACCGGAGTATACCGACGGCATATCGTCCAGACAGATTTTCCACATTTTAGATATTTTCGATTTCAGATATTTTCATGAATAGTGTTTCGGATATTTTCGTGAATAGTGTTTAGATATTTTCGTGAATAGTGTAGATGCACTCTATTATCCAATGGACATTTGGTTTTGTTTGAATGGCCATGATTGACCTAGATTTTCACTTGGATCATGATCCAACGGCTAAGATTAATTCCCCCTTCTATATATATCATTTCACTTTCTCTCTCCTCTCTCTTTTCATTCTCTTCACTCTCTTTTCATTTCTTCTTCCCTTCTCTCCTCCTTGGAGCTTGCCAAGAGCTTGGCCTTGAGGCCTAGAGTGTGGTTTCGTACCCCTCTTGGTGGTGGAGTAGAAGATTAGGCTTGGAGCTTAACCTAGGCAAGTACATCTTGCCAAATTCTTGAACAATAGTAATCTATTGTCATTTTTGTTTTCCTTGGTATTAAATGCTTAGAATTTTCCTAAACTCATTTTGTTAAAAGTGTTTTCCTGATGATTCTCGTATATGTGCATGTTTCCAAAAATTTATTTAAACAAGATTTGATTTTCTGTTAAAATCCAATAGTGACTTAGTAGAAAAACTTGGTATCAAGAGTAATACTAGTGTTACCATCATGGATCTTGGTCACATATATATGTATGAAGTCCTTACCTAGCTAGTATACATGAATTTTGAGTTTGGTGGCAATCGGGACTCGTTTCGGTGTTCCGAGAACCCCTGTTTTGGAGTATTTTGAGATATTGATCTATCAAATCTTTGAATTTGTGAAATCTAATAGTTCCATGTTGTAGGAAATTCAATTCTATGCAATTTTGACTTTTGAAAGTCCGAATTTCGATTTAAAATGAAGATTTTATGGCCGAAACAAGTTTTGGCAATTTTCTGAATTTCGTTGCTGTTTGAAAAACCGGTATACCGCCGGTATGCCGCAGTATACCGCCGGTATGCCGTTTTTGGCACCAGAAACTTACTGTCTTTAGTCTGGTATACCGCCGGTATGCCGCAGTATACCGCCGGTATGCCGTTTTATGCTGTTTTAGTCCGTTTTTGCCCGTTTTCGCCCGTTTTTGTCCGTTTTTGATAATTTCTTCGACTATAATGATTTCTTAATATGATAAGATGATCTTGCTTAGTTAGAGAATGATTGTACACCCTATATAGACTTGATACTAGCACACCTTCAATCATTTTCTATGAGATGTACCTTACTTTAGTTATTGTTTCCCACATGCCATGATATGTCTTTTGATAGATTCTTTCTTACAAGCTATGATAATTGTTGCCATGTTCTTCTTGCCTACTTGATAGTGACCCGTCGTGGTGCACTCTTGAACATGTCTTTTTCTTGCTTACATGATAGTGGCCTGTCATGGTGCACTCTTGATTCTAGTACATGTCTAGCTCATTGATAGTGGCTCGTCGTAGCGCACCCTTGCCTTGATATTGTCATGTCTTGTTGTGGCTTGTTATAGTGCACAATCTTGTTTGTCTTGTCCAGTCTTGCATGCTCATGTCTAGGATGGATTCTGCGGAATGCCACACCCAGAATCCAAGAAAATGGTAAGGATTATATAACTAGATTGATCATTAGAACATGGGTGGGGAGGATTTCCTAGTTACCTGTTGCCTTTGGTCTAGGTCGTTATAACTTTTAATTTAAGGGTTTGGAGCTATCCGTCGAGATGAGCACTCTCCCAGCTTCACCGTCGCGTGGGAGCACAAAGTCACTCTTGTAATCAAAACCCGGCATGACCAATAGGTGGCAGCAGGCAGGTAACCGGACTTGGAATTCTCAGACTTGCATTTGTTAGTAATTAGGATTGTGACAACCCTAGTTAGCTAAAGTATTAAGCCGTAATCATTGCTTGGCCGTGATTGATGGATGGAGTCCATTCTTGTCTAGTCTAGTCTTGCTCCAGTTTATCTTATTGCAGTACTTAGCTTCCTGTCATTCCTCACATGCTATTCTTTTTACTACATGCTCGGCTTCACCACATGCTCACATGCTCCAGTTACATGACATGCTCACATGTCTAGTTTATCTTTCATGTTCATATGCTTCCTTTTCCTTACATGTACACAGTATACATCTTGTCACATGTCCTTACTTTATGCTACATGTTGCTTTACTTATTGTCTTTCCTATTCTCGGGATAAGTGCATTGGTAGCGCACGAGTCTCGATTTGCCTTTGCTTATTTTTGTCTCTATCCGTTGCTATGAATTGCATGCTGGTTTTAGTTCATAGTTTGGCTTCCTTTGTGGTACTTGCTATTGGGGGTCTGACCCCACTGGTTTTGCATTGACCAGATCTAGTTGAGGAGCCCGAGGATCTTCCGTATCTTCCTCTCGATGGTGACCACCCGGAGCACCAGGGGACTTGAGTGGGTGTTCTTTCTCTTACCCACTCTCTTCTGTACATATTCTTTTGAGGCGTTTAGCCACCGAGCACGTGTTTAGCTCATGTTTTGGACTTGACATTCGGCCTACGGGCTTAGACATGATGTTATATTTCTAGACTGCAGCTAGAGCTGATCATGTATTACTTAGTCTTGCTAGTTCTTCATTTTGTATTACTAGCTTCATGATCATCTATATATTATAGTTTGGGACGCTTTACTGTCTTATATGCATGATGATCATATTCTTGTACTTTACTTCTTGTCTGAGACTGAGATATCTAGGATTTTGACCTAGGATTGACTGTTGGTTTGTAGCAGTGACCCCCATCTATACAGCTTATACGTTGTTTCGGAGTACTGGAGTACTTTGGTATACGTAGCTGGCCTGGTCCGTCCCTACTTGCCAGTATTCTGGTTCTGGGGCGTGACAATAGCAATATGATATGGACCATTTAGGACAATGCTAAGTTTATAGGACAATGTTAAGTTTAATTAGCAACATGATAGTGATTACATGAATATTAGTGACATCACTAGTTAAACTTAATTGATTAGCCATATTAAAAAACATGATATAATTATTGGGCTAACAGGAGAGGGGATCGGGCTCCGACGGGCTCGGGAGGACGTAAAGGAGGGGGAAGAGAAAAAAAAATCTCGGTCTATAAAATTTTGTAGATTTGTGATCGGATTTTTTTAGATCTTTTGATCGGGATAGGGAAAGGTTTGATATTTTTATAAGGGTAAATTCATAATTTAAAAGTTTGAGGTTGTAATGTAATTGATTTGAATAAAAAGTGATATAATATAATTAAGTTTGTAATCACGATTACATTACATTCGAAATTTTTTTGTCTAACCCAATATCTGAATTAAAATTATAACGTAATGCCAATTACATTATGATGTGCAGCCCTACGAACCAAACGGGCCTAAGTTTCATCGTGTGTCCGTTTGTGTATTCATAAAACAATAACAAATTCTAGCAAAACGAAATAATCTTCTGACCCATTCACGGATACGTTTGATCATGTGCCTTCTTCTATTACTTTACATTTTCCTTCACTCGTAGAGAGGGCAACTCAGTGGCACACAACTTAGCCATTGCTGCTATTCAAAATGGTTGATGTTGTTACTTTAACACTCCTCCAAGTTGTATTTGCCAGCAAATAACTGTTGAATCTACCATGCATAATGTACCTATACTGTTATCATCCAATGTTGAGTAAATGATTGTTGTTCTTTCAAAATAATAATACTCTTTTGACCTGTTGAGAGGTCATTTCAATTCTACAATCAATAATTTTTGGCTTAATTGCTACTTGATACCCTCAACTATTACGCTTTTTCAAGTTGATACCCTAAACTTTTTTTTGTAACAACTTGATACCCAGATAATTTTTTAGACAATAATGCCCTTACCCAAATTTTAAAACTACCACTCACCCCCCTCCCTCTACTCCAGGCCACCCCCCCCCCTCTCCCCTCCGCACCCCCCCCTCCCCCCCCCCCCCCCCCGCCCCGCCTCGCCTGCACCATCCCCCTCCGCCGCCCTCGCCTGCACCCCCCCCTCTGCTAGCTCCGGCGCGGCTCTGATGGCGCGAGCGGCGCTGGGCTCCCACGCCGCCGCCGCGTTCTCCCTCGCCGTCGTCCGCTTCAACGGCTCCGGCGGCCCCGCGGCCTCCAGGAACCCCTGCGCCGGCTTCGTCCTCGCCACCCCGCGTCGCCCTCCTCGGCCGGAGCTAGCAGGGGGGGGTGGGGGGGGGGGCCGGAGTGGGGGAGGGGATGGAGGGAGGGAAAGGATAAGGACATTTTGGGGTTTTTTAAAATGTTAGGTATTAAGTTGAAAAAAAAAAATAGTTGAGGTATCAATCTGTTACGAAAAAAAGTTTAGGGTATCAACTTGAAAAAGTGTGATAGTTGAGGGTAGCAATTAGCAATTAAGCCATAATTTTTTTACTAAAAACATAATTTTGTAAGTACATTTCTCATGATAATAACATGTAAAAGTGTGCTTATAAAAAGGATACTAAGTGTAAAAGAGTAAGGGGGCGTTTGGTATGCGGAATACTGTACAGTCGAGAATTCTATATTTCCGGGAATCAAATTTCAAGGAATTAAATTTCCTGAAAAATTACATTCCCATGTTTGGTGACAATATAAATATTTCCGGAAAAAAATAAAAAATAATAATAACGAAAAAAATGAACAAATATAAAAAACCGGTAAAAACGATAAAAAATCGGTAAAAACGAAAAAAATGGTAAAAACGACAAAATAAAAAAAACGACAAAAACGATAAAAAACGACAAAAAATCGATAAAAACGACAAAAATAACCAAAAAGCGACAAAAAATGTATAAACGACAAAACATAACAAAAAAGGGTAAAAATGACAAAAATAACCAAAATACGACAAAAACGACATAAAATTGGTAAAAACGACAAAAAAATCAAAATCCGACAAAAACGACAAAAAACAACAAAAAATCGGTTAAAAACAACAAAAAATCGGTTAAAACGACAAAAAATAACAAAAAAGCATCAAAAACGAAAAATAATAGATAAAAACGACAAAAAATCGATTAAAACGACAAAAAAAAAACCAAAAAAACGACAAAAAATAACCAAAAAAAACGACAAAAACAAAAAATAATCGATAAAAACGACAAAAAGACCAAAAAACGGTTAAAATGACAAAAATTCGTTTAAAACGACAAAAAATAACCAAAAATCGACAAAAACGACAAAAATCGGTAAAAGCGACAAAAATGACAAAAAAGACATAAAATCAGTAAAAATGACCAAAAAGACAAAAACGACAAAAAATGACTAAAAATCGGTAAAAACAAAAAAAACTACAAAAATGACAAAAAATCGCTTAAAACGACAAAAATTGACAAAAAAGCGACAAAAATGACAAAAATTGGATAAAAACGACAAAAAATAATCAAAAAGTGACAAAAAGACAAAAAATGGGAAAAAACGACAAAATATCGCTTAAAAGGACAAAAAATTGGTAAAAACGACAAAAAATGACAAAAAAAGATAAAAACGACAAAAAAAAAGAAAAAATGTTCAAAACTAATTAAAATTGATCAAAAAAAGAGGAAAAAAATTTAGGCAATTTTTTTTTGTCCGGACAAAAAAAATACTCACCTATTTTCAAGGGATATAATTCTCATGTTTTGTGGGTAAACTATTTATCCGAATATTTATAAGCCAAACAAACGTGATAATAGATTTTTATCTTAAATTTTTCGAAAAAAAAAAATATAGCATACCAAACGTCCCGTAAAAGATAAATTATAAGAATATATTGTAAAGTCCGAGCTCTCTAGCCTAGTGGTATTAGAGCGGACATCCGGAGGGGCTGGCAAGGTTCGAGCCTCCCAAATGTGTGTGAGTGTGATTTCAAAAAAGAAAAGAATATATTGTAAAGAAAGAAAAAAGAAAAAGAAAGAGAAAGGGAAGACATGACCAAGAGGACCTACACCACACCCTTCTCCTTTCCCCCTCACACAAAAAACCAAAACTAACATGTATTCACAGCCTGTTCCTTATCTCCACTCCCCCCTGTATAAACACCCCCTCACTCCACTCCACTCTACTCTTACTCCACTCCACCACCAGCTGCTGCTCATCCTCCAAAGCTCATCCATGGCTGCACCACCACTACTACTCATGGTGGTAGCAATGGCAACCTCCATTTCTCTCGCTCTAGCCTCCGCTCCCCACCCACATTGCGACGCCATGTCCGACGCCGGCTCGACCCTCCGCGTCTTCCACGCGTACGGGCCTTGCTCCCCTCTCCCCAATCAGCCCTTCGACCCCTCCACCACCTCCTTCCAGGACTTCCTCCTCGACGTCGCAGAATCCGACAGGACCCGCCTCCTCTTCCTCTCTTCCCTCGCCACAGCCGGCCGCTCCTTCGCCCCCCTCGCCTCCGGGTCCAAGCTCCTCGGCACCCCCACCTACCTCGTCCGCGCCAGCGTCGGCACCCCGCCCCAGCCCATGCTCCTCGCGCTCGACACCAGCAGCGACGCCGCCTGGATCCCCGCCTCGGGCTGCGTCGGCTGCCCGCTCTCCAGCTCCGCGTACGCGCCGAAGCGCTCCGCCACGTACCGCCCCGTCCCCTGCGGCTCCCCGCAGTGCAGCCTGGTCCCCAACCCCTCGTGCCCGGCCGGCTCGACCTCCTGCTCCTTCAACCTCACCTACGGCGGCTCCACCCTCCAAGGCGCGCTGGCGCAGGACTCCCTGGCCCTCGCTTCGGACGTCATAGCCGGCTACACGTTCGGCAGCTTGGCGCAGGCCACGGGAGGCTCCGTCCCTCCGCAGGGGCTCCTGGGCCTCGGACGCGGCCCGCTCTCGTTCCTGTCGCAGTCGAGGAGCCTCTACTCCTCCACCTTCTCCTACTGCCTCCCGGGCTTCCGCTCCCTCAACTTCTCCGGCACGCTCCGGCTCGGCCCGTCCGGCCAGCCGCTCCGCATCAAGACCACCCCTCTCCTGGCCAACCCCCACCGATCCTCCCTCTACTACGTGGGCCTCAACAGGATCCGCGTGGGGAGGCGCTACGCGGACATCCCGGCCGGCGCGCTGGCCTTCGACCCGGCCACCGGCGCGGGGACCGTCTTCGACTCCGGCACCATGTTCACGAGGCTGGTGGCGCCCGCCTACGCGGCAGTGAGGGACGAGTTCCGGAGGAGGGTGGGCAAGCCGGTGACGGCACTGGGAGGGTTCGACACGTGCTACGAGGGGCCGATAGAGGCCCCGGCGATCACGCTGGAGTTCACGGGGATGAACGTGACGCTGCCGGCCGAGAACGCGCTGATACACTCGAGCAGCGGGGGCGTCACGTGCCTCGCGATGGCCGCGGCGCCGGACAACGTCAACTCGGTGCTGAACGTGATCGCCAGCATGCAGCAGCAGAACCACAGGATCCTCTTCGACGTGCCCAACTCCAGGCTCGGTGTGGCCCGCGAAGCATGTACTGCTACTGCCTAGTAGTCACGGACTCACACGGACTCACGGACTGGCGCTGTCGCTGGATTGTTTTGTTTGCTTGTTTGTTTGCTGCGATGTGCGACTTCTTTTGGTTTTAGGCACTGTTGGGGTGCAGTGCAATTTGTAGTAGATCTAGGCAGTTATGTAGTAGTCTCCTTCGGGTCAGGGTCTGGGTCAGAGTCGTTTTGTTTCAATTCGGATGCTGTAAGCGTCTTAAATATGGTCAGGGTCAGAGTCGTTTTTGTTTCAATTCGGATGCTGTAAGCGTCTTAAATATGTTGTATAAGTAAGTATTAATGATTTATTTTCATTCTGAGTTCACCAAATCTTAATTTTTCTTATTCTCGTCTTAGTTTGCGAAATATTTCTTTTCTATGTTGCCCAAAAAACAAAAACAAAAAGTTGTCATCCATCCCAATAATTCATTTTTTCTTCCAATTTTTTTTTTACCTTTCTAAATACAGATTTTTTAATAAAAATTGTAATGTTTCAAAAGAATGGAAAGAGGAAAAAAAAAAGACAAATGTTAAAGGCCACTCCCTTTTTACTGAGGGCCACTAACTTAAAACTTTTTAAAAAATTACAAGTTTGTCATTTTGAAAATACTAAGGACCACCCCGCTCCTGTCAATCGAGGACTGCAGGGCTTACCTGCAGTCCTCGATTGACAATCTTCTCTTTTTTTTACCTACAGTGACTGTAGGACTTGCCTGCAGTCCAAAGTGAAGACAGGATTGTAGGCAAGGCCTGCAGTCCGCCTTTCCCGCGAACGATCCACGGTTGCTCTTCTTTCTTCTTTTTGTTGAACGAACGAAAGGGGGTCTCACCGACAAGGGAGGGGAGCTAGGGGGGTTGCGACGGTGGGAGGGAGGCAGAGCTGGGGCTGTGGCGGGGGGAGGGAGGCGGAGGGGGGGCTGCAGCGGGGGGAGGGAGTCGGAGGGAGGGAGGCGGAGGGGGGGGGGGGGGGGGGGGGGTGCTGAGGCGGGGGGAGGGGGGGCTGCGGCGGTCACTGTAGCTCCACCGTGTGCCTCCCCGTCCGTCGAGCTCTTCCCAGAAGCCGTTCCTCCGCGCGAGCACGAGCCCATCGACCGACCCCAAATCCAAAGCCTCCAGCCACCGCGTGAAGACAGGACAGCAGTGCAAGGTCTGCAGTCCTCATCCAAAGTCCTCTTGGTGGCCCTTAGTAAACTTGTGAACTTTAGGTTGCTCTTAGTAAAAAAAATACAAAGGCATGGTTGTCCTTAGTAGATGGGTTGCCCTTTGTAAAAGGGGGGTGACCTTTAACATTTGTCAAAAAAAAATAATTTTCTTTCCCCAAACCAAGCCGGGTGTTATTATGGTCATGATTTTGTTATGTTACGTTAATTGTAGAATCAGATATTTAGACCTAGATGAAAATCTAGATATGGAATCATATTCCATATTCACAACCCTTGTTAGCAATTCGGCAAACGAAAAAAATTCGGAACGGCAAAAGTACGAGTATAAATCAGCTCAGTGCAAATAAAATACGTTCAAAAATTCGGTCAAATGTTCAAAAAATAGAAATATTGAGGTTATAAACTTCACATTCTTAAATATATTGTCAAATTTGATTAATTAAACAGTTTTCCACCATATTTTTTTTTTGCCAAATTTTTCAATAATTTATACGGAACACGTTTAAAATTTTGCATACTTAAAATTTACGTACTGATTTAAATATGTCAAAAGTACGCAAGGATTATATGTTTCTGAAAGATACGGAAAATTTTGCTAACAAGGTTCACGACGGGTTTCCCTAAACCCTAGTCCTGGTCCTACTCCCTTTGGAATTGGGACAAGTTTGATTGGGGTTTATACAGCTTAGATACCCTATGTCTGGACACATACATGCTTCTCTTTTGATGAGAATCTATGCCAAACTTTCTTTGGTAGAATTGGAATTAGCATTACATGAAAGGTTGGTTTCAACTTTGTCCATGTTGTGCTTAATATTATTATATTTCCAGTGTCGGTCCTAAGTCCGGTTATGTTAGCTAGTATACTATCAAAATAAAATATCGTCAAATTTCTATGAAATAAATTTAATATAAAATTCATATTTGCGCATTCTTCAGAGTGACTTGTTTCAATATCGTTTACATGCATCTAGGTGAAGTGAAAAAATAAAAATAAATAAACAAGGGTGGATTGTTAGGTAGTTATTTGTAAGTGTAATGTCAATCAGGACCGGCCCTGGCCCAGAGCAGCCAGAACGATCGTCCAAGACCTCTGGATCATGAGAGGTCCAAAAAAAATAGTTTAAAGATAAATATGTTAATAATTTTATATCTCAAACTAGAACTAGTATATACCATGGGCATTTTTAAACACAAAGTTATTGTGGTGTAGTGGTTAATATTTTAGACTCCTTACAAAAGGTCCTTATAAGTTCAATCATTGGTTGTAGCTATTTTTTTAAATTTTTTTTTAATATTTTCTACAGTATGTATGGGGGTCTTATTTTGAAAATTCGTCCTGGGACCCCATAAGCTCAAGACCGACCCTGATGTCAATCGAGTAAGAGCATGCTATCGTATTCCACAAAGCGACTAACCACATCACTATTCCAATATGGTTACAAATAGATAAGGAACTATAAGGTAAAAGAAGCAACAATATAAAGAGTTGGTGCATGATAATAGACTTAGATGAACTACTTGGAACATAGGAACAACAACATGAAATATAATTAGTGGATACAAGGATTAGAAGGAAGATTAATATAGATTGTTTACAATAAGGGTAGGCGAGAAATCGAGGAATTGTTACTAGTGGTTTTAGAATTTGCTATAGAGGTAAAAACGGGGTACATATAGTAGTAATAAATCATTAACGAATAACATTATAGATATAAAAAATAGAAGATATGATAATATTAATTTAGGATTAGAAGGTGATGTTATCAATGTTATTAGTGCATGTGCACCCCAAGTATGATTACATAAAAATATACAAAAAAAATAATTTTGAGAAAATATTGATAGTTTGTTTCAAGGAGTACCGAGACGTGAAAAGTTATATATATCAGAGACGGCTTAAATTGCCATGTTGGAATGGAGTATGATAGCATGCATGAAGGTTATGGTATAAAATTAGGAATGAAGGGGAAGATAAAATCCTTGATTTTGTAGTTTCATAAGGGGAAGATAAAATCCTTAATTTTTTGGTTTCATATGATCTTATAACAAATACTTGTTTTAGGAAAAGAGATCATGAAGATTTAAATTACTTTAAGGTCTGATCAAATATAAACCATATAGACTATTTTCTTACTAGATATGTTGATGGACAAGCTTGTAAGGATTGTAAAGTTATATCATGAGAGAGCCTAAACACTCAACATAGGTTGATTGTCTTAGATAATAGTATTGGAAAATAGAAGAAAAATGTTAGGGTGAAGAAGAGACCTACAACACAATTGTCACGACCCGCACCCAGTGTAGGGGCACGAGAAGTGGATACGTCCAGCTTACGCCGCAATATCGGCGGTAGCACGCTGTCCTTGGTTACATACATCAAACATATAGTATAAATGTAGCTGTACAAGATATACTCTCCAATCAGAGGACAATACAACAAGTACAACTCAATCACAATTCTAAGGTAGAAATAGTACGATAAGATAGATATAAAATCTCAAAAGAGAATACAAACAGAAGAAAATATGTCTAAGTGTCTAAACGACACTAACATCTCAACATCAAAAAATAATACAACTCAGATGTCAAATACAAATAACATAATAAAATAAGATAAACTGCCTAGCTATCTAGCCTAAGTAATAGAGATGATGTCCTTAGCTAGAGCTGGATCCTCCTGTGGGTCCAACTCACAAGCGTCATCTAGGCCTGCTTCGTAATAAGTAGGACAGAACTCCTCAATATCATCTGTAATATTTTCAACAGGTTCAGTTAGGACAGAAACGAGCACATAACTCTTACGCAGTTCATATCAAGAAAGAAAATATAAAACAAGCAATAGAATAGTATACATGAAGTGTTGTAAGAGATGTACAAAAGGCGTAAGGATATAAAGGCGTAAGGATATAAAATGGGCATATAGTATCTAATAAAATATCAAAAGCGTACGCACAACAAAACACGCACGCTCAAGGGATGAAAAGTCACACAGGCTCACTCAAGGCAGCGTGCGTGAAAAGTCACGCAGGCTCACTCAAGGCAGCGTACGTGAAAAGTCATGCAGGCTCACTCAAGGCAGCGTACGTAAAAAGTCACGCAGGCTCACTCAAGGCAGCGAGCGTGAAAAGTTACACAGGCTCACTCAAGGGGAGAGCTGCGTGAAAAGTCACGCAGGCTCACTCAAGGCAGCGTGCGTGAAAAGTTACGCAGGCTCACTCAAGGCAGCGAGCGTGAAAAGTCACGCAGGCTCACTCAAGGGGAGAGCTGCATGAAAAGTCACGCAGACTCAAGGGAAGAGCTGCGTGAAAAGTCACGCAGACTCAAGGGGAGAGCTGCGTGAAAATCACGCAGACTCAAGGGGAGAGCTGCGTAAAAAGTCACGCAGACTCAAGGGGAGACACGCTTCCAACAGGAAGCGTGCTCAAACAGGAGCACACTGCTCACTGTCTTCTCCAAACAGCAAGAACACCATGGATGAACCCAAAGCTTCAAAACATCACAACTTGACCATCCGAACTCCAAATCCAGATTTTCAAAGTTCCAACTTGGGTGAAACTGAATGCTCTTCCACATGGAAGCATCAAAAACCCAGAAAATCCAACTAAAGTAGATCAAACCATGCAAAATCCGAAAATGATTAAAACTTAGATCTACAAAAATTAAAGCTTCAAAATAGAAATTTCCAAGTTCTAAACTAGTATAGATTGAGGAGAAGAACATGTTTTGGCAAATAGTTTTGTAAGAAATCAATGACAAAATATGGATCCATCTCTTGAGCAAGTTGGTACTTGCCTTGGTTGGTGGAGGAAATAAATGAGAGGAAGTAAAATGAGAGGAGAGAGAATGAGATGAATTATTATATAGAATCTTGAACCCATGGGTTCATGATGAACTAAAGGGTTCATGATGAACCATTGGTGAACCAAAAATAGGTTACCCAAATGAGCCAAAACTATAGGCCCAAATGCAGAAAATAAATTAGAAAATAATATTTTGTCGAATATTTTTGGGAAATGCATGAAGAAATACTGCATAATAAATATCGTATAAATTCAAGTTAAATATAATTTATCGGTTTACGTATTAAAATACGTATTCCAGGATCGGGGAGTGACATCTCTACCCTTCTTAGAAAAATTCCGTCCTCGGAATTCCAGCCAAGACAGGATAGTGAAATCAGGACAAGCAAGGCACAATCATATACAAGTTAACTATCATAGCAGTTATTATCATACATCACAAAGTGCAAAACAAGCAGGTGCAGATAAGCATGGAATCGTGTCAATAAGGTGCAAAAATATATCTTATTAGTCAAATAAATGCGGATACCGAGATCTGATCTCGTCCTCGCGCTCCCAGGTTGACTCTTCCGAAGAGTGATGGTTCCAAGAAACACGGACAAGGCTTATCGTCCGATTCTTGAGTACCTTCTCTCGCCGGTCCTAAATAGACACGGGTTGTTCCTCGTAAGTTAGGTCGGTACCAACGACTAACTCAGAATGATCGAGGACATGACTCGGATCCGGGACATACCCACGTAATTGGGACACATGAAACACATCATGTATACCAGTTAACGAAGGCGGAAGGGCAAGTCAATAAGCCACATCGCCTCCCCGAACGAGAATCTTAAAAGGACCAACGTATCTTGGACTAAGCTTTTCTCGGGTTCCAAATCTGATGATACCCCGAGTAGGCAAAATCCGCAGAAACACTTGGTCGCCAACTCTGAACTCTAGAGGCCTACGATGCTGATCTGTCCAATGACGATGTCGGTCCTGTGCAACTCGAAGGCGCTCTCTGACCAACTTAACTATCTCCACAGTCTGCGTGATCATCTCTGGTCCCAACAACTTCCGTTCTCCGACGTCGTCCCATGCCAAAGGGGACCTGCACTTCCTTTCGTACAATGCTTCGAACGGGGCCATCTGAATGCTAGCCTGATAGCTGTTGTTATAGGAGAACTCCACTAGATGAAGGTGATCCTCCCAAGATCCGCCAAAATCTAAGGTACACGCCCGTAGCATATCTTCTAACGTCTGAATGGTTCTTTCTGATTGCCCGTCAGTTTGTGGATGATAAGCAGTACTGAATCTTAACTTGGTTCCCAAACATTGGTGTAAGCTCCGCCAAAAATGGGAAGTAAACCGTGTATCACGATCTGATACTATACTAACTGGAACACCGTACTGCCTTACTATCTGCTTCATGTACATTTCTGCTAACTGCTCAGTAGTTTGTCTAACTCGGAAGGGAAGGAAATGAGCGACCTTCGTGAGTCGATCTACTATTACCCAGACTGCATTCTTGCCAGCCGGGGATCTAGGTAAACCGGTCACAAAATCCATCGTAATGTGCTCCTATTTCCATTCTGGGATAGGAAGCGGCTGTAGCAATCCTGCTGGTCTCTGCTGCTCGGCCTTCACCTGCTGACATACCAGACACTTGGATACAAATCTCGCTATCTCTCTTTTCATGCCGTTCCACCAAAAGAACTGCCTGATATCTCGATACATCTTCGTTCCTCCTGGATGAATGGAGTAAATAGAACTATGAGCTTCGGACATAACTTCTTGTCGAATGTCTCCACTCGGTACACAGAGTCTGTTTCCAAACCTGAGCGTACCATCTTCATGATTCACTAACTCCTTCCTACGGCCTGATTTACACTCCGACCGCAACTTCTGAATCTGTGGATCTCCTGCTTGTGCTGCCCTTATCCTCTCTACTAAGGTTGACTGAATCTGTATACTGGTCATTCTTCCTATATCCTTTGGCAAAACTACTTCGATTCCCATACTCTGAAGGTCTTCTAGAATGTGCTTCTGCGAGGTCAAGATAAAGGCACTGTCTCTCCTACTCAGTGCATCTGCAACTATATTCGCCTTGTCTGGATGATACTGAAGATCTAAATCAAAATCCTTCAGCAGTTCTAACCACCTTCTTTGCCTCATGTTCAAATCTCGCTACGTGAATACATATTTCAAGCTCTTATGATCAGTATAGATCTCTACCCGATCCCCGTATAAATAATGCCTCCACAACTTGAGTGAAAATACCACAGCTGCTAACTCCAAATCGTGAGTCGGGTAATTCTTCTCATGGTCTCAAAGCTGTCGAGATGCATATGCTATCACCTTTCCGTGCTGCATCAATACACATCCAAGACCCTTCCCAGAGGCGTCACAATATACTGTAAAGCCTCCCGCTCCTACTGGAAGTGTCAAGATCGGAGCTGAGATCAATCTCTTCTTTAATTCTTTAAATGATGCCTGACAGCTAGCTGACCAAACAAACTCTACGTCCTTGTGCGTCAAACGCGTTAAAGGCGCAGAGATCTTGGCAAAGTCCGCCACGAACCTTCTGTAGTAACCAGCCAATCCTAAGAAACTTCGCACTTCTGCAACCGTTCTCGGGACTGGCCAATGCTCTACGGCCTCAATCTTCTTCGGATCCACTGACACTCCTGCCCCAGAAATTACATGCCCCAGGAACGAAATGTGATCTAACCAGAATTCACACTTGTCGAGCTTCGCATAAAGTTGATGCTCCCTCAATGTCTGTAAGACAGTCCTAAGATGTTTCTCATGCTCCTCTTCACTGCTAGAATAGACAAGAATGTCATCTATGAACACCACCACAAATTTATCCAAATACGGCAGAAAGGTGCAGTTCATTAAATCCATGAATACTGCGGGAGCGTTGGTTAGTCCAAAAGACATTACTAAAAACTTATAATGCCCATATCTAGATCTGAATGCTGTCTTCGGTATGTCTTGCTCCCGGACTCTTACTTGATAGTATCCTGACCGAAGATCGATCTTGGAAAAGACGCTGGCCTTGCTCAACTGGTCAAACAGGTCATCAATCCTTGGTAGTGGGTACTTATTCTTCACTGTTACTGCATTCAGCTTGCGGTAGTCGATGCACATCCTCGTCGACCCATCCTTCTTGGGAACTAGAATCACTGGCGCGGCCCAAGGCGATTTACTGCCTCGGATGAATCCCTTAGACTTCAACTCTTCTTCATGTTGATACAACTTATCCTGTTCTGACGGCGACATTCTGTAAACTCTGTCTGCAATAGGCCTCGTTCCAGGGTTCAACTCAATGCTAAACTCTACCTCTCTGACTGGGGGTATCCCTGGGAGCTCATCAGGGAAGACGTTGAGAAAATCTTCGACCACTCTCGGAATCTGTCCTGGCTCTGACACTGCTGCTGAGATGACGCCTCCGGCCTGATTCTTCAAGGTTCGAGTAAAGATGAACTGCTCCATCCCAGGAACGCTGAATATGACCCTACCTCCTCTACAATCAATTGTCGCATGACTGTCTCTTAACCAGTCCATGCCAAGAACGACATCAAAATTCCCCATAGGGAATTCAATCAATGATACGGGCAGTAAATACCCACACACCTCCACCGGACATGAAAAGCGTACTCTGCTAACTTCTACGAGCCCATTACTGGTGAGTATATCCATCCTCTCCGGCAATGCCTCAAACTTTAATCCAATCCGTGTAGTATATTGTGCAGAGATGAATGAATGAGTAGCGCCTGAATCAAATAATGCTACAGCGGGAAATGAGGTGACGAGAATTTTACCTGCCACCACGTCACTAGACGCTAGAGCCTCTCCCAAAGATAATGTGAGAGCCTGACCCTGGCCCCGCTGAGCTCCTTGTTGCGGCCTTCCTCGACCATGCTGTTGCTGCCTCTGAGGGCCTTCGACTTTCTGTGCCTGGCGGAACATCTGAGCCTGCGTTGGTAGACGCTGGGCTAGGGGCCTTACTGCTAATACTGGCCCTCCACTCGAGGTTGCCACCGGAGCTGGCAATACTGGAAACTGCTGAGCTGGCCCCCGTGGCCTCTGTATCATAGGACAAGTGGAGATACGGTGGTCTGAACTACCACACCTCAAGCATAAGCCATTCGCTGATCGGCACACCTCCCTCGTGTGCCCTGCCTTTCCACAGAATGTACAGCCCTGGGGTGCTCCCTGACGCTGTTGTTGGTTCCTCGACTGCTGATGCCGAACTGGCGCTGTATTAGTTGACACGGCCGTCCTCCGCGACGCTCCTGCATCATGAATACATACACCGGGTGCTGGTGTCGATGTTCGCTGCATTGCTCCTCCTCCAACCTGGGAATGAGATCTCTTCTGACCTCCTGTCCTCGATGCCAACCTCTGCTGGGTAAGCTCCTGCCTCCGAGCGGCCGTCAAAATAGCGTCTAACGTCTGGTAGTCATGTCCTTCCACAAGCTGTAATAGTTCCAAATGAAGTTCCTGCTGTAACCTCATAGCTTTCTCTGGCTCCGTTGCCACCATTGCTGGTGCGAAACGGCACAATCTACAGAACTCTGCTGCATACCCATCTACGGTCTTGTCTGCTTGCTTGAGACTGATAAACTTCTGCTGGAGTTCATATCGAGCTACGACGCCAAAATACTTGGCCTTGAACCTGTCACTGAAGGTGGTCCAACGAACAGGGCGTCCTATACCAACTTCTTCTGATGCCCACCAGTCGCGGGCAAGATCCTGAAGTACCAGTTTGACCTGATTAACCTTCTCATCATCTGGAACCTTGGCTGCCACAAGAATGGCTTCGATGTCTTGAATCCAGGCATCCGCAGTGATGGCATCCTCCGTGCCATCAAAATACCTCGGGTTCAAGCGACGGAACCTTCCTGATGCTCCCGAGTCAACCCCGGCACTCCTCTCAAGAGCTAACTGAATCCCTTGGTTCAGCAACACGTTCTGCTCCTGCTGCTGAGTCTGTTGCTGTTGATGAGTAACAAGAAACCCCCGGATGATCTCCAGGAGTGCTACGGCGTCTGGTACTGCCGTCGCTACTGGTGCTGCAGGAGTTTCAATAACCGACGGCTGCACTGCCTCTGGTTCCATTTCTGCTTGTGTCTGCCCTGGGGAAGGTTCTCTCCCCTGTTGCTGCCTAGTCGAGCCATGCTCTTGCTGCTCTTCCTCATGGGCCTCACCCGCTACTGAGAATGAAGCACCCGTATAGAGAAAAATATAAGATTATCAAGTCCGGACGAGGAAGATTTCGAGGATGCAAGTCAGGTTAGAGATCAAGGCAAGGACAGAGAATTCAAAACAGAATTTCAAGGGGAACAAGTTTTGATTGAGACTCCTAATAATTCGCAATACCCCACAAGTCTGAAAATCAGACCTGTATGGGCTACCACTAAAACCTTGTCACGCCCTAGTACCGAAATAAGGAGACGGACTAGGCCAGCTACTCCATATGAGGTACGTAACGTCATACGACGATCGTGGCTGTCGAGAGACTAGGAGGTATATGCTACAATTAAGTCTCCTATGGTCCCACAGAGTTCTATGTCTCAATCAATCAAGTCACATCAGCAATGAAATGAACATTAAAGATAAAGCAGTAAGGCGTCCCTGACGCTTCATCAAAATGATCATGAGAGACTAGCTTTATAATTTAGCTATCTCAGAGAGTCAGGAGTACAAAATTATACACAACTGTAGTCTGTTTAATTATAATTATGTACTGACACAAAATATCAAGTAATCCGGCTAACAGGTGCCGGTGGCTAAACGCCGCAAAAGTATAAGCAGGAGTGGTGGAGAAGAAACCCACTCGAGTCTCCGAACCGCCATGCTCCTAGTATGCACCATGGATGTCAGGAAGGAAGATCGTGTCCTCCGGCTCTGCTACGAGATCTGGCCAAACAAAACCAGCGGGGTCAGCCCCGAATAGCAAGTACCGCCAAAGGGGCACAAGAGTTAAGATTAAAAACCAGATAATAGAATGATTGATAATAGTAATACTTATGCTATTCTCTATAGGTTAGCGCAACATCCTCGAACCCATATGGTACCCTTACAACCAAACAAGGACAAAAGGTGCCGCATGGAGTCGGGACGTGTCGTACTCTATAACTTTCACATAAGTCAAAAGGTATAAACAATAAACTCTCCTGATCGTGACTTCGGTTGATAGCCTATCGCAGCATAATAACCAACCCAACAATCAAACAAGAACATGGGTTGGATCATGTACTATGATAGACCATGTTCCTTAGTTATTCACAGAAGTAGCACTTCACAACCAGAATAAGTCTTCCGTTCATAACTTCGGTCCACAGCCTATCATAGTACGATAACCAACCCAACAATCAAACAAGAACATGGGTTGGATCACGTACCATGACAGTCCGCTTCCCTCAGTTATTCGCGAAAGGTAATAGGATACAAGCAAGTCGTTTTCACGGCCAATCAAGTCTACGCATTTCTAGTGGAACGAAGTTATCCTCACGTCATGTTATTAGAAAATCCTCAGATCGTATCTTTCCAGCAAGGCTAGCTAACCCAGGGGTTCGCGTAGACAGGTATGATTGAGCACAGGTCCCTCGTAAGGCCACCTTGCTAAAACATATAATATATAGCAGGAATTAATCGGATACAGTCATCCACTCGTTGCAGATGACACAGTATCCGTGGAGACCAGCCGGCGCGTCAAGACAATATCTCAAGGCGGCTGGTGTAACACGATCTCGGGATTTTGCCCTCCCCATGCATCTAGTATGTTTAGTTGCCTAATTTAACCCTAGGTAAAATCTTGGACTCACATGCTGTGGCCTGCATGATTATCCCCCTAAAGTCGTACTTTAGTACGAGTACCCCAAAGAGGATCCATGTCAATCAGTATGTCAACATGTGCTACCCTCCTTAGTGTAATGCATCATTGCAAATACGCCACGTGGAGTTACGAGTCATTTGTCGAGCATGAACAAGAACTGGGACATTCAGGTACATGTATCGGGTAGGAACACTTTGTTCTCCGGGGTCACATTAGTACTCATATCATGCTCGGGACAAAAGGCGTAAGGATATAAAATGGGCATATAGTATCTAATAAAATATCAAAAGCGTACGCACAAAAAAATATGCACACTCAAGGGGTGAAAAGTCACGCAGGCTCACTCAAGGCAGTGTGCGTGAAAAGTCACGCAGGCTCACTCAAGGCAGCGTGCGTGAAAAGTCACGCAGGCTCACTCAAGGCATCGTGCGTGAAAAGTCACGCAGGCTCACTCAAGGCAGCGTGCGTGAAAAGTCACGCAGGCTCACTCAAGGCAGCGAGCGTGAAAAGTCACGCAGGCTCACTCAAGGGGAGAGCTACGTGAAAAGTCACGCAGGCTCACTCAAGGCAGCGTGCGTGAAAAGTCACGCAGGCTCACTCAAGGCAGCGAGCGTGAAAAGTCACGGAGGCTCACTCAAGGGGAGAGCTGCGTGAAAAGTCACGCAGACTCAAGAGGAGAGCTGCGTGAAAAGTCACACAGACTCAAGGGGAGAGCTGCATGAAAAGTCACGCAGACTCAAGGGGAGACACGCTTCCAACAGGAAGCGTACTCAAACAGGAGCACACTGCTCACTGTCTTCTCCAAACAGCAAGAACACCATGGATGAACCCAAAGCTTCAAAACATCACAACTTGACCATCCGAACTCCAAATCCAGATTTCCAAAGTTCCAACTTGGGTGAAACTGAATGCTCTTCTACATGGAAGCATCAAAAACCCATAAAATCCAACTAAAGTAGATCAAACCATGCAAAATCCGAAAATGATTAAAACTTAGATCTACAAAAATCAAAGCTTCAAAATAGAAATTTCCAAGTTCTAAACTAGTATAGATTGAGGAGAAGAACATGTTTTGGCAAATAGTTTTGTAAGAAATCAATGACAAAATATGAATCCATCTCTTGAGCAAGTTGGTACTTGCCTTGGTTGGTGGAGGAAATAAATGAGAGGAAGTAAAATGAGAGGAGAGAGAATGAGATGAGTTATTATATAGAATCTTGAACCCATGGGTTCATGATGAACCAAAGGGTTCATGATGAACCATTGGTGAACCAAAAATAGGTTACCAAAATGAGCCAAAACTGTAGGCCCAAATGCAGAAAATAAATTAGGAAATAATATTTTGTCGAATATTTTTAGGAAATGCATGAAGAAATACTGCATAATAAATATCGTATAAATTCAAGGTAAATATAATTTATCGGTTTACGTATTAAAATACGTATTCCAGGATCGGGAAGTGACAAATAGTTGGATTAACCCACCGGTTACTAACATTCTCCCACTTGGCCCATAGTTTTAATCCCATGTATTATCTTAAAACCAATTATTATTCATATTAAGTAATAAACACATGAATCATGACGATAAATTCTCTATATGATGAGTATTATGTTTCATGTATTACAATGCATTTATTTATTAATATTATACTTTATGTAGCAACGTAACTTAATGAGTAAACCATATGTTCATTCTTGGTCCAATGAAGACAAATTTTCTCAAAATTAAATGAAGTGCACATAAATATGAGTAAACATCATAACAAGAGTTTCACTAATAACTTTATTTGTACAAATAAATCCTACATAAGGAACCAAGTTTCATGTTTGCTACATGATCCTTGAATTTCAACGGTGGAATGCCCTTAGTCAAAGGATCAACAATCATCAATTCAGTGCTAATGTGCCGAATAACAACTTTCTTGTCCTTAACACGTTCTTTTATGACTAGATACTTAATGTCGATGTGTTTCCTTCGACTTCCACTTTTGTTGTTCTTCGCCAAAAAGATAACACCTAAATTGTCACAGTATATAGTCAATGGCCTAGAGATAGAATCCATAATTCTAAGCCCAAAAATGAAACTCTTAAGCCATATAACATGCAAATTCGCCTCAAAATAGGATACGAACTCAGCCTCCACAGTAGAAGTAGCAGTCAAGGTCTGCTTAATGCTCCTCTAAGATACAGTTCCACCGGCCAACATAAAAATGTATCCCGATGTTGATTTTCGTGAATCAACGCAACCAACAAAGTCAGAATCTGAGTAGCCAACAACTTCTAAATTCCTTGTCTGTCTGTACATAATCTTGTAGTCTTTGGGTCCTTGAAGGTGTAGAAGCATGGAAAATAATAAAGAAAGAGCCATGCGGCCAGGAAATCCCATGCGGTTCAGAAAGCCCATGCGGCTCAGAGGACCCATGCGGCTCAACGCGTCTATGCGGCTCCGTGATCTCCATGCGGCTCAGAGAGGTGCCACGTAGCATACAAGCAACTCTTCCCCTACTTCATTAATTGCCTTGACGGCTGACAGCTCTGTCAAGACGACAGCCCTAACACAAAGATGTAATTATGACTCTGTCATAATGACAGACTCCTAGGAAAATGAAGGAGATCTCTGACATAATTCCCTGAGATCTAGAAAATGCCACGCAGCCTAGGCACGTGGACAGCCATATGCGGCTCGAGCGGAGACCCCCCATGCGGCTCAGGCCGAAGTTGCCCTATGCGGCCCAGATCGAAACAGCCCTATGCGGTTCAAGCGGACGCTCCCTCCATGCGGTTCACGAGGATCATCTCCATGCGGCTCATGAAGGGGTTACTCGTTATGCGGCCACCTACGTCTATGCGGTCCAGATTATCATGTGATTCGAAGGTTCGGGGGCCACTCCCCAACAGCCTTGACATGTGATCGGGCTTATACGGCTCAATCCTCATGCAGCTCAGATCCTTCAGTGGCTCCCAAGACACGTGTCATAAAGCCAATCAATTTCCCATATTTACTGCAATCAAAGATTGGGTCAAATCCCAATAATCTGGGACACGTGGCAGGAGAATGAATTAAACTTATTCATTCAGATGCACAGACATCAGCAGATCATTATAAGGGAGATTTATTCCAATCAGCATTAATTACTGAAAGGATTTGGCATAATCTACATTAATGGCCCAGATTTATTACACTCAAAACTAATGGCCCAGATTGATCAATCAACAGGCCACCGCCACTTTAAGGGACAATCATTGTAAACACTAATGATAGCATTCCCTTCTTATAAATAGCAAGGTGCCATTCCTTTGCGAGGTGGACCCTTTTTCGAGATCAGAGAGCACCAGAATACTTGGAGAGAAAAAGCAGAAAGAGAGCAAAGAGAGCATTTCTTCAACGCCGAGCAATCTTCTGGAGCCAAGGCTGCATACCGATCGTCCAAGGAGTAAGGCAGAGCGGCCGTCGCTTTTTCGAGCCTCTATCGTCACCTCCCAGAATCTAAAATAAACAATTGTACTTAGACTGCTGTACCTAGGTTTTTGTCCCTAGGCTTTCTTTGTACAAGCGAGTTTGTAACGTGAAGTAAAAGTCCAGTCCTCCGATAATTGTTCTGCTCTTTTATATTTCATAGCAAACATGATGGCGACTCTGCTGGGGACCAACTTCTCTACGACTGAGGAGTTGGTGATGCAGTCGGATGTAGCCAAGCTTGGCTCCACGCAACAGAAGATGGTCGTTCATTTCGACCAACATACGTTTGAAGAAATGCTCTCTGAAGGAAGTGCCGGCCCGATCCAGAAGCGAACCCGCACAAAGAAAGCTTACTGCAAGTGGAGGCCAAAATTGTTTGCTCCTCCACAAGCTCTGGACGGGATACTCTCTGCTACCCAAGACGGCGAAGGCGACTCTCATACGGCTCCACTTCGAGCCGTAGAGCACTCTGCTGTCCCCAAGTCCGGCAGAGGAAAGCACTACGATGCTGGACTTGCAGGGACAAAGAGCGACTCTATGCGCCCCAAGAAGAAGCCGAGCACTCCTGTGGCCAAATCTGCCAACCACATGCAGGAGGCTCATGCGGGTGAATCTACCAGCCGCATGAAGAAAGTCTATGCGGCCAGATCATCCAGCCGCATGAAGAAAACTCATGCGGCTGAGACCCCCAGCCGCATGAAGAAAGCCTATGCGGCTACGTCTGCCAGCCGCATGAAGATTGTTGAAGACGACAGCATGACGCCTACCCCGCGCAGCTCTGTCTTCGACCGCCTATTTTATGGTCCTGATCGCTTGTGCTCCCAAGAAGAAATGTCTGACTCTCTCCAGCATCACCTAGACTCTTCCTACTATGTGCCTTTATGCACTAGAGCGAAGAAGTCTAGGGCAGCGCGAGCTTGGCACGCTCGGTCCGCTGATCCTGTCTCTGATCATCTGAGCGTCCCGTATACCGTTATGCGGGCCTCAGATGGAAAGTTATACAGAACCACTCGAGTCCAGCCCCCGGCGGCAAACGGACAGAGCGGTGCGCAAAAGTCTTCCAAAATCCAGGGAGCAAGCATGGTCGATCTAGACCCATCTGACTTGCGTGAGGCTATCCTCCACAAACGCAAAAGAGAAAATACATCAGGGTACGAAAAGTCCTCCTATGGACGTCACTGTACCCAAGTCATCGTCAACTGCTGCTGCAATAACGCGACGGTACGAGAAGACCGGCAGTCTGTCTTTCAAAGACTGCAACAGCCGTCTTCAGAAGACGAGGCACTTTCCGTCGTCTCCTGTAACTCTGCTCGGAAAGTCCCCGCTGATGAAAGAAGGAAAAAGACAAATATTACCAGCCCGAAGATTTCAACCACTTCGACTAAAAGACTGTCGTATAAACGGGTGTCCACCACCGAAGTTTTCCAAGGCACCTATTCTAAGACGAAATCTGCTACAGTGGAAGAATCGTCGTCCACAACACAGGGGGTTGCTGGGACTGGGGGTAGCACTCCTCTGAACCTCTACAACAATTCGATGTTTCAAGAAGACGAGCCGGAGGAGATAACTCTCCCATCAGATGCAGCAAACCCCGACGTCCTCGAGGACGTCCATAACTCCCAAGACGAGGCAAACTCGGAGACTGGGGGTACTGCTCCTTCCGAGTCTGAACCAGAAGAGAACATACCCACATACCCCGATGACTTCTCACTACAGGGGTATGATTCGGAGGGCGCTTCCTCCACCGCTCCGTCCATCTCTCCTTACGTAAAAACGGTATTCATGACAGACAGCAGCTAAGGTGGTTCCAGTGTTCGCCAACGCATCGACACGCTCGAAGCCATATTGCTTGCCTTGGTCAAGTCTGTAGACGAGATCAAAGCGGCCCTTCCAACTTTACAAGGAGGGACGCCTGGCCAAACAAGCGTGGGTCCCGCGATCAATACGGACTTGAATTCAGCAGCACTGAATCCGGGCAACAATCCCTCTAAAACAACGGCCCCCACCGTCGTAGACGAAGCTCGTGAAGCGAGAAGAGAGGTCCAAGAGCTCCGAGCCATGTTTCACGCTCGAGAGAATTCTCAAGACCTCAGAATACGGTAACCATACCCTGCTGCATGGAGGGATGTCCCCTTCCCGCCAAGATATAAGCTGTTCAATATCAATCCTTATGATGGCAAGACCTTAGCAAGTCGGTACATCACTTACTTCGAGGTTACCATCGACCATCTGTCCTATGATGATGCCATTCTCACATGATTATTCATCGGGGCATTGGAAGGGGTCGCTTTCGATTGGTATCGCAACCTGCCAGACAACTACATCCACTCCTTCGTCGGCTTAAAGTACATGTTCTTGGAGAGATTCTACGAAGTAGGGCAGGACATCACAATGTCCACCCTCATGGACGTCGTCCAAGGGAAGAAAGAGCTGACAAGAAACTATATCGAGCGGTTTTGCCAAACCGCAATGAAGCTGCCATCTGGAAATCCCGATTCCTCCTTGATCAAAATTTGCCAAAAGAGATTGCTCCCAACAATCAGTCTCTGGATGGACGAAAGTCAATTCAAGGACTGGAAGACGTTCATCATCAGCGCCACAAGCGCCGAAGAACGATTGAAGAAGGCTCGCCAATTGGGATTGCACATCTCGGACGGAGAGAACAAGGGCAAGCGTCCTAACAACGATAATGGGGGTAGCCCCTCCAATAACCGGGACAGCAGGGGTAAGCAGGATATGGTGGCCGACACAGCACAGAAACCTGAGCCAAAGCCGGCAGACAAACAATGGTCGTAAATCACTTACTCCTTCGAAGACGGTCACGTCAAGCCCATCTTGGACATGCTCATACAAGGAGACAGAATTCAGCTTCCTCCACCAAGACGGAAACCGTGGCAGGCAGACATGGAGAACCCAAAGTACTGCCATTACTACCGCTACGTCCACCATGCCACACACGACTGCTACCAACTAAAACGGTACATCCAAAACCTCATCGATTCGAACGCTCTAGCTATCAATTTTGAAGAGGTAACAGTCACAGCCAATATGGTGTCAGTATAATTCGGCAGCTTCCCTCTGACGAAAACTCAAGACGGCGTGGTCCCCATACCTCTGGCGACAATAGAAATTGCTAATCTTCCACCTCCCCGAGATCAGGCTGGTGGTCTAGTACCCCTCACCACATCACGAAGGAAGGTCATGTGGGTCCATCCAGACTTGGTATCAGAAGTGACTCAGCCCACACCATCTTCCGTTTGCAAGAAAAAGAGTAGAAAAGTCAGGTCCTGCCGCACAATCTCGGCATATATCGAAGAAGCTACAGCCGTAGTCACGCGGTTTGGAGCACAATCCCAACCTGTGGCTAACAACCCGGCTGAAGATCATCAGCCCGCTACAACTGATGCTCCGGGATCGGCTCAGCCTCCGACGACCGACAAGCCTAGGCCAAGGGAGACTCGCTTTGACAAATCCCTCCGAAAAGAGGCATCACAAGGGCTGGAGAAGCCCTACAACTTCGACATCTTAGCACAATTGGCCAACACACCATCCAAGTTGTCATTATACGAGCTTCTGAGACTCTCCAAGGATGTTCATGCGGCTTTGAGCGATGCACTCCAAAATGTCGACGCATACCTGGCACAAGTTAACCTCACGGGAGAAAGCCCGCCTGTAGATCTCCAAGTCAGCGCCTGCACGGGAGCGATGCCCAATATTGTCTTCACTCCGCAGGACATGCTCATCAAAACCAACCAGCATGATCGCCCGCTATACTACACTGGATACATCGATGACGTAAAGGTGGATCGGATGCACATTGATCCTGGCTCTTCCCTAAGCATTATCCCGAAGGGTCTGCTACATCATCTCCGTATCCCAATGCATCGCCTGACGCCTACAAGCACCGCCATCAGCGGTTTCAATTCGGGCAGGAGCTACCCAATTGGGAAGATCCGTCTGAAGTGTCAAATTAGCGATCTCCAATCAGAAGTCACCTGCTACGTCATAGATGCAGACACTTCTTACAACATCCTCTTGGGGCACCCGTGGATACACGATTATATGATCGTGCCTTCCACGCTGCACCAGTGCTTCAAATATGTCGACAAATACGGCTTCGTGAGGACGGAATTTGCTGATATCGATTCCTTCAAGGGGGTCGAATCCTACTACTCAGACTCCTGTCTGTACAAAAAATCGAAGAAGCATCTTGGTGAAGGAGATGTGCAAGCTCGTACCGAGACAGCCACAGGATCAGAAGAATCTCTGACGATCCACCTCCAAGCTCGCAAACCTGGCAAGTCTGTACCCCTTACCGCCACGCTGCGTAAGGATGCAATTATCCTCTCGGCACAAGAAGAGCAAATAATAATTCGGCTGCCAAGGTCCGGCCAAATGCCAAGACCCTCAACGGAGCCATTGACAATCAGGCTGCCGAGAGTCGGCCAACCGCAAATGGAGAAGCTCAATCCCTCCGACAAGCCAATGACGATACGCCTTCCCAAGAAGGGTCGTCACCCCGATGCAAGGCCTAGAACTTCTAGCGAACCAACCACTCCCCGCCCAGCATCGAGCACCAGATTGGGGGTCGCTAGTCTGTCAAAAACTCCATGCTCTGCTCCACCAGCTGAACCTCTGACTATCAAGCTGCTCAGGTCGTCCTCTCAGTCTTTGTTTATACAGGGGGTAGTCGAAGAGGAACCAGAGTTAGCCAAGTATGTGGCCGCCCACACTGATGTTCCCTCCGCAGATGATGTAATCCCTCTAGAAAAGATACCTTACTTCATCAATAAAGGGCTATCTTTGAACTACCTCGAGCTTAATAAGCTTTGTACAATGTATGCTATGGAACATGGTATAGGCACTCACCTACACACATAGGTGACAAATGTGTACACCGCAATCCAGATTACTCCAGTGGAAGATGCTTACTGCATAATCGAGGGAGGGGACCATCCGATCATCTTCGGCCGGAAGGACGATCCGTATCCCTTCACCATAGAAGAATTCGACCTTGGGCTAGATGCCGGGAGACTGCCTCTATATCTTTATAGCCCCCAATCCAAATATCTCATGCAGAAACAAGGGTATGATCTGGAGACGACGCCAGGCTTGAACTACGGTACTGGACGACGATTATCTTTGAAGCCACCGGTCCCGGCAGGCAAACCACGGGACTACTATAGCAAGACTCGATGTGGATTAGGGTATGTAACACCCACGACAACCCCTGAGAGTTCAGATGAAGAATGTGACTGGCATTCACTTTCAACCGGGTCACCAACTTCTGACTCAGATACCAGCATCGGAGATGTATTCATACAAGTCTTATCAGTCAACATGGCATTCGCCGACGCTTATGAAGAAGATGAAGACATCCCTGAAATCCTCGAGCTAGAGCCGTGGGCCCAACAGCTGGATGCATAATGGGAAAAGCGGTTCGAACAGAGAGAACCTCCTACTGAAGATGAGGACATACAGGTGGATCTCGGCAGCGAATCTTCTCCAAAACCGATCTTCGTCAGTAAAAGCCTAACAGACGAAGAGCGAGAATCGCTGCTGGAACTTGTCAAAGAATATATTGATGTGTTCGCTTGGAGCTATGAAGACATGCCGGGGTTAAATCCCGATATTGCTCTTCATAAACTCAACATTTGGCCGGATGCTAAGCCAGTCAAGCAACAACAGCGACGCTTCCGCCCAGGCATCATGGATACGATCGAAGCCGAAGTCAACAAACGAATAGCCAGCGACTTCATTCGTGAGGAACAACATCCGGATTGGGTCGCCAACATAGTACCAGTCCTCAAGAAGAATGGAAAGATTCGAATCTGTATCGACTTCCGCAATCTGAACGAGACATGCCCCAAAGATGAATTCCCCCTCCCGGACATCATGATTGACAATACCTGCGGCTTCGAACGTATGTCATTCATGGATGGCTTTTCGGGGTACAACTAAATCAAGATGTCTCCTGACGACAAAAAGTATACGTCTTTCCGAACACCGATTGGCACATACTGCTACACAGTCATGCCTTTCGGTTTGAAGAATACCGGTGCTATGTATCAAAGAGCCATGAGCATCATCTTCAGAGACCACTTATGCAAGACGGTAGAGTGCTATGTTGATGACATCGCCGTCAAGAGTCGATGTAAAGGAGACCATCTACAGGATCTGAGGACGGTATTCGACCTGATACGAGCGCACAATTTGAAAATGAACCCTACGAAGTCCGTTCTGGGCGTATCCAGCGGGAAGTTCTTGGATTTCATCATCACTGCCCAGGGTATCCATTTAGACCCTGAGAAGACAAAGGCGATCATAGAGATGGGTCCCCCAAGAAATCTCCGCGAACTCAGAGGCCTTCAAGGGAGGCTAGCTTACATCAGGAGGTTCATTTCTAACCTCTCCGAGCGATGTCGACCTTTCACCCACCTTATGAAGAAAGGCATCTCGTTCGTATAGGACGAAGAATGTCAGCGGGCCTTCGACAGCATCAAAGAACATTTGTCGAACCCTCCAGTCCTGGTGGCCCCGGTTGCTGGAAAACTATTCCTGCTCTACGTACGAGCAATGGAGCATTCCCTCGGAGCCCTGCTGGCACAAAACAACGATGCAGGCCATAAGCAAGACATATATTACCTCAGTCGAATGATGATTGGGCCAGAGCACCGATACACCGCTATGGAGAAGGGGTGCCTTGCCCTGGTGTTCGCCATTCAGAAGATGCGACACTATGTCACTAGACAAACAATACATGTGATCTCACGAGTCAACCCTCTCAGGGTCCTCATGACTAAACCGGGGGCACTCAGCTCTCGCCTCGCTACATGGGCAATATTGCTGTCCCCTTATCATATGATCTTCGCCCCGCAAAAGGCTATCAAAGGTCAAGCCCTGGCAGACTTTTTGGCAGCCCACCCGGGTTCGGAGTCGTCCAGGATATACGAAGAAATCCCAGATGAGGTCGTCGATTCGTATGCAACCTCTCACAATGATATATGGCGAATGTTCTTCGACGATGCTTCGAGAACTGGACCCAAGGGCAACATCATCGTCGGAGTCGGGGTGGTGCTAGTGTCCCCTTCCGGATTGGTGATTAACCGTGCTTATTCTCTCACAGAACCCTGCTCTAACAATGTGGCTGAATACAACGCATTGGTCATTGGTATCCAACTTGCAAGGGAGCTGGGGGTAGAATATCTGGAAGCATACGGCGATTCTCAGTTAATCGTCAACTAGATCCGGGGCTCATACGAAGTCCGCCATGAAGACATGATCCCCTATCACCAAATAGCGATCGACATCATCTCGTCGTTCGAGGGATTCTTTATCGAGCATGTTCCCAGACTCCGAAACATCGAAGTCGATGCCTTAGCAGGTCTGGCCGCTTCCCTAGCAGTGCCAAATCATACTCATCAATCGGTGGACGTGATAGGCCACGAACTGGTCTACCCCAAGAACGACGTTCAATTCGTGGCGAGTTATTCCGCTCAGACGATCGACGATGTCCCAGACTGGAGACAACCATTCATTGACTTCGTCGTCTACGACATCCTGCCTGAGAACCCAAAGGAAGCCACCTCCATCAGACGGCGTTCTCTCAGATTATTCTACGATACAGAGACAAAAATGCTGTATCGGCAATCCTATGATGGATTATTGCTTCGGTGTCTGTCAAACACAGAAGCCAAAGAAGCCGTACGAGAAGCTCATGACGGTGTCTGCGGGGCCCATCAGCCTGGCCCTAAATTGCAAGACCGTCTTCGCCGAATGGGCTACTACTGGCCCACGATGGTAGCAGATGCGATATACTATGCAAGAAAGCACAAAGCCTGCCAAGTCCACGTGGACTTCATCCACCAACCATCCGAGTTTCTACATCCGACAGTGGTGTCCTGGCCATTTGAAGCATAGGGAATGGATATCATCGGTCCGATTACTCCACCTTCCTCCCGAGGACATCGCTTCATACTCGCAATCACAGATTACTTCTCCAAATGGGCGAAAGCTGTCCTACTTACAGAAGTAAAGACTTCAAACGTGATCAACTTCCTTAAGCATCACGTCATCTATCGCTTTGGACTGCCCCGAAGGATCATCCACGATAATGGTCCGCAGTTTGCAAGCTACACCTTCTATCGGTTCTGTGACAAACACCGCATCCAGAATATTGCTTCGATACCGTACAACCCGACAGCAAACAGGTTGGCAGAGGCATTCAACAAAACCATCATCAAGTTACTCAAAAAGTTCGTATCGTCCAACAAATACGACTAGAACGAGAAGCTTGGTGAATGCTTATGGGCGTACCGTACCACGGTCCGAACAGCCACAGGGAATACACCATTCTCTCTGGTGTACGGGAGTGAGGCAGTTCTCCCACTAGAGACTCAAATACCCTCACTCCGCGTCGCCCTCACTTATCAATTGACGATGGATGATAATTACCGACGCCGACTATAAGAGTTAGAGGCCTTAGACCAAAAGCGCCTCCTGGCTCAGCAAAGAATTGATCTATACCAAGCACGCATCTCTAGAGCCTTCAACAAGAAGGTTAAAATCAGAACATTCCAAGTAGGCGATCTCGTTCTGGCAGTCCAGAGGTCGATGGTCATGACTCACAAGACCGCCGGCAAGTTCCAGCCAAAATGGGAAGGTCCATTTATCATCGAGGCTGTATTATCCAACGGTGCTTACCACCTCGCCAAGCAAAACGGAGACTTGCTCATGTTGCCCGTCAATGGCAAGTTCCTGAAGAAATATTATGTCTAAACGACACATTCCAGATTATCGAGTCACGTACCCGCTGGTACTGCTGAACTCATATCTCAATATTCCAGATTACCGAGTCATGTTCCTGCTGGTGCCGCTGAACTCGCATTTCAACATTCCAGATTATCGAGTCATATACCCCCTGGTGCCTCTGAACTCACATTTCGGTCACTCTTTCAGATAGTAAGTCATATATGATCATACCTCTGAACTTTCTTCCGGGAAGAGATCCTCCCTCATGATCCACTACCCGCACTCCCAGTGCACAAAAAGGGTAATCGATCCACAAATTTCCAAAACGGCCATGTCCTCATTAACTCTGAGTTGTTTCACTTCCGCCAAAAACAAATCACCCCTTTACATAGAACTTCCATGTCCTCATTACCTCTGAGTCGTTCTATGTACCCTCCTTCATTGAGCCCACTCCTGCCATGTCCTCATTACCTCTGAGTGGGAAGGCTCCATCGAAGAAACCCTCATGCTCACCATGTCCTCAGTACCTCTGAGTAAGTATGATGGTTCCTTTTTAACTTGTTGTCCGTATCCAAAACCAGGGTACATTAGGGGCAATGGGTCCACGCAAAATGTCTCAATAAGATGACTATTACAAAGCAAAAGAGTGAAGCAAATATATTCCATTCATTCAGAAATCGGTTACATCTACACGACTACAAGCAAGTCAAAGAGGTTCTTCATGCAGACAAGAAGAAAAGCGAAACAAAACAAAGACTACAGACAAAAGATAGACATCTACGAGAAGCCCCTAAATCCTAGTTACAGAAGCGCGTATACCATTCCCTCAACCACCTCACATATGAAGGATGGAATTAAGGAAGATCCTCGTCCAGAATGGGAGAATCAGAATTCCCAGTGCTACCACCTTCAGCAGTTTTGACACTTGGAGGGCTGCCATCCCCCTCAGGCGTCGGTTCTTCTTTCATCACCTCCTCCTTAACAGAGGAAGACCCCTGGTTGATGACAGGAGGCTGCGGCTCCTCTGACATTGCAATCTCAGCATTCGGTAGAGATACTGTAAGAACCAAAGACGAAGAAAATAAAAACAGTCAGAAGACATTCAGAAAGGTTCATGCGGCTCGTTTAAGACAACTCTCATGCGGCTCAGACATGGGGTATACCCCCATGCGGCTCAGTCATGGGACGTGTGTACGGACCATGTAGTTTGAGAAGTTCGGGTCAAAGGCTTGTGCACGAAGCATGCAGCAAAGCAGGCTCTGTTAGGGTTTCAAAGTACTCAATCATCTACATAATCCTTACCTTCGATGGCAATGTGAACGTCAAGACGAACGGAGGGCACGACAGTCGAGGACGGAGCCGATTTCTTACTCTTCGCCACAGCCTTCTTCACAGCCTTAGAAGCCCTGGAGGCCATCGTTGTCTGATGATCAGAGGAAGAAAACAAGACATGAATCTGAGTCAAAAAGAGTTTATGAGAGAAGACTGTCCAAATACCCTTCTATTTATAGACAAGGAGGACCACGGACCGACGCCTCGTACAACGTGATCGACTCTTCGACTATCGAGCCAAACTAGCCACTGAAAGACTAAGCTCTTGGGATCCTGTCCCAAAAATATTTATACGCATGTCATAATGACGTGGCAAAGATCCTATGCGGTTCAGACGTCCATGCGGCTGAAATAACTATGCGACTCAGATGGTCATGCGACTGAACTTCCATGCGGCCAAGACATCTATGCGGCTAGGACCTCATATGCGGCTAAGAAGAGCTTGCACACAACCATGCTTCTTATTGAAAGTATTTTAATTTTGCAAATTGAAAACTTTTAAGGGGGTCTTGTAGAAGCATGGAAAATAATAAAGAAACAGCCATACGGCCAGGAAACCCCATGCGGTTCAGAAAGCCCATGCGGCTCAGAGGACCCATGTGGCTCAACGCGTCTATGCGGCTCCGTGATCTCCATACGACTCAGAGAGGTGCCACGTAGCATACAAGCAACTCTTCTCCTACTGCATTAGTTGCCTTGATGGCTGACAGCTCTGACAAGACGACAGCCCTGACACAAAGATGTAATTATGACTCTTTCATAATGATAGACTCCTAGGAAAATGAAGGAGATCTCTGACATAATCCCCCGAGATCTAGAAAATGCCATGCAACCTAGGCACGTGGACAGCCATATGCGGCTCGAGCGGAGACCCCCCATGCGGCTCAGGCCGAAGTTGCCTTATGCGGCCCAGATCGAAACAGCCCTATACGGCTCAAGCAGACGCTCCCTCCATGCGGTTCACGAGGATCATCTCCATACGGCTCACGAAGGGGTTACTCGTTATGCGGCCACCTACGTCCATGCGGTCCAGATTATCATGTGATTCGAAGGTTTGGGGGCCACTCCCCAACAGTCTTGACACGTGGCCGGGCTTATGCGACTCAATCCTCATGCGGCTCAGATCCTTCAGTGGCTCCCAAGACACGTGTCATAAAGCCAATCAATTTCCCAGATTTACTGCAATCAAAGATTGGGTCAAATCCCAATAATCTGGGACACGTGGCAGGAGAATGAATTAAACTTATTCATTTAGATGCGCAGACATCAGCAGATCATCATAAGGGAGATTTATTCCAATCAGCATTAATTACTGAGAGAATTTGGCACAATCTACATTAATGGCCCAGATTCATTACACTCAAAACTAATGGCCCAGATTGATCAATCAACAGGCCGCCACCACTTTAAGGGACAATCATTGTAAACCCTAATGATAGCATTTCCTTCTTATAAATAGCAAGGTGCCATTCCCTTGCGAGGAGGACCCTTTTTCGAGATCAGAGAGCACCAGAATATTTGGAGAGAAAATGCAGAGAGAGAATTTGGGTATGAGCACGTATATGTGTATATGTAAGAGCACGCATATGGCTATGTATGAGCACGTATATATGTATATATGTTATGATATATATAGGCCTATAACTATGGAGAGCTTATATATATATATATATATATATATATATATATATATATATATATATATATTTTATATAAAAAATATATATATATATATATTATATATATATATATATATATATATATATATATATATATATATATATATATATATATATATATAAAGTATATATATATATATATATATATATATATCTATATATATATATATATATATATATATATATATATATATATATATATATATATATATATAAAAGCTCTCAATAGTTATAGGCCTATATATATCATAACATATATACACATATACGTGCTCATACATAGCCATATGCGTGCTCTTACATATACGTGCTCTTTATATATATATATATATATATATATATATATATATATATATATATATATATATATACCCAACATAGGTATATGTGTATATATACCCAAAAATATATATATATATATACCCAACATAGGTATACTCATACATAGCCATATGTTTATACTCATATCTATATAACAGTTATTGAAACCCTATACAAAACCCCTCATATGTATATGTAATGCAAACCCCTCCCAACCAATTACCTATAAGATGTATACCCAAAAATATGTGGACAGATAGAGGGAAAAGTGGCTAATCCAATTAAGGAACTGGACCATGAGCCATATGTGCCTAAGTTCATGACTGAACATACGATCAACAGTATAAACCCAACTCTCACCCTCTAATAACATTGAACATATATATAATAAGTATATATTCACATGTACATTAATGGAAAAAGAGGACAAAACACAGGTTTGTGAGGAGACTGAACAATCAAGGAATGGATTTGGGGACTATTACAAGTCAATAGAAGAATAAACATTGGATGAAAGAATATATCTTAAAAAGGGTGAACATAACATGGGTCATGATAGGACTAATACCTACAGTATTTTAGGAAGTGATACTACCCAACATAATGTAAGGACTGACCTGCAATTGAATGGAGCATACCTTAAACTAGGGACTGAATAAAAGGAATATGCAAGGACTAAACCTAATGCTATGGTTAAAACACATAAGGCAATGGAGTATACATGCATATATACAGTAAACTAGTATATGCAATGGTATAAACAATGGCTCAAGGACTAGGCATCCAAAGAAGAGAATGAACTTTAAATGGTGAATGCAAAACTGGTAAGGAAAGGTGCAGGACATCTATAAGCAACAGGGAATGAATCACTATCCTGCTCTCACTCACTCACCAATCAGTGAATGAATGCCCACATCATATGTACTCCCAAATTCAATTACTGACATCTCTCCCTCTCAAAATAGTAAGGTACAAATCTGAGCAACAAAACCAAATGGTCATAGGTCTAAGGCCAATTTACTGGCCTAATGACCTATTACCCGAGCTTCCTTCCATCTGAGCTCAACTACAGACCCCCTAAGCCCATGACACTGGACTAATACTTAACCTCTACTGATGCATGCCTAACTCTAAGGTCTAACTAAAAGGCCTCACATGGACACTAATTGGTTCACCTCTAGATAACCTCTAGACACCACTGATACATACTAAAACTAACCCAAAATCCAAAGGCTAAACCCCTCCACTCGAGCATAGGCCTAGCCAAACTTTGATACAACAAAATCTAACCCACACCCTAAATATCTGAGAACAAACTCAAGGCCAAAGCCAAAAGGCCCTGATGTTAACCTCCCATGTGCATTTGTCCAATGGCCAAATGCTCCTCTGCTCTCCTCTTCTCTATTCTCATCTGATACTTCCATCTATACCTGTAGTAAAATCCTAAACCAACACATAGTTTTGTCTATAAGTCCTAAGTATAAACTTTACTTATACATATATATTGGCCCAAACCTACTACATATGCTATACTCTCAGGAACCGAGTCCTAATCAACTCCACAAACCCCACACAAACATGCATATATATATATATTATATATATATATATATATATATATAGCACACATGCAAATATCATACATAACATATATTGTACATGTGTGGAGAGTGCATAGGTCTGATACTCTGAGAGTATTAGTCAAATAGACATGTAGGCTAGGATAAATGTAAGTGATAGATGGTTTCTGAACCATTATAGGACAAAGAAGTATGCAGTGGATGTGTCGATGAGGGGGAAACATGTTAACAAGTGTCAAACATGTCTACTAAGTGTCTAACATGTGTCGAACAAAGTGTATAAAACTGTGTCAACAAGCAGGTATCAGATAGTGTAAAAAATTAGTAGGTTATGCATGTGTGTCGAGCGTAATTGGACACTGCGTGTCCACTCAAACACCACGTGGTCATGTCAGTGGATAGTAGGGGTATAGGGCTACGTGTCAGTATTATAGGTCAGTATCCAAGTCGTGTCGTATCACGTATCCAAGCCCCGTATCATAGCCTCAATTCTCGTGTGTGTGTGTGTGAACACTGTGGAGTCGATTTCTCATCGAATACTCTACCAAATGTTCCTAAATTTTGTGTGTGTGCTATCAGTCACAGCCCCCACGTGTCATAACCCGCACCCAAAAATTGGGTATGAGCCATGATTACGTCCAGCCTATACCGCAGAATCGACGATAGAATGCTGTCTAATCTACATAAGGATATAGGTACCTATACAATCTCAACTATAAGAACTGACAATAATATATGTCAAATAGTCAATCACCAATCTAAAGCACGATAAAGAGAGAATATGATATATAAGACCGAAAGAAAGAGCTGTCTAGAAATCCAACAACTGACATAGTACAGATATATGCTCCTAGTGTATCAAAAGAATATATACATGCCCCACAATAGCATACAATCATCCAAAATAATAAGTCCGTCGGAATCGAAGTTCGGTACCAAAAGTAGGAAAATTGGCCTCTAGGTAAAGTCTAGGGGAGCATCTCCCTCTAGGCTAGGATCCTCGGTAACGAACTCTCCGGTCCTCTGGATACAATAGTATGTAGGACACCAATCCTCATCATCGGTGCCTACAACATTTATCCTGTCAGGACGGGAGCAAGTACATACGCTAATAGCAGTTCTACGAATATGCAACAAACTATAAAAAATAACCATAAGTGTGATAAATGAAAGAAATCAACAATGGTGTACCTGTCATGGAGAAGTGAGGCAAAAATATCAATAATATACAGAGAAATGAGAACATGTGCTGAATAGGAAAATACTATACCATCTATGTGAATTGGAATGCTAGCTTCATATATGATCGGCTTAGGAACTTGCACAAAAATATGGCCTGGCTAGTCATACGTGAGATGTAGGACTAACACTTGGCTAATCATACATGGGATTGTATGATTAACACTCACATAAAACATGCATGGTGGGGTATGATCACATACTATCTAACAATTCCCTCCGCCCAATACTAATACCATGGTATCGCAAGGATATCATGCTCAAGAAACTTGCACAAGAAATACAGTCACAAGAGGGAGATCCTATAGTATAATAGCCCGTGTATCAACGCAACAAGAATCAAATATGACACTACAAGCTATGACGCATAATGTAAAACATAGACAAGAAACTATTAGAGAATGTACTCGCCTGATGCTCTGAACAAAGTGTGAGAATCGGGATCCAAGCTGGGGTCACAATGATCTGTTAGGAAATTTCAATGTTACTTGGTGTTCTAAATGATAAACTAAAACAAATGAGTGAAAATAAGCTTCTAGGTCTTTTCTAGGTCAAACAGTCAATCTAGGTCAAAAGTTGACTTTCGGAGTCAAACTGGTCAACATTGGTCAAACTAGGGTCAAACTAGTCAAATCTAAGTCAAACTAGTCTATTCTAGGTCAACTGGTCAAATCTATGTCAAAATGGGGTAATAGACCAATATTAGCTAAAACTAGCTAATATAGGTCAAATCTAGGTAATATAGGTTCTCTAGCACTAATGTCCTATATACTTGAGATACAAGGATACCCCAGTATCCAATACCTCAATACTAGCTATACACATACATATATATATATATATATATATATATATATATATATATATATATATATATATATATATATATATATATATATACCAATCTATCTAAACTACATAACCCAAAACCCATTACCTTAACATTTTACCCTCATTTACCCGATACCTTGGCGTTACCTTGCATTATCTTCAATATCCCAAGGTAAATCCATTTACCTCTAACATCTCACTTTTCCTTCCTTTCCTTTTCCTATTTCTTTTCCTTCTTTTCTTTCTCTAGCTTACCTTTCCTTACCTCACCTTACCTTTCCTTTCATTTCTTTCCTTTTCTTTCCTTTCCTTTATTTCCTTTTTCTTTCCTTTCCTTTCTTTTCTTTCCTTCCTTTCCTTACCTGCTACTGCTGCATTTGCTACTGCTACTGCTGCTGCTGTTGTGTTTGCTACTGCTGTTGCACTGCTGTATTTGCTGCAGCTGCTGCTGCTGATGCTACTGCTCTCTCTCACTCTCTCTACCTCTCTCTATATATACTCCTATATATATATATATATATATATATATATATATATATATAATATATATATATATATATATATATATATATATAAACATACATGCCTCCCTCACTCACTCTCACATTCACTCACTTCCGTTCTCTTGTACTTACACACAAACACACACACACGCACACACACACACAATACACACACACACACTATATATATATATATATATATATATATATATATATATATATATATATATAAATATATATATATATATATATATATATATATATATATATATATATATATATATATATATATATATATATATATATATATATATTGACCTATCAGAAACCTTTTTTATTTAGCTAAGATTTTTACAGGCATCAATATAGTGAGTACCTGTCTATTCCATAACGGTTTTTGATTGTCAACAATCAACACAAGTACCATAAATACATAGCAAACACAATGTAACAAACATGCGACAAACTTATCGAAGAGTTTAAGGATTAAATGACATAGTGTACTGCTAATCGATCCAAGAGAGCTTAGTCTTGAGGATTTTTTTGAGTTATCAGTTGGGGGATCTTGAACTGGTGGTGGAGAAATCAGAGGAGGACCTCAGAATCGACATCGAGAGCTGGGTCGTAGAGAATGAGGTACGGTTGGACCTGTCGTCCTCGAGATCAGACCACGAGTCCCTCATCTTGGGCCATTCGTCAAAGAACGGCTGGAGAGACTGGCTTTCATGCTTCACGGGCTCAGAGGAGCCGAACTCACTTCCAAAGAAAGAATGTTGCTACTGCTGCTGCTGCGGCTTTTGGAGTGAGCTTATGGTTACTTGACCAAGATCCTGGAGATGATAGTCAATCTGGGTATAATTGTTGGAGTGAGTGGGGTTCCCAACCTATGTGGAGAATACCCCGGAGAGCGACGAGCGCCATCCGTGTGTCGGAGAAGCTCGGGGAGTGCATGGATCCTATTTTGGAACATATATGGTAAGGAAATATATGATTGGATTTTCATATTTACTTTGATCATATATTTATGATTGGACCCTTCATAAAGTAGCTTTCCATATAATTGGACTTCCAATTATGGCAAGCCAATTATGATTGGATTTCCATTAAATATATGATTGATGCATATTGGAAGTTTCCATATATATTGGCCTTCCATGTATGGATTACCAAGGGCTTATAAAAGGGTGATGCATGCTAGTTGGAAAATTATCTCAAAAATAAGAGTGCTTATAATCTTTGAGAGAGAGAGAGAGAGAGAGAGAGAGAGAGAGAGAGAGAGAGAAAGGATTAAGGACTATTGTGAAGGAGAGATTGCTTCGAATAATTTTTTGACATCTTTTATTTTTCAGAGTCCGCAATCAAAATTTTTCTTCTTTCAAGTAAGTTATGGTGATCCGTGTTGGATCAGAAGGAGCTTGTAGAGGGTGTATTCTCTTTATTTTATTAGTAGAGATTCTTCAGGGTTGGACTCCGATCGTCTTGTGGTTTTCCCGTAAGGATTTTCTACGTCAAAAATCTTTGTGTCTGCGATTGTGTTTGGCATTTTTGGTTTGTGTGCTTTTGCTCGGTTCTCTCGTAGGACTTTCTGGTTTGGGGGAACGATTTTCGTGCTTCATTCCCAACGGAGTGGTATCACCACTCAGAGGCATTGGTTTCAGAGAGCCGCGGAAGGGGTAAAAGTAGGGGTCCAGGTGGTGGCAGAGACAAGGGCAGGGAAAAGTCCAAGGGTCGGTACGAGGACTCAAAGTATTACCACTGTGGCAAGAAGGGCCACATCAAGTGGAACTGTTTCGCTTGGAAGAGCAAGAAGAAGGGCGACAAAGGGAAGCAAGATGAGAACACTACAGCGGCGACCTCGATAATGGAGGCGATATGATCGTCGTAGGTGATGAGGTTATCACAAACCTCGCCTGCAATGATAATTCTTGGCTTGTGGACTCAGGGGCTTCAGTGCATGTATCTCACAATAGGGTACTATTTGCCACTTACATGACAGGCGACTGTGGAGTGTTGAAGATGGGCAATAGAGATGTATCGAAGGCGGTTGCTGTTGGAGATGTGCATTTGAGAACGAAGATAGGTACAGTTCTTGTTCTCAAAGATATTCGTCATGTTCCTGACATCCGTTTCAACCAGGTGTCAGTTGGAAAGTTGGATGACGAGGGATTCTTCAGTCTCTTCGAGAATAGTCAGTAGAAGCTTTCCAGATGTTCGATGGTGATTGCCAGAGGAAGCTGTTGACACAAAGTCACAGTAAACCAAATATTGATAACATTGACTAAATAATACTTGTAATATTTCAATACGACACACGACGACTACATCCAGCTCAAGCCAGATGACAGCGCAGTTTTGTAAATGCAAGTCATTTTTGAGTCTGTACTTTTATATTTATTGAGTCTAGAATGATTGTAATCTGAGTTGTGCTGAGCTCTTGAGACTAAACCCATAACCTATCCAAAATCCATAAAGCTCCACATCCAAAATAAGCCCATTGGACCCTTAGACCTATTCTGTGCTCTGGAGACAGAGTTCGGCCCGAACTCTGCCTCCACACAGAGTTCGGGCCGAACTCTGTCCCCTAAAATCAGCACCCTAATTTTTAGGGTTGGCTGGTTGCTAGTTGTCCAACAGCCAAATTTTTGAAAATTCCTACCAGAATTCTAGCCGAATTCTGCCTGCTAAAAACCTATAAATAGACCAAGAATTCTCTCATTTTCAATCATCTAATCTTCTCTTCTCTTCTCTCTTAAGCTCAATATAAGCCATACCCTTCTTCATCTACTAGCCACAAGCTTCCTAAGTCTCGAGTGCTCAGCATCTCTCAGTTAGGAGTCTTGTGCAAGAGTTCAAGAAGTCGCTTGGAAAATTCCAAGCATCGCCACTGCGATCCTCTGTAAGAAGTTGACGTGAACTTCTGAAGAAAAGGCACGGGGTGTAACTACTATTTCACAAATAGTGGATTTAATCCTGAGCTAGAGTTCTCAGGCCTGGACTAGTCCTCCACGAGGGAAACCAGGTTAAAATTGGCTGTGTTTGCGTATGCTTTCTTGCTCCTTATTTATTTCCACACTTACTCTGATTATTCTTAGATTGTGAAAGAGTTTTAATTTTTAATTGGCTATTATCGCTATAAACTCTATTCACCCCCCTCTAGAGTTGCCATCTGTTCTTCAATTGGTATCAGAGCTCTGTTCTCTTTATAAGGACTTACATCCTAGAGCTGATCTATGGCAACCACACAATCCTTGATTTCCAATCACGGTGAAGGATAGTCCACTCATAGGCCCTCCCCTATTTGATGGAACTAACTACACGTATTGGAAAACAAGGATGAGCTTTTATCTCAAGTCGCTAGACTTTGACCTATGGACTATCGTCACTGACGGTTACAAAAAGCCCGCCAGGATAGTTGTCAATGGTGATCTTGTTGAAAAATCACATGACAAATATTCTGACGAGGAGAAGAAATAGACAAGTCTAGACGCGAGAGCTATTAATGCTTTATTTTGTGCTATAGACAAGAATGAGTTCAACAGGGTATCTACATGCACCACATCTCACAAAGTATGGAGACTTCTAGAAGTGACGCATGAAGGAACCACCCAAGTCAAGGAATCAAAGATAAGCCGTCTCACTCAAGAATATGAGGCTTTCAAGATGAAGCCAAATGAGACGATCACGCAAATGTTCATAAGATTCCTCGACATTATCAACCCCCTATCCTCGCTCAGCAAGCAATATTCAAATCACGAGAAGATTCGCAAGCTACTTATGGGGCTACCAAAAATTTGGAACCCTAAGGTGACAGCCATCATAGAAGGAAATGATCTCACAACTATATCGATGGAGACCATGATGGGAAAGCTGATGACTCATGAGCTTGACCTCAAGGACTTCGAAGAGCCTGCTCCTAAGGCTAAGGAGATCGCACTCAAAGCTCACCGACGGAGGGCTGAACTCGAAGAGACGGATGATGACAACTCAGAAGATGATGATCAAGCTCTTATGGTCCGCAACTTCAAGAAATTTCTTCGCTTCAATCGAAGAAAGAAGGAACCACAAGAAGATGGCGAAGAAGAGCCAACCTGCTACGGTTGTAAGAAGAATAGACACGTCCAAAAGATTGTCCATTCTTGAAGAAGAGCAACCGCTATGAGAAGCCATACAAGAAGACTTCCTCAAAGAAATATGCCAACACAAGCATTTGGCATGAAAGCGAAGCTAGTGACTCCGAGGAAGAAAAGAACTCTCCTCAAGATACGGCTAATGTGTGCCTAATGGCGACGTCCGACAAGGTATCAAACAAAACTCTTGACAACTTCACTTTTGATGAACTTGGCGATGCTTTCACCGATTTACTTAGTGATAACAAAAAGGTCATTGGTAAATACAAACATGCCAAGGACAAAATCAAAAGTCATGAAGTCAAATACAAAGACTTTCTCTATTACTTGATAACATTAGAGACACTTCACCCACGGCTGTCACTGATGAGGTATCTAAACTTAAAATAAGCTTACATGATGCCGAAGCACGTATTGAACAACAAACACAAGAAATCACAGCACTCAACACGGAGCTTGCAGAAAAAAGAGTAGATACAAGATTTCTATTACTAAGATGTATGGTTTGAATGCTAAGGTTACTGAACTGTAAGCTGTCTCTAAGAAACTAGAGACTAAATTGGGAAAACAGGTTGCTCAACCTCAAACCCAATCACATGAGACACACATAAAGCATGACACCACTCATACTAGTCAACCACGTCATCCACATGCTGCTCATAATCATGCTTACATATACACACACTTTCACAAAGGACACAAACCACATACACGTAGAAATAATTATCATATGTCACAAAATCATCATGCTACACACAGATACAATCATCATTATGTTGCACAAAAACTACATCACCATCACTTTACATATAGACATCATTACCATGCTACGCCATATAGATAATATCACCATGCCACTCCACATCACTCTACACATAGTCATCATCACCATGCTAATTCTATATCTTCATACTTCTCCTCATCACTATACTTATAGACATCATCAGCATGCTCCTAATATAAATAGAAATGCTACATGTACTTATTGTGGTTTACATGGACACATTTTACCATAATGTAGAATTAGAAGATTAGTAGATAGAAAGATATATGCATGGTTTCCAAAAACTAACTCTTCAGGACCCTCAAGAACTTGGGTACCAAAGGTCACATCTACTCTTGATGTAGGTGGACCTTCCCTCCTCAACTAAGAGTAAGTGGATTCTCGATAGTGGATGCTCGCGGCATATGACGGGAGACGCAAATCTTTTCGCATCACTATCGATGAAGAGAGAAGGATATGTATCCTTCGGCAACAACCTAAAATATTATAGGTAATGGTAATATTGGTTATCCTCCCTCTCCCGTAATAAAGGATGTCTGCCTAGTGACCGAGTTAAAGCATAACCTGCTCAGCATTAGTCATCTTGCTGACCATGGATATGACATTAACTTTGGACATAACAAATACCTTATTTATGATAGGTCAACAGGAGACATCGCTTTTGAAGGGTAAGAGAGGATAATATTTATATTTTCTATTTGTCTGAAAATACTAACAATGCAGGTAGATGCCTATATGCTCATAAAGATGAACGATTACTGTGGCACCAGCGTCTTGGTCATGCCAACATGGATACTATATCCAGGCTATCGACCAAGAAGCTAGTTAGAGGCTTGCCCGATATCACATTCAAAAAGGACACGGTATGTGCCGAATGTGAGTTGAATAAGGCAACCAAGTCCTCTTTTCATTCCACAAACTCTGTAAGCACTACTAGACCCTTGTAACTACCATATGGATTTATTTGGCCCTAGTAGAGTAGCCAGTCTTGGTGGAAAACTCTATGCCTTTGTTATTATTGATGACTTTTCAAGATTTACTTGGGTTTTCTTTCTCACAAATAAGAGTGATGCTATTTCGGTTTTCAAGATTTTTGCTAAGAAAGTTCAAAACGAAAAAGGCTACATGATTACTCGAATCCGAAGTGATCATGGGGACGAATTCGAAAATTCTGATTTTGAAAAGTTTTGTGATTCTAATAGTTTTGATCATGAGTTTTCTTGTCCAAGAACTCCTCAACAAAATGGTGTTATAGAGAGGAAGAATAGGACTCTCGGCGATATGGCTAGAGTTATGTTGAACAAGTTTTCACTTCTGAAATACTTTTGGGCTGAAGTTGTCAGTACAGCATGCCATATTTTAAATAGGGTGCTTATTCGTCCTATTATGAAGAAAATACCCTATGAGCTTGGTTTGGGAGAACCCCAAATGTATTATTTTAGAGTTTTGGCTGTAGATGTTTATCCTTAACACCAAATACAACTTAGGCAAATTTGATGCCAAAGCTGACGATGGTATTTTCCTTGGCTATGCTGCCAAGAGTAAGGGATATAGAGTTTTTAACAACGCTCATTAATATGGAAGAGTCTACACATATGACTTTGATGAAGACAATAGTGCAGCAGCTACTCTTGATGATGATGTTGAGCCATCAACTTCTACTCCAATGAATACCACAACCGAAACCAATTCTCTGGAAGGCTTGCCAGAGAAATTCTCTTTCAAGCCATCACACCCAGAAAATTTGGTGATCGGTGAGGTGTCACGTGGAGTAACTACTAGATCATCATTAAGAGACTCTATTGCTAGCATGCCTTTATTGCACAAATTGAGCCGAAAAATTTTAGAATCTTTCAATGATGAATTTTGGATTTCTGCTATGCAAGAGGAACTCAGCCAATTCGAGAGGAGCCAAGTATGGGAACTCGTTCCTAGACCGGCTAATCACTCGATTATTGGTACTAAATGGGTTTTTAGAAACAAAGTGAATGAAGATGGTTCAGTCACACGCAATAAAGCTCGTCTAGTAGCCCAAGGATACAACCAAGAGGAAGGTATCGACTACGATGAGACGTATGCTCCTATTGCTAGATTAGAATCCATTCGGATGCTTTGCGCATTTGCAAATTTTCAAAATTTTAAATTATTTCAAATGGATGTTAAAAGTGCTTTCTTGAATGGATTTATTAAGGAGGAAGTTTATGTAAAACAACCCCCTGGTTTTGAAAATCACAAATTTCCCGACCACGTGTTCAAGCTAAAGAAAGCGCTGTATGGCCTCAAACAAGCCCCTAGAGCTTGGTATGAACGGCTAAGCAACTTCTTGCTTGAAAAAGGTTTTTCAAAAGGGAAAATTGACACTATACTTTTCATAAAATCTTTCAAAGACACTATTCTTTTAGTACAAATATATGTAGATGATATTATATTTGGTTCTACTGATGAAACCCTTTGTCAAGATTTTGCCAAGTGTATGCAGACCGAGTTTGAGATAAGCATAATGGGGGAGCTCAACTACTTTCTTGGGCTGCAAGTCAAACAAATGTCTAATGGAACCTTCATCTGTCAATCGAAGTATACAAAGGACATGCTGAAGAAATTCGACCTTGACAACGTCAAACCAATCAGCACTCCTATGGCTACTTCAACCAAACTCGAACCAGATGATAGCGGCAAACCCGTAGATCAACGTAATATCGAGGTATGATAGGCAGTCTACTTTACCTTATTGCTAGTCGTCCTGATATTATGTTTAGTGTTTGCCTATGTGCTAGATATCAAGCAAATCCTAAGGAATCACACATGACCACGGTTAAGCGTATCTTTCGATACCTTAAGGGTACGATTACAGTGGGCCTATGGTATCCCAAGTCAACATCATTTGACCTCATTGGTTACTCTGATGCTGACTTCGCCGGATGCAAGGTTGACCGTAAAAGTATGAGCGACACGTGTCATTTATTAGGAAAGGATTTAGTCTCTTGGTTTAGCAAGAAGCAGAATTCTGTCGCACTATCCACAACAGAAGCTGAATACATCGCAGCTGGGCGTTGTTGTGCACAAATTCTGTGGATGAAGCAAACCCTTGAAGACTACAACTTATCTTTCATGCACATTCTAATTTTTTGTGACAACACTAGTGCTATAAATCTTACTAAGAACCCCATTTGTCACTCACGCACGAAGCACATTGAAATATATCACCACTTTTTGCGTGATCATCAGCAAAATGGCACGATTAACTTAGAATTTATTGACACTGATCATCAGTTAGCAGATTTCTTCACAAAACTATTATCCGAAGAGCGCTTCAATTTTTTTTGTCGTGAACTTGGAATTTTAGATGAAGCTGTTGTAAATTAAAATAAACCTGCGTAAATATCGAGTATATCTTGATTCTCTTATGATGAACTTGCTATGGATAAAAGCCGAAAGGGTCCTTCTGACAACAAGGCGTAAAAGCCTAAGCGACACGGTGTACTAGTCCTCAGGACTACCGCTAGCTGGGATCCGGCCCCTGCAGCTAACCCATGGCAGCTTCAAAATATTGAATTATGATATAATTCTTTGTTTATTATACGGTTCATTTTCATTTATCACTTGCTGAAATACTATTCTTTCAACTTATATTGCTGCTTTAGACTCACTATCTGTTATTCTTTTGTTTACCTATTGGATCTTTTCTGTAATTATACTCATGTCTTATATTGGTTTTTCTTTTACTTAACCAATATTTTTCACTTTTCTGCCTGATTCCTGTTCTGTGACCAGGACCCGGAATTCGGGCCGAACTCTGCCCCTACCAGAGTTCGGGCCGAATTCGGCCTGACTGTTCCAGAACTGGGAACAGTCCCAGCCGTTGATCAAAAGTTAGATCCAATGGCCATGATTTGCTCCGACAAGTGAAACCCTCACCATATTTTCGATTTCTCTTCCCTCTCCTTCCTCATTACCACCTTCTCTACTTCTCCAACTCAAGTCTCTCAAAACCCTAACCCTAATTTCTCCTTTCTAGAGCTCCATTCTTCCCCAAACTCAAGGAGAAGACTTATTTTTCAATTCTCTTTCATTGTTCATCACTAGTTTGAGGTATAATTCCTTACTTTTCTATATCTCAATTTCTTTATTATCTATTGTATTATGGCTCCTCGTCTGTTCAACCGCGGAAAGAGACTTCGGACAGAGGGAGCATCCTCGTCGAATGCTCCTCCACGCGTTGAACCGCCCGTTGCACCACCCGTTGCACCAGCCATTGAACAACAAATCCATCCGTTGTTCAATCCTCCACATCCACATGATTCAAACACTTACGACGACCGATTTTTGTATCACTAGACGCCTCAAATGATTGGTTTAGTAATTTTTGGACACGTCTAGTGTTTGCGGGATACCCCATCAACTTTACTATATTCTCACAATATGATGCACTATTTCATGACCTTTGCCTTGATGAACTTGTTACCACAAATTCGGTCATTTATCGTAGTGCCATTCAAATGTTTTACTGCAACTTAACCCATGATGACACTCATATTTATTCACGAGTTGCAGGAATTGATATCTCCTTTGATGATTTTGAATTGGCCGAATATCTTGAGCTTCAAGAACCTAATTCTTGGGAAAAGCTTGTAGAAGCTAGATCATTTTAATTTCCCAAAGGAATTTCACTTGAAAGCTTCAAGGACGACTTGTGTATTCCTAACACACGTCCTCGTAAGCTTTTGGCTAAATTCCTCAATCCCTATTTCGATGAACTTCATCGGATCATATTCAACACCATTCTACCCAAAGCGGGTTCTACCGATGAAGTCACTTATTTTAAGATCTCAGCATTGTACCATCTCCACTTCCATGTTCCCTTTAATCTTCCACGTACAATGATGGATTGGATGATCAACAGTAGGAAGAAACCAAGATCTTTGATTTATGCATTATACCTTCCTATGATCTTTCGTGCGTTTCATATACCCCTTGATGAGTGTCCATTCTTACTAGCCCCTGCCTTCCTCTTTAAGGCAAGGAGGCTTCAGGCGGCCATTGGCTCACCAGTAGTGTCTGAGCATTCTGATGATGAGCCAGATGCCCCTCCTCTTGGACAAGATTCTCCTCCTCCTCCTGCCACTCTTGAGTCTCTTCAGACCATGCTCCGAGATCGCTTCACTTTGGAGGACGATCAATGGACTCAGCTGGATTACCGGACTACTTTGCAGATGAGTGCTATCAGCAACTCGCTGCATGACATTCGGTATTCCATGTCTCGCCATCCTTCCATGCCCATTCCTATGGAGTGAGACCCCGATCGTGAGCGATTTCGTATTGATGACCCTTGGGTTCATCGCTATATGGATCCGGATACGGCATTTGTGGACCCACGTCGCTCCTTTACTGATCCATCGGACGGTGCCGGGCCCTCTCATGTTCGATGATGGATATGGACTACTCTTGATGCTGCTACTGAGGATCTTAGATTATGGTTTATGCTTTTTGCTTTAGTTGCTTTTATGTACTTGGTTTGTAGTAGACTTATTATGAGTTGTGACCTTTGAGACTTTGGTAGTTCTATTATCAGTTTATATGACTCTTGAGACATTTGGTCATTATCTTAGTTCATATGCAGTTTCTTCTCATTTGGGTGTGTTTGCCAGTTATTATTTGTTATCTTATATTGCTAAATGCCAAAAGGGGGAGATATGTGTATATTGTGTATATTCTTTTTATATATGCTTCTGGTTTATATGTGCTTTTGGAAGAATATTCTTAACAGGCCAACAAGATTCACAGCATTGTTTACGGGAGAGCTATTCTTAAGCTCGGCACTAATTATGGGGGAGCTATTTTTTTGTCGCTTCATGTGTCCAGGTTTGAATATTGAATATACAATTATTATTTTTGTCAATTATCAATATGGGGGAGATTGTTGACACAAAGTCACAGTCAACCAGATATTGATAACATTGACTAAATAATACTTGTAATATTTTAATACGACATACGACGACTACATCCAGCTCAAGCCAGATGACAGCTCAGTTTTGCAAATGCAAGTCATTTTTGAGTATGTACTTTTATATTTATTGAGTCTAGAATGATTGTAAGATGAGTTGTGCTGAGCTCTTGAGACTAAACCTATAACCTATCCAAAATCGATAAAACTCCATATCCAAAATAAGCCCATTGGACCCTTAGACCTATTCTGTGCTCTGGAGACAGAGTTCGGGTCGAACTCTGTCCCCTAAAATCAGCACCCTAATTTTTAGGGTTGGCTGGTTGCTAGTTGTCCAACGGCCAAATTTTTGAAAATTCCAACCAGAATTCTGGCCGAATTCTGCCTGCTAAAAACCTATAAATAGGCCAAGAATTCTCTCATTTTCAATCATCCATTCTTCTCTTCTCTTATCTCTTAAGCTCAATATAAGCCATACCCTTCTTCATCTACTAGCCACAAGCTTCCTAAGTCTCGAGTGCTCAACATCTCTCAGTTAGGAGTCTTGTACAAGAGTTCAAGAAGTCGCTTGGAAAATTCCAAGCATCGCCACTGCGATCCTCTGTAAGAAGTTGACGTGCTCTTCTGAAGAAAAGGCACGGGGTGTAACTACTATTTCACAAATAGTGGTAATCCTGAGCTAGAGTTCTCAGGCCTGGACTTGTCCTCCACGAGGGAAACCAGGTTAAAATTGGCTGTGTTTGCGTATGCTTTCTTGCTCCTTATTTATTTTTGCACTTACTATGATAATTCTTAGATTGTGAAAGAGTTTTAATTTTTTAATTGGCTATTATCGCTATAAACTCTATTCACCTCCCTCTAGAGTTTCCATCTGTTCTTCAGAAGCAAGAAGTCCGGTCTCTACTATATGGAGGGGAGCGCACAGGGAGCACAAGAGGTGAACGCCGTCAGTGATGCATCTACCGAGTTGTGGCACAGGCGGCTCGGCCATATCAGCGAGAAGGGGATGAGCTACTTGGTGAAGAGGAAGGTGATTCCAGGTAGGCGTGCAACTCGGGCGGGTTGGGTCGGGTTTGAGGTCAACCCGAGCCCGACCCGATATATCATAAGCCTAGCCCAAGCCCAAGCCCGACCCGACTTCGGGTTCAACATATGAAGCCCAAGACCAAGCCCGAAGGATCGGGTTGGGCTCGGGTTGGGTCGGGTCCATCGGGTTTATCGGACTCCAATATGATATTTGAAATAATTTTAAACAAGAGTAATATTAAATGTATAATCAAATAGAAATCAAGTCTCGATCATTACAAAATAAAACTGAAATGAGATTTAGGATAAGGAATTGAAGAGTTCGGGTGAAAAAAATTATAGTTTAACTTTTTATTTAAGTAGCATAAAACAATATATATATAAATTATATGTATATCGAATTTTGGGTTCTTCGGGTTACCCAACACATGAACCCAAGCCCAACCTGATTTTTGATCGGGTTCAAATATTTTAACCCGAGCCCGAGCCCAAACCCGAATATCTTCAACCCTAACCCAACCCATTAACGGGTTTACCCGATCGGGTTCAGGTTTAGCCCGCCCGAGTTGCACCCCTAATTCCAGGGCTCAAGTCTACAAAGTTGGAGAAGTGTACGCACTGCTAGCTGGGAAGCAAAATAGGGTGTCTTCCAAAGTCACCCAAGTTCAAGGAATGTAATGCCCATATCTCGTATTACGTATTTGGAATACGCGTACGTATTTTGACCCGTATTGTATGTCTCTCTACTTGATTTATTTTGGCATTTCATTGATGGGTTTATCTTGGTTCGGTTCGGCTTGTTGGCTTGGTTCGGTTTTGTTGGAGAACCAACCCACCTACCTACCACCAACATCCCCATTTAATAGCCCCTCTTCTTTCTCTCTCCTCATTACTCTTCTTCTTCTCCACCATTAACTTCTCACCAACCTGTGAGAGAGAGTGGAGAGCTTAGGCAAGTGCAACTTGCTTCAAGGAGGAACTAAAGATTTATTGTTCCATTTTCTTTCTTGCAACATTCTAAAGCACTTTAGTACTTGCATTTCTAATTTCCATGGCTCATCGCTTGTAGATCTAAGTTTATTTTATTTTGGATTTTTTTGATTTTGATCTATTTAACATTGTTATTTCCAAGTTTTGATGGTTTTATGTTGTAGAATTTCGTTCTACCCCATTTTGACCTATGGAAGTTCGGATTTGGACTCTGGATGAAGGTTTCATGAAGCTTGGAAGCCATGGTTGCTTGGTTATTCTTCTCGGAATAATGGAGAAGAAGAACAGGATCCAGCCGCATGGACCTGACCGTATGACAATTTTACACGGCAAGTCACTCCCTAGCCGCATACGATTCCCCAGCCGCATGATAATCCGGTCGCATATGACTCATCTGAACTTAGCCGCATGCGGCTGACTCTTTCCAGCCGCATGTGCACCCATCCCTCTAGCCGCATGCACATTCATTTATCCACTTGCATATGCCCTTACTTACTTCCAGCCGCATATGGACCCGCTCCCCGTGAGCCGCATGGATCCACATCTCCGCCAGCCGCATAGGCCTTCTCCCTGGCCGCATGGGACTTAGTTCGTTCCCAGCCGCATAGGCTCCATTCCCTCTGAGCCGCATGAGAACCCTATTTCCCGGAGCCGCATGAACCTATCTTTCGCCAGCCGTACAAGGCCCCTCATTCCCAGCCGCATAGCTCTTGTCCCCTTTTTAGCCGCATGAACTCGAAATTTGGGCCGCATGAACCCACTTCGACTCAGCCGTATGGACTCATTTCTTTGAGCCGCATAGTTCCCCCCCCCCGTGCATCGCCTGGTTATTTAATATTATTATTGCTATTATGCTCATGCCTTGTAACACTCAGTATATCTTGGGTCTCTTGATTTAATGCCTGAACTATACTACCCTACACTTCTAACCCAAACACGGCAGTGACCCGTAGTGGTGTACTCTTGACAAGTAACCTGACATGATAGTGGCCCGCCGTGGCACACTCCTGAAAAGTAACCTCACATGATATATCTCGAATTGCTGTTGCGACGGCTAGCATGACCTGACATGACAAGTATGAATGACATGGACACCATGGGCGATTCTGCTTGTACAAATGAACCAGTCTTGTCTTGCATCATGTTTAGGATGGGACTCCTGAGTACCACGGTCAGGAGTACCTACTGAAATGGACTAAGACTAATAACTAGAATAACACAGTAGTCATGAAGAGATTTCCCAGCTACAGGCAATCCCGTTACCTGGGCGCGCCTGGGATCTGTAGCCTGCCGTCGAGTAGGGCACATTTCCAGCACACTGTCATGTGTTGCACCCTTCAAGCTACTTAAGGGTACATGCGTTTCCTGGACGATGTACTCACTTGAATTCAACCCTAAATATTCGACCTGGGTAACTTGATGGTATGCAGGGCTTGTGGCTGTGGAATAATCTCGCTGCATCTTGTTAGTAACTATGCCTGTGATAACCCTAGTTAGTTAAAGTATCAAGCCGTACTTATTGTTTGGCTATGATTGTTGAATGAGGAATGATCAGTCTAGTCTTGTCTTGATCCTGTACAAGATTGTTACAGGTCTTGATTTTCTTTATTATCTTGCCGATAAATAGGAGAAACTAAGTTCTGTTCAGATGAAGGGTTATAATCCCTGTCCTTGTTTGGTTTAAGGATTGTAACCTGGTTATCTGAATGGTTCCATGGTTATCTTACCGTATATCCTCGTGATGCTATATCTCTCTATTTTTACTATATTATTATGATCTTCTGTGCTAATTGCTGGTTTTAGTTCCTAAGTGAAGCTTTCTTTGTGGCACTTGCTCTTTCTTGGATCTGACCCAGCTGGTTTTGTATGGCCAGATTCCGGAGCAGCTCCAGAGGATCTACCGGTTTTCCAGCCAGATGGTGACTACTAGACGGAATCCTGGCAACGAGTGGGTTATTTTTGGCTCTTCCACTTTATTGTAAAAATATTCTTTGAGGCGTTTAGCCGCCGAGCAAGTGTTAGCTCGTGTATATTTTACTTACTGTCTGCCTACGGGCTGTAACATGATTGACAATCCTAGGGTTGATCATGTATGACTGAAATACTTGCTAGTCCTCACATTTTGTAACGACTAGCTTCATGATCAGCTGAATATGTAATGTTTGGGACGCCTTACTATTGTATATTTGGTAATCTTACATCTTATAACATTTATTTGCTTGCTTGTGATTGAGACACGGCTTGTTCTTGACCATAGAAGACTGATGGATTGTAGTTAAACCCTCATATATCTTGACATCCGTGATCGTATAGGTGGATTCCATTTCATTATACGTAGCTGGCTATGTCTGCCCCCGCTCTCCAGTATTCTGGTTCTGGGACGTGACATGGTTTAAGTGGTGGCCTATGCAGGTCTTATAAATCAAGATATGTTAGGGTTTACCAAATAAATGTCTCAATCAGCACTCGCCCTTGATCTTTGTTCGTATCCTCTGAATCCCTGAAATTCTTGTCCTGATCGCATGCTTGTATCGTTGATCTGTCCTGGTCCTTCCTTATTGTTCCATATGTCGTCTTCTTCAGCAATACTGTTCCTGGCCCTGCCGATCGGCAAGGCGAAGCACCTCCCGTGGACCAGCAGCAACCTGAAGATCAGGCCCAGCACTCAGGAGCAGCCTCCCGGGTCATGCCACTCGGAGATCCAGAACCCCTGGTACAGCCAGCCCAGCCCGTAGGACAGGATGATGGAGCCTTGGTGGGACTTATCATGGAGTTGCTTGTATCGCAGGATCGTCGAGGAGACGCCTTACGTCAGGCAGTGGCAGATGCTCTGGCAGAGGTAGACATCTTAGGAACAATGCCGCAAACAGTAACTGGACCGAAGGTTGAAATCGATCTCACGGCCAGATGAATCAGTCGTCAGTCCCAGTCCCGACAGCTAGGGCTTTGACCATTAGAGCTCCGAGAAGGACCGCTTCAGTAACATCGGTTCAATATTCAACCCCGACGTATCCTCAGCAGCAGAAGCAGAAGCAGTCTTCCCCCATGGGCTGCTCTTATTGTGGAAAGCCTGGACATATTGTTTCAGAGTGTTACAAGGCTCGAGGATTGTGTTTGCTTTGTAGAGCGCCGGACCACAAGGTAGGGTCCTGTCCGAATAGGGCCAGTTCATCATCGGCCTAGACTAGTCCCTCGGTAAGGGGACCAGCACCAGTGCAGCAGCAGCAACAGTACCAGCCTCCGAGGCCATTGCCGCCTCCGGCATAAGTCTTCCAACAGCAGAGACGCCAGCAGTATGCCTTGGTCCAAGCTCAGATTCAGAACCGGCAGAGAGGTTTCTAGCAAGATGTTTTTCCTCTTCCTCATGCCTTCAAATTCCTTACTTGCATAATTGATTGTTTGATTGATTGCTTAATATAGCTTGTCCTTGCCACTCTAGCCTCTTGATTAAATTCCGAGGACGAAATTCTTTTAAGGTAGGTAGAGTTGTAATACCCATATCTCGTATTACGTATTTGGAATACGTGTACGTATTTTGACCCATATTGCATGTCTCCCTGCTTGATTTATTTTGGCATTTCAATGGATTTATCTTGGTTCGGTTCGGCTTGTTGGCTTGGTTCGATTTTGTTGGAGAACCAACCCACCTACCTACCACCAACATCCCCATTTATTAGCCTTTCTCCTTTCTCTCTCCTCATTACTCTTCTTATTCCCCACCATTAACTCCTCACCAACCTGTGAGAGAGAGTGGAGAGCTTAGGCAAGTGCATCTTGCTTCATGGAGGAACTCAAGATTTATTGTTCCATTTTCTTCCTTGTAATATTCTAAAGCACTTTAGTACTTGGCATTTCTAATTTCCATGGCTCATTGCTTGTAGATCTAAGTTTATTTTATTTTCAGATTTCTTGGATTTTGATCTATTTAATATTGTTATTTCCAAGTTTTGATGGTTCCATGTTGTAGAGAATTTTTCTACCCCATTTTAACCTATGAAAGTTCAGATTTGGACTCTGGATGAAGGTTTCATGAAGCTTGGAAGCCATGGTTGCTTGGTTCTTCTCCTCGGAATAATGGAGAAGAAGAACAGGATCCAGCCGCATGGACCTGACCGCATGACAATTTCATGCGGCAAGTCACTCCCTAGCCGCATATGATTCCCCAGCTGCATGATAATCTGGCCGCATATGATTCATCTGAACTTAGCCGCATGCGGCTGACTCTTCCCAACTGTATGTGCACCCGTCCCTCTAGCCGCATGCACATTCATTTCTCCAGCCACATATGCCCCTACTTACTTCCAGCCGCATATGGACCCGCTCCCGCGAGCCGTATGGATCCACATCCCCGCCAGCTGCATAGGTCTTCCCCCTGGCCGCATGGGACTTAGTTCGTTCCCAGCCGCATAGGCTCCATTCCCTCTGAGCCGCATGAGAATCCTATTTCCCGGAGCTGCATGAATCTATCTTTCGCCAGCCGCACAAGGCCCCTCATTCCCAGCCGCATAGCTCTGTCCCCTTTTTAGCCGCATGAACTCGAAATTCTGGGCCGCATGAACCCACTTTGACTCAGCCGCATGGACTCATTTCTTTGAGCCATATGGTTTCCCCCCGTGCCTCGCCTGGTTATTTAATATTATTATTGCTATTATGCTCATGCCTTGTAACACTCAGTATAACTTGGGTCTCTTGATTTAATGCCTGAACTATGCTACCCTGCACTTCTAACCCAAACACGGCAGTGCCCCGTAGTGGTGCACTTGACAAGTAACCTGACATGATAGTGGCCTACCGTGGCACACTCCTGACAAGTAACCTGACAAGATATATCTCGAATTGCTGTTGCGACGGCTAGCATGACCTGACTGACAAGTATGAATGATATGGACACCGTGGGCGATTGTGCTTGTACAAATGAACCAGTCTTGTCTTGCATGTTTAGGATGGGACTCCTGAGTACCACGATCAGGAGTACCTACTGAAATGGACTAAGGCTAATAACTAGAATAACACAGTAGTCATGAAGAGATTTCCCAGCTACAGGCAATCCCGTTACCTGGCGCGCCTGGGATCTGTAGCCTGCCGTCGAGTAGGGCACATTTCCAGCACACTGTCATGTGTTGCACCCTTCAAGCTACTTAAGGGTACATGCGTTTCCTGGACGATGTACCCACCTGAATTCAACCCTAAATATTCGACCTGGATAACCTGGATGGTCTGCAGGGCTTGTGGCTGTGGAATAATCTCGCTGCATCTTGTTAGTAACTAGGCCTGTGATAACACTAATTAGTTAAAGTATCAAGCCGTACTTATTGTTTGGCCGTAATTATTGAATGAGGATTGATCAATCTTGTCTTGTCTTGATCCTGTACAAGATTGTTACAGGTCTTAATTTTTTATATTATCTTACCGATAAATGGGAGAAACTAAGTTCTGTTCAGATGAAGGGTTACAATCCCGGTCCTTGTTTGGTTTAAGGATTATAACCTGGTTATCTGAATGGTTCCATGGTTATCTTATCGTATATCCTTGTGATGCTGTATCTCTCCAGTTTTACTATATTATTATGATCTTCTGTGCTAATTGCTGGTTTTAGTTCCTAAGTGAAGCTTCCTTTGTGGCACTTGCTCTTTCTGGGATCTGACCCAGCTGGTTTTCTATGGCCAGATTCTGGAGCAGCTCCAGAGGATCTACCGGTTTTTCAGCCAGATGGTGACCACTAGATGGAATCTTGGCAACGAGTGGGTTATTTTTGGCTCTCCCACTTTGTTGTAAAATATTCTTTGAGGCGTTTAGCCGCCGAGCAAGTGTTAGCTCGTGTACATTTTTACTTACTGCCTACGGGCTGTAACATGATTGACAATCCTAGGGTTGATCATGTATGACTGAAACTCTTGCTAGTCCTCACATTTTGTAACGACTAGCTTCATGATCAGCTGAATATGTAATGTTTGGGACGCATTACTATTGTATGTTTGGTGATCTTACATCTTGTAACATTTATTTGCTTGCTTGTGATTGAGACACTAGGCTTGTTCTTGACCATAGGAGACTGATGGATTGTAGTTAAACCCTCATATATCTAGACAGCCGTGACCGTATAGTGAGGTGGATTCCATTTCATTATACGTAGCTGGCTATGTCTGCCCCCGCTCTCCAGTATTCTGGTTCTGGGGCGTGACAAGGAAGCCGGCGTTGCTCAAGTTGATTCACTCGGATGTCTGCGGTCCTATGAAGGTAAAATCTATTGGTGGTGTATTTTACTTTGTAACTTTTATTGATGACTATTCCAGGAAGGTTTGGGTCTATGCTTTAAAGACCAAGGATCTGGTGTTGCCTACTTTTAAAGATTTCAGGCCTCTGTTGAAAGAGAGACGGGCAAGAAGAGTTATTGTGTGTTCGGTCCGACAACGGCGGCGATATATTGGTCCCTTTGATGCTTATTACAGAGAGCAAGGGATACGACACCAGAAGACTCCGCCCAAGACACCTCAGCTCAATGGTGTAGCGGAGAGCATGAACAGGACACTGATGGAGAGGGTACGGTGTTTGCTGTCAGAAACAAACTTGCCGGGCAGTTATTGGGGTGAGGCTCTTCTCACAACTGCTTATGTTATTAATTTATCTCCTAGTGCTCCTTTGCAGGGTGATGTGCCTGACAAAGTTTGGTACGACAAAATGCCGTCATACAATCATCTACTAGTGTTTGGCTGTAAGGCCTTCGTGCATGTACCGAAGGACGAGAGGTCCAAACTTGAGCCGAAGACGAGACGATGCGTCTTTGTCGGCTACGGTCGGGATGAGTTTGGCTATAAACTCTATGACCCAGTGGAAAGAAAGCTCTATAGAAGCAGGGACGTGGTATTCGTCAAGGATCAGACCAGTACATGGAGTTGCTCCCAACCTTGATTATCAGCCTGCTGATGGTGGTCACGGTGTCCCTGTCACGACCCGCATCCGGATTTCGGATACGAGACGTGTCCAAGCCAGCCTATGACGCAGAGTCGGCGGTAGAACGCTGTCAAGCCCGCAAGAAATAAATGCTCAAAATACAATATTTGTAGCTCATTCGCAATTCTAAATTTATTACAACATTTACAAGATTTATAATGAAAGAAAATACAAGATTTACAATTAATGAATCTGATACAATGCTTTCTTTTCTAGGTTGTCTTCAGCATACCCAAGTCTTTCCCAGTGGTAAGAGTGATAGCGGCTAAACCTGAAAAATGTTGGTTTCCAGTCAGGAATGGAACAGTACACAAACCGACGGCAATGCAAAACATAATAGAATCAACAAGACATGAAAATAGCATATGGAATATGAAAGCTAGTAAGGACACTGATGACATAGCACGATAGAGAAGTAAACAAGGAAAAACTAATAAAAGACATCTATCTAGGTGGTGTGAAATATCTGTTTCGACATGTGAACGGCTATGGGGTAAATCAGGCTCACTGCACGTGTCGTGTGCAGCGGCTATCATTCACGAGAGACACTGGGATAGTTCTGGGTAGTCCACATGTTTACTAAGATATTTCCCCTCCTGACTACTCCGTGTGACGAGCGTGCCAACAAGCAGCAAGATATATGTATAGACATGAAATAAAAAGACTACTATGAATCGGAAAGCAATCAGAAAGTGCACTTGCCTGAGGTCTTAGCTGGAGAAACCAAAATACCATACCACTCAATGAGCCACAATCAGTCAACACATGTAGAAGTCTCTGGATGCTGAATAAATAATCGTACCAACGTTCTCAGAATAGTCAAATTAGCTAGGATTGCCTGTCCTTAAGTCCAATTCTGGACACAGAGGCAAAACGGTAATTTTGGGCAAAAATGATATCCGTCGTTGGACCCGCTTTACCGAAAAGCGTGCCAGAGTCAACGGTCTCTAAAGTCATCAAAATACATGTCTACGGATCCGGTTTTTCTATACGAACCCAACCGTATGTCCAAAGTTGGATTCCGGCGGGTCGTGCACAAAATCACACGTTGAGTCGGACCTGGACCAGCAAAACGACAATTTTGTCAACAGTCTCAGAATCGGACCAAACTTTGCATACAGACCAAAAAAACGATACGGTCCTGTTGGCGTAAGTTTCGTCTCGATCTGACGAACGTGCATAAAGTAATTGAGAAATTTGCAACGTGCACGATACGGTGAATTTTGACGGATACGCATCAATTTCGTCGTGCACACGCGACCAATTTGAATTCCGTCAAAGCCCACACGACCACGAAGCCGTTACGCAGCTTTCGATGTCTTTGGTACACGACTACGTCGCCCGGAATGGCGGGACGTGCGTCGTGTGGAGCATTTTCGGGGTTTCGAAAATAGGTTTTTGTCGGTATTCGGGATCAGTTTTCTCAGCTTATAGTCAATAATTTTTGAAACTACAAAAAGGGTTCTGGAGTGGTACAGGTGGTCTAGAGGTTTGTTCAGGTAGAATGTTTAAAGTGATAACAGGTCAACCAGAATCGGACCTCGAACTGGGGTTCAAAACTTGTTCTATACTATGTTTTCAGGTATGTTTTCCTTCGACTTGTGTCGAATTTCTGATCGACCCATTACGTTTTATCCAAATCCTTTTGAAGGGATTCGTGGGGGGTCATGTAGGCTGCAAGCTAGATTGATATAACGAAAAATGATCGCAAATTAGAGGAGAACAATACCTCGAAATAGGGTATACTCGACTGATTGTAATTGCTGCTGCCCCTGGCTTCCATGTGCGGCTTGCTGTTGCTGTGCGCGCGCGCGGCCTGCTCCGGCCTGGTGCGGCGGCGCACGGCCGCTGGGGGGTCGCCCATGGCTGGGGTGCGTGTGCAGCAGCAGGGTGTCGGCGGTGATTAGGGTTTTCCGAGTCTACTCTCGACCCCTCCGTTCTGCTATGTAACATGCGGATGGGGCATCGGCTATTTGGTGAAGGAAGCCATTTGGGCTGGGCTGGGCCCTGGGTTTGGGTCGGTTTATGGGGACTGTGGTTGTTGGGTTGCTGCTTATTGTTTGGTTCAGCTGGCTGGCCCACTCTACTTGTTGGGCTGGCTTCTCATTCTTTTATTTCTAACTATATACTATATATATATTTTATATATATATATATATATATCTATATATTATATTATAAGTGTCTATGTTCATATATATGTAATATTTTATACACATATATACATAATATTTATTATACCCACTTATACGTATATTTATATTACATAAGCATGCAAATATATTTAACATATATTTATATTCATACACCTTCAGACTTATATATATATACCTATATATATACATATTCATACGTATATGATTATATAACTCTATATATACCTATATACACTCACACATGAATATATATATACACATATTTCTTTCGATAATTAATAAAATGATAATAATTAATAGTAATAATTAAAATTTTATATTTAATAACCACATTAATAATAATAATAGTAAGAAAAATAAGAATAATAACAAAATTTAATAAACTAATAATGGATACTATCATGCACAGTCTAAATATCCTGAAAACGTACAAGACCTATTTTATACAATTATCATTGAATATAAACTAATAATATTATTTATAATATTTAATTAAGAGTACTTAAAATATTCGTTGTATCATTAAAATAGAATATGACACCATCATACCAAAATACATCGACACGAATGTCATTGGACGTCCCGCATGACTACATAGGCTTGGGCTTGGTACGGGTCCAGTCCGGCTGGTTCGGTACAACCGGGTCGCTACGAAGTCAATAAATTTAATAATAAAATAATTAAACTATTTATAATGGCCATGCCATAACTTGGTCTGGTTTTCTTAGTTTGGACATCACTATGGCTCGGCCTTCCCCTACCATGACTAAACACTAGTCAAAGCACGCCACTGAGCTATCCGTGCCCTGATTCCTAGTCACCTTGTACTCCAATTCTCAACTATGGCTAAAATCATCTACCATAATAATTAACTATTTAATTATTTATAAAAATTCTAAAATCACTATTTAAATCAAATAAATAATAAAAAATATTTTTAAAAATTTTTGGGAATGGAGGCTACAAATCTACTCACCTTAAAAATAATTTCGTCCTCGAAATTCTAATCCATAACTATTTCTTATGATTCAATAAGAAGTCTACCGGAACCTTAATCTCCTTAAATTTTAATTTCTCAAAAATGGTTGTATTCTTCTTCTAGCCATACAGCCTCCAGGACTTCTACCCACCTTTGGTCACACTAATCCTCAAACTAAAATCTCAAAATCTTCTAACTGGTTGCTAACAACCTACCAACAAATACCTAGGCATATGGTATCTATAATCCTCTCGTATCTATCAAGTAACCCAAAAATTAATAAACAACAATTTTACACAAGTAGATTAAGGAAATATGATTATACGTCACTCTGAAATAGGAAAGTCATGAAAAAAAATAATCAAGAATAAATATAAAATTTTAAGAGCGGTAGAAAGTATCCAAGGATACAGATAGAAAGAGTGTTTACGAACCTATAGTCTTATTCGCTAGATTGGGCTACTCTAGTCTAGTCATTGACTCAATCAAAAAAACCTTCGCTTCTTAGAGGGGCTTGTAATCCACGGACTATGGAAAATCCGATCTCGAATTTAATCTAAACAAGGTTCCTAAAATAGAACGGAATTTGGGAAATCGAGATTGCAATCGTTTCCATGGTCATTTAAACACATGAGCAAGGGTATAAATGCAACACAAGATCGTATCTCGACTTCCAGGTAGATGGAATAAGGGTTACGAATGACTTCACATCCTAAGAGGTGGAGGCTACATCGTGGGTATAAGGACCTATTCCAAATAGTTCGGTTTATAGTCTGAGTATGGTAACATGCATGGATGGGTTCTACTGGTCTTAATGGGTTCTTATTCGGACATCACCCGTTGGTTGGATGAACCTTGGATTTTAATCTATATTGAATGAACAAGATCCCAAGATAAGACTGTGTCTACTAGGTTAGGGTAACCTAGAATAGGATTCCTTCCAAGTGGTTGAGCTAGTTGCTAGTCGGGTTGGTTAGCTAGGTCCATAAGCCTGAAGTGCGCCTTCGGTGACTTTTGTGTTTAAGTAGCACAAGAGGCCTCTATCAAGTGGCACACTAGTGGCGTATGCGTAGTGGGCTTCGAGTAGATCACAACCATATATTGGGTCGGATGAATTGAGTCGAGGTTGAGTCTCTAATTGAGGTCAAAAAGTATACCGGTACTATGGTAAGGGGTGTAGCTAGTCCTTTTAACCTAAAAATTGTAGCACAAAAATAGAATACAAGGGGACAGGTTTGAGTGGGACATGATATACCTAAATGAAAGTGGACTCTTCTAGATCTTACATATGAAACTTGTTGGAAGTTAACAACTGTCCTCGTGCTCCGAATATTAATGACACGGTCGGGGACACAAAATGATCTAAATGAAAAGTGGGCATCCAAGGGCACTAATAATCATCCTAAAGGAAATTATTCTAATCACTGGGCAGTCCTGGTATATCCTAAAATTTTGAAGGCTTGCGGTCTACCTACCTTAGAGGCTAGGATATGGTGGCAAGGTTCCTGTCACTAGGCTGGCCGATGGTAGCTACACTTGCATATACAACCATCATAGTCATGGGGATACTCTGTATCCATCTATCAATTACGAGCTTTCGTCTTTCCAATCAGTGAAGACGAAAACAATATGGCTCATGGAAGATGTCACTGAACACAATTACGTGATTCAAAGGCGGATGTATAATTCAAGAGGAATTGTCAAGGTAGTCGGATGAGATCCTAGAGACCTCTACATCTCAATCCACGTAGGGTAATTAGATGGAGAGCGAACCAAATGCATCATGGTTGATCAGACCGTAATACAATGATTCTGATTAGACAATATATTAACGGGCGTCCCTAATAAACATATGTCTCGAATCAAGCTCGATAAAAGAGTAAGCTTGCAAAAGTAGGCTGTAATAGCAGCATTGGTCAAGATAGTCAAAATATGAATAGGCGAGATTTTTGAAAAGGAGGCACAATAGTTCGAGTTTTGAGAAAGTCAAATCCTTACATGGTGTTCTTGCTTATACAGTCTTCCTACAATCTTACTATCCCTAAAGTCTTGGTCAACTACAGCATAGTTTTAGCAATGTTCTATAACCTATATCCTCAAAATGGTTTCATCTCTATGGGTTGTGCCTTGCAAGTGCGCTGCTGGCTGCAGTGAACCCACATTCTCCACTCTCAAATAATTGACGACAGTGCGCTGCTGTCTAAACTTTATGGGTTAGCTAATATTCTATAACCGTAAAAATTTATGGGCTTCTGGAGATTCAAACAAGTTGACTAAAATGGAGCGTAGGTATTTGTCCTATCAATCACAACATTTAAAATAGAAGATTTAATCATGGAGGAAATAATTAAAGACGAAAGGAATACAAACACTCTAGTATCTATTTCATATACATTTCAATGGTTGAGGGAAAAATTTGCAAATCAATCTTTCTCGAGATTCGTATACGAATAACAGAATCAGAATTTACAAACTAATTCTTTACAACAAAATGGGATTTTAAAACAGACGATTCTAACTTATGATATAAGATTTATATCTAAAATAAGAAAAATGAACAGTTTATCAAAATTAACGCCTTAATTCTAAGCAAGCCTAACATACCAAGCAATTAGTATACCCACATTGGATCATATTGTCATATCAAAAGTAATAATGTACCTATAGAGATCTAGCAAGTATCTAAATTGCATGGCCTATCTAATAACCTTAACTACCCAACGATCAGTTTGAACAAGGGACTCCTAGTCCTAGTCATTATCTTAAATTATTTTAATCCTAGTTTGTGAATGAGCATTTCCTGGACGCAGGCTCGCAATGGTACGACTAACTTAAGTACCATCACGAGTTCGCAATCTTTTGCGAAGACTGACCTGCATGGGCCACCACAAAAACTTGTCACGACCCGCATCCAGCTTTCGGATACGAGACGTGTCCAAGCCAGCCTACGCCGCAGAGTCGACGGTAGAACGCTGTCAAGCCCGCAAGAAATAAATGCTCAAAATACAACATTTGTTGCTCATTCGCAATTCTAAATTTATTACAACATTTACAAGATTTATAATTAAAAAAAATACAAGATTTACAATTAATGAATCTGATACAATGCTTTCTATTTCTAGGTTGTCTTCAACATACCCAAGTCTTTCCCAGTGGTAAGAGTGATAGCGGCTAAACCTAAAAAATGTTAGTTTCCAGTCAGGAATGGAACAAGTACACAAACCAACGGCAATACAAAACACAATAGAATCAACAAGACATGAAAATAGCATATGGAATATGAAAGCTAGTAAGAACACTGATGACATAGCACGATAGAGAAGTAAACAAGGAAAAACTAATAAAAGATATCTATCTAGGTGGTGTGAAATATCTGTTTCGACATGTGAACGACTATGGGGTAAATCAGGCTCACTGTACGTGTCGTATGCAGCGGCTATCATTCACGAGAGTCACTGAGATAGTTCTGGGTAGTCCACATGTTTACTAAGATACTTTCCCTCCCGACTACTCCGTGTGACGAGCGTGTCAATAAGCAGCAAGATATATGTATAGACATGAAATGAAAAGACTACTATGAATCGGAAAGCAATCAGAAAGTGCACTTGCCTGAGGTCCTTAGCTGGAGAAACTAAAATACCATACCACTCAATAAGCCACAATCAGTCAACACATGTAGAAGTCTTTGGATGCTGAAATAAACAGTACCAACATTCTCAGAATAGTCAAATTAGCTAAGATTGTCTGTCCTTAAGTCCAATTCTGGACACAGGGGCAAAACGGTAATTTTGGGCAAAATGATGTCCGCCGTTGGACCTGCCTTGCACCGAAAAGCGTGCCAGAGTCAACGGTCTCTAAAGTCATCAAACTACATGTCTACGGATCTGGTTTTCCGATACGAACCCAACCGTATGTCCAAAGTTGGATTCCGACGGGCCGTGCACAAAATCACCCGTTGAGTCAAACTTGGGGCCCGCAAAACGACGATTTTGTCAACAGTCTCAGAATCGGTCCTGTTGGCGCAAGTTTTGTCTCGATCTGACGAACGTGCACAAAGTAATTAAGAAATTTGCAACGTGCATGATACGATGAATTTCGACGGATACACATCAATTTTGTCGCGCACACGCGACCAATTTGAATTCTGCCAAAGCCCACACGACCACGAAGCCGTTACGCAGCTTTCGATGTCTTCGGTACGCGACCACGTCGCCCGGAATGGCGGGACGCACGTCGTGTGGAGTTTTTTCGGGGTTTCGAAACAGGTTTTTGTCGGTATTCGGGATCAGTTTTCTCCGCTTATAATCAATAATTTTTGAAACTACAAAAAGGGTTCTGGAGTGGTACAGGTGGTCTAGAAGTCTGTTCAGGTAGAATGTTTAAAGTGATAATAGGTCGACCAGAATCGGACCTCGAACTGGGGTTCAAAACTTGTTCTATACTCTGTTTTCAGGTATGTTTTCCTTCGACTTTGAGTCGAATTTCTGATCGACCCATTGCGTTTTATCCAAATCCTTTTGAAGGGATTCGTGGGGGGTCTTGTAGGCTGCAAGCTAGATTCGATATAACGAAAAACGATCGCAATTAGAGGAGAACTATACCTTGAAACAGGGTATACTCGACTGATTGTAATTGCTGCTGCCCCTGGCTTCCATGTACGGCTTGCTGTTGCCTGAGCGCGCGCGGCCTGCTCCGGCCTGGTGCGACGGCGCACGACTGCTGGGTAGGTCGCCCATGGCTGGGGTGCGTGCGCAGCAGGGTGTCGGCGGTGGTTAGGGTTTTCCGAGTCTACTCTCGACCCCTCTCGTTCTGCTATGTAACATGCGGATGGGGCATCGACTATTTGCTGTGAAGGGAAAGCTATTTGGGCTGGGCTGGGCCCTGGGTTTGGGTCGGTTTATGGGGACTATGGTTGTTGGGTTGCTGCTTATTGTTTGGTTCAGCTGGCTGGCCCACTCTACTTGTTGGGCTGGCTTCTCATTCTTTTATTTCTAACTATATACATATATATATATATATATATAAGTGTCTATGTTCATATATATGTATTTCTAACTATATACCTATATACACTCACACATGAATATATATATATACACATATTTCTTTCGATAATTAATAAAATGATAATAACTAATAGTAATAATTAAAATTTTATATTTAATAACCACAGTAATAATAATAATAGTAAGAAAAATAAGAATAATAACAAAATTTAATAAACTAATAATGGATACTATCATGCACAGTCTAAATATCCTGAAAACGTACAAGGACCTATTTTATACAATTATCATTGAATATAAACTAATAATAATATTTTTAATATTTAATTAAGAGTACTTAAAAATATTCATTGTATCATTAAAATAGAATATGACACCATCATACCAAAATACATCGACACGAATGTCATTGGACGTCCCGCATGACTACATGGGCTTGGGCTTGGTAAGGGTCCAGTCCGGCTGGTTCGGTACAACCGGGTCGCTACGAAGTCAATAAATTTAATAATAAAATAATCAAACTATTTATAATGGCCATGCCATAACTTGGTCTGGTTTTCTTAGTTTGGACATCACTATGGCTCGGCCTTCCCCTACCATGACTAAACACTAGTCAAAGCACGCCACTGACCAATCCGTGCCATGATTCCTAGTCACCTTGTACTCCAATTCTTAACTATGGCTAAAATCATCTACCGTAATAATTAACTATTTAATTATTTATAAAAATTCTAAAATCACTATTTAAATCAAATAAATAATAAAAATATTTTAAAAAAAAATTTCTGGGAAGGGAGGCTACAGTCCCGCAGGAGGATGAGCATGCCGGGGAGGCAGTTCCTGAAGAGGAGGAGGCTGTTGGTATACAGCCAGCACCAGTGGCTCCACTGAGAAGGAGCGATAGAGAGCGTCGACCATCTACGAGATACTCATCGGGTGAGTATGTGCTATTGACTGACAAGAGAGAGCCCGAATGTTTTGCAGAGGCTATGGAAGACGAACACAGGCATGAGTGGATGGAGACTATACCGGAGGAGATTAGTTCCTTACATGCCAATTCCACTTATGAGCTGGGGCGGTTGCCAAAGGGTAAGAAGGCTTTGAAGAATCGATGGGTGTTTAGTGTGAAGCAGACGGATGATGCTACTCGCCCTCGATACAAAGCGAGGCTGGTAGTTAAAGGCTACGGTCAGCAAAAAGGCATGGTTTATGATGAGATTTTTTTGGCAGTCATCAAACAGTCGTCTATTCGGGTGGTGCTAGCATTGGCAGCCAGTTTCGACTTGGAGGTCGAGCAGATGGACGTGAAGACGACATTCCTCCACGGTGATCTTGAGGAGGAGTTATACATGGAGCAGCCAGAGGGATTCCGTGAGAAGGGTAAGTCACATTTGGTCTGCCGGTTGAGAAGAGCTTGTATGGTCTGAAGCAGGCTCCGAGGCAGTGGTACAAGAAGTTTGAGTCGTTCATGGGGGAGCATAGTTATGCACGGACGACGTCGGACCATTGCATATTTGTGAGGTACTTTACCGAGGATGATTTTATCATTTTATTGCTCTATGTTGATGACATGCTATTAGTGGGTCGGAATGCCCCTAGGATAGCGGAGTTGAAGCGCCAACTGGGTACAGCTTTCTCTATGAAAGATTTGGGTGCTGCAAAGACTATTATTGGAATGGAGATCGGTCGAGAGAGAGTCCAAGTTGCTACACTTGTCCCAAAAGAAGTACATTCATCGGGTACTTCAGCATTTCGGTATGGACGGGTCGAAGAAGTGAGTTGCCCCCCTTGCGGCCCACTTTAAGTTCACTGAGGAGCTGTGTCCATCTACCGAGGACGAAAAAGAAGATATGGAGCGGGTTCTATATGTCTCAGCTGTGGGAAGTCTTATGTATGCTATGGTGTGTATGAGGCCAGACATCGCTCATGCAGTTGGCACAGTTAGCAGGTACCTTTCAAATCTTGGAAAGGTACATTAGAGTGCGGTCAAGTGGATTCTACGATACCTTCAGGGCACTACTGATTAGAGACTTTCTTTTGGTAGTGACGAGCCGAAGCTGGTTGGGTATACTGACGCTGATATGGCTGGAGATGTAGACACGAGGCGATCGACTTTGGGCTATGTAATAATATTTACTAGAGAAGCAGTATCGTGGCAGTCGCGATTGCAGAAGTGTATTGCCTTATCGACGACAGAGACAGAGTACATTACGGCGACAGAGGCTTGCAAGGAGTCGCTGTGGTTGAGAAAGCTGTTGCAGGAAATAGGGCTAAAGCAAGAATAGTATACTTTGCTTTGTGATAGCCAGAGTGCCATTCACCTTGTAAAGAACCAGACATTTCATAGTCGGTACAAGCACATTGAAACTCGGTATCATTGGATACGAGATGTAGTTGAGAAGAAGGACGCGATGCTTGAGAAGGTCCATATTGATGATAATAGAGCAGATGTGCTCACGAAGGTTCTACCAAGGGAGAAGTTTGAGTACTGCAGGCGGATCGTCGGGATGACGAGTTCCTCCACTTAGTTGTGAAGGGGGAGATTTGTTGGAGTGGATGGGGTTCCCAACCTATGTGGAGAATATCACGGAGAGCGATGAGCGCCATCCGTGTGTCGGAGAAGCTCGGGGAGTGCATGGATCCTATTTTGGAACATATATAGTAAGGAAATATATGATTGAATTTCCATATTTACTTTGATCATATATTTATGATTGGACCCTTCATATAGTAGCTTTCCATATAATTGGACTTCCAATTATGGCAAGCCAATTATGATTGGATTTCCATTAAATATAAGATTGATGCATATTGGAAGTTTTCATATATATTGGCCTTCCATGTATGGATTACCAAGGGCTTATAAAAGGGTGATGCATACTAGTTGGAAAATCATCTCAAAAACAAGAGTGCTTACAATCTTTGAGAGAGAGAGAGAGAGAGAGAGAGAGAGAGGATTAAGGACTATTGTGAAGGAGAGATTGCTTCGAATAATTTTTGGCATATCTTATTTTTCGGAGTCCGCAATCAAAAAATTTCTTCTTTCAAGTGAGTTGTGGTGATCCGTGTTAGATCGGGAGGAGCTTGTAGAGGGTGTATTCTCTTTATTCCATTAGTGAAGGTTCTTCAGGATTGGACTCCGATCGTCCCGTAGTTTTTTTTGCAAGAATTTTCCACGTCAAAAATCTTTGTGTCTGCGATTGTGTTTGGCATTTTTGGTTTGTGTGCTTTTTCTCGGTTCTCTCGTAGGACTTTCTGGTTTGGGGAAACGGTTTTCGTGCTTCGTTCCTAACAGTAATTGCTCTGCAAAAGAGACCTATTCCGTTCCTTCGAGATTGGGAACGAGGAGACCTGGGATGGCATCAGACTCCAAGTATTGTCGAGCGAAGAATCCATCGCAATGCCCTTTGCGCTCCCAGAGGCTTCAGAAAAGAATCTATGCTCATCTGCCTCGGCTTTGGTTACATAAGGGTTATTGAAATCTCGGGTTACAACATCGTAGGAATTGTTTTCCAGGCCGGAGCGAATGCCTGTAGCATCGCCGGCTAGGGAGCTTATCGAAAACCCCTGGAAGCTGCCCGTGGTGGCGGCGGGGGAGACATAGGCGGTGGAGGTTGAGGAGGAGGAGGAATGGGGTGGTTGGGGGAGGAGGGGGGCTGCTGTGCTTCCACAGGCTTTCTTGAACGGTTGCGGCCGCGGTGCATGTGCCGCTCGCAGTACTTCGAGTCGGGGTACGCGTCCTTCGAGCACCGCCACTTCTTGTCGTCGGTACGGCGGCACCGGCCAGGCTCAGGGTCCAGCTTCTTTCCGTAGAGGGAGCAGTAGCCCAGAGCTGGGTGGTGGTAGAATCTGGACGCCATTGCTTCGAAGCTCCTCCGGATGGGCACCAGCAGCTCCTGCGAGACCGGGATCCCCGCCATCATGTACTTGAAGATCAGCGCCTGGTGCTCCAGCTCCTGCCACTGCGAAGCCGTGAATGGCGTCGAGTTCATTATGCTCTCTCTCTCCCCCTCTCCAGCAAAAAAATATTTTTTCAAAAAAGTAGGGACCGATACAGAGTTTTCCACCACCCAGCTCAGACCAGGGGAGGAGGAGAGAAGGGGTACGGCCACCGGGAGGCGAGAGTGAGAGGAGGGGCTTCGCCATTTCTGGCTTCGGGGACCTATGCGGAAGTTTTTTTTAGCAGGAGGAGAGTAGGAGGACTGGAACAGAATATTTTATTATTATGGCGGACTTGTTTCTAATTTTCTCAGGTTTTTGGGTGATATATATATATATATATATATATATATATATATATATATATATATATATATATATATATATATATATATATATATATATATATAATCTACTACCAACCCGAACACCCTAAATCCTTGCAATTTCTACCCTCTAGGGCCTAGACACGTATCCCACACGAGTAATCCAACTCGTGCACGCGAGCAAAAACGAGAAACGAGGTCCAAATGGCCATTTTGGCGACACCGGGGTGTCCGATTCACGATACCGCACGATACTGGCACCAAACCTATCCGGATTCGACCCAAATTTTATCCACGAGTCCTAAATAATGATTAGAACCTATTCTAGGTGCTAACTTACCAATTCTAGTATCGGTACAAAAAGTCACCCGTGTGTTGGAACCTGAAAACCTCAAAAACGTCCATTTTTACGATTTCTCGCGAAATGACCACACGTATCCAAATGTGGACACGTACCTAGCCTCCTCTCACCCAAACTAACCTAATTAGGTCTCACTATGTAACACCCACTTTTCTAAATGAGGGTAATTTTGAACTTTTGTACAAGTTTCTTATTTAATAATAAAATTTATGATTTATGGGGATTTTTAATTAATTTAATACTGTTTAAAATTTGTGAATTATAATTTTGTTGTGTTAGCTAATGAACCCTAGAATTATTGAGCCTAGAGACTAACCATGTGTAACAGTATACTGAAAAAGCAATGCTTTGAGTATAAGTGGGAGATTGTTAGGGTTATATACTAAAAGCATCACTTTTTTAGTAATCTTATTTCCTTAAATTTTGAATGAGAATCATATGGGCAAATGTTTGCATATTGTATTTGTTGCAAGTGTTAATGCAAATGTATGATATTCTATATTATAGATAATATGGTGTGTGGTGTCACACAGAAGATCATATTATCAGTTCCCTATGGAGTATATAAATAGTTCACAACCTAGATGGACTTGGACAATCTATTGGAAAGGTTATAGTGTAATCTGGTATTAGTCTATCTTGACTATAGGTTTACACTAGTACACTTTGTATGTATTGAACATGACCACTTGAGGTTGTTCTCTTTGTACTGACTACATAAGAGAACAAACACCTCTATTATTATGGATGCTTGTGCTCTTAACTCGGATATAATAATGGACATGTATATGCAGTGTGCATTATTTTGACTCGTAAAAGAGTGAGATTCATTATGGATCAACAACCTCTATGAATTGGGTAATAACATTATATGTATGATGGGCTGTTGATTATAAATGGAATCCATGTCCCGATACATCGGGTTGATGATGTCCCCTTAAGGAGCTCATAAGGATTGTAATGTAAACCCTGCAGGTGGATTATGTCTGACATGACAAATAAAGTTGAGCGGTACTACTTAAGGATAAAAGATGTCGAATCAATATAGTTGTCAGTAACTTAATTTGATCGACGGACATACGATATCTTAACATGGGGAGCCAAACGAGCAAATAATAAAAGGAGCCCACAAACATAATTTGGGATTAGAGAGATAGTGCAACAATAGCTCATTAGTGGACCGAGCTATTGTTAATGGGCCTGGATTGTGTGTTCGGGCTGAACACGGGATATCCAAATCCGTTAGGAGGCCTAACCCTAATTTCTCCTCATGGTCCCTGCAGTAGCCTATATATATCCTCTATTCTCTGGCCGCCATATTACCGATCAGAAATCTGAAACTTTTTCTAAATTCGTGATTCACGTAAGAAGAGAAAGAGAGGGCTGCCAAGGAGAAGAAAAGGTTGGGAGATCGTCGCCCACACGACGTCCAACTCGAGGAAGGAATACGTGCAGAAGATCTTAGGGTCGTCTGCTCGAGATTGCCAAGAATTACTTATCTCCTTTCCATCGTAGGTATAATTCGTGAACCCTAGTTTCCGCCTATGAAGGGTTAGAACACGTATTAGATCTGTTTAACTTTCTATCGATCAATACGCACACCAAAGGAAGGGTCCTGGGAATCTCCAGTTCCATCAATTGGTATCAGAGCCACTTTGGATCTACGTATTGATTGATACGTCCATGTTGTCCAATAAAACCTGCGCTGTGTAATAGTCGGTAGATGTAGATCTGTTCTAACTCGGTTTTGCAGGTATCTTAGATCCAACTATTATGGTCCAATGAATGTTTTTGATTGTATTGTTTAAACCACGGACATGTCATGGATGTTGTTGTTGCTATGGATGTAATTAAAATTACGAGGGTTGATCGTGCTTATTATTTTAATTTTGCAATCTAGATTATGTGTGAACTCCTTCGAGAGGCATAGGATTGATGTAATTTTAATTATTTTTGATCAATCATGATGGCAGTGGTGGCTGTTTCTGACGTCGGACGAGATGCTGGTTTTAAGCAGTCCAGAGGCAGACAGATGATTTTTGATGAAGGAATCGACAGCCAAAACCTTTAAAAAAAATTGCGTAGCGCCAAATTTTTGATTCGGATAGTTGAGGACGGAGCAGCAAAGATGACCATAATAGTTGGATATTTTCTCTTATTTTTGTCATTTTACTTTTTCTGATTATGCATGTTTATTATTGTGTGGTTGTTTTTTTTGAAAAACCAAGCCTACATTAATAATGGACGACATGGACATAATATCAAGTAGTAGAAAAACCCACATTGTTAAATAACTAAGTGGGAGAGGATATTTATTTAGTTTAAATCCTATGGTCTCCATTACTGGTTTGTAGGTGATGTAATTATACTTGCATGTTGGCTATAGTGCTTTCCTCCATATCGGATGAGTATAATTATGGATCACAGTACAAACTTCCTTAGGGATAATTGTAGAAAGTTACCTAGTATGTGTTCACTTCTCCATCTGAAGGAACTCATTACAAGGTAATGGACTTAGTATTAAGTAATGGTATACACTTAGATACAAATAATGGTATCCTCTCCATCGGAGTCACTGCTATTATTTGTATGACCAGAGCAAGACCAGCATATTAATTTTATTTGTCATAAAGTTATGTTGACATGATAGTAAAATTAATAAGAAAAACCTACTTGAATAAAGTTGAATTTGTATACGTCCACACTATCGTGGCATGCTAAATTCATGGTGTTCAAGGTGTTGGTGAATTTCTTATTATTGTTTTGAGGGAATCAATATTTAGTTAATTCAAAAAGTTTTTTTGCCCTACATAATTTTATTTATGTGATTCTCTTGATTTCAAAAATGGGTTCTTTCAGCCCACTTATGGTGATTCTTAAAGAAAACAAGCTTACTGGACCTAATTATATTAAATGGAAACGTAATTTGGATATTGTTCTGACTGCTGAGGAGTACAAATATGTACTTGTTAAGGAATGCCCACCTAAGCCTGATGCTAACTCTGATGAAGAGGTCAAAAGGCTTATAAAAAGTGGAAAAAGGCAGATGAGATGGCGCGGTGTTATATTCTGGCATCTATGTCAAATGTACTGCAACATCAACATCAGGCCATGGCCACTGCTTATGACATGATTTATAACCTCAAGGAACTCTTCGGACATCAGAGTAGAGCATCTAGGCAGTTTGCTATGAAATGTTTGATGAATACAAAAATGGCTGAGGGTACACCAGTAAGGGATCATGTTCTCAAGATGATGGGTCATTTGAATGAGATAGAGATCCTTGGAGCTGAAATCGATGGGGAATCCAAGGTCGATATCATTCTCGGGACTTTGCCTAAAAGTTTTGACAATTTTTGCCTTAATTATAACATGAACAAAAGGTTGTATAGTTTGGCAGAACTTACAAAAGAGCTACAGGATGCTGAATCTCTCTTTAGGCCGAGTGGTCATGTTTTTGTTTCTGAAAAGGCTTCTACTTCTAAGCCAAAAGGCGGTAAGAAGAAGAATAACATTCAGAAACAGACAAACTCAACAAAGAAGGGCATGGGACCTCAAGGCGCGGTGAAAAAGCCGAAAGGCAAATGTTTCAAGTACAAAGGGTCAGGACATTGGAAGACTGATTATCCACTTCTCAAACAAGGGAACAAAGAAGGTATACCTTATTTACTAGTAGTTAAAACATGTTTAGCGGTGTTATCTACTAGCACCTGGTGTGTAGATACATGAACCACTAATCATGTCTGTAATACATTGTAGGGGTTCCAAGAAACCAGACATCTCAGTGATGGAGTGATATGCTTGTTCATAGGTGATGCTGCAAAAGTATCGATCGTTGTATTAGGAGATGTTACTTTATCTTTTGGTAGAAATAAGTCTTTGACATTGAGAGATTGTCTTTATGCACCTTCACTTAGAAGGAATTTAGTTTCTGTTTCTATGTTAGTTAAGGATGGATATTCAGTTTATTTTAATGACAATATTGTTATTAGAAAGAATAAACATTTTATCCGTTCTGGTGCATTGGTTGATAATTTGTATGTCATTAATCCTATTTCGCCCACAATACAACTTATGGAAATGAATAATATGTCATCTAACTTAAATAAGAGAAAAGAACCTTCTTGTATGAACCAAACATATCTTTGGCACTTGCGATTGGGGCATATTAACCTAAGAAGGATTCAAAGACTGGTTGAAGATAGACCTTTGAGTTCATTGGAAGTAGAGGCACTACCAGTCTGTAAATCCTGCTTGGAAGGTAAAATAACCAAAAGGCCTTTTACGGCAAAGGGGTATAGGGTCAAAGATGTGTTGGAATTGGTTCATTCTGATTTGTGTGGACCCATGACTATCCAAGCTAGAAGTGGCTTTGAATATTTTGTCACATTTATTGATAATTATTTAAGGTAAGGATACATTTATTTGATGTACCGTAAGTCTGAGTGCTTTGAGAAATTCAAAGAGTACAAGACTGAAACGGAGAAATGTCATGGAAAATATATCAAGTCATTACGATCAGATCGTGGTGGCGAGTACCTCTTTGGAGAGTTTAGGGATTATTTATCAAAGGCTGGGATTGCATCCCAATTGACTGCACCTGGAACGCCCCAGCAGAATGGTGTAGCCGAAAGAAGGAATAGAACTCTTATGGAGATGGTTAGATCAATGATGAGTTATTCGAATTTGCCAGATTTCGTTTGGGGATATGCCTTAGAGACTACAGCTTATATTTTAAACTTGGTTCCTTCTAAGTCAGTACCTCTTACTCCCACAGAGCTGTGGATTGGGCGTAAGCCTAGTCTGAAATATGTTCGCATTTGGGGTAGTCCAACACATGTGCTGAATGGGAAAGCAGATAAGTTAGAATCTCGTACAGAAGTAGGCTTGTTTGTAGGCTATCCAAGAGGAACGAAAGGAGGTTTATTTTATAGTCCTAAGGATCAGAAGGTCATTGTTAGTACCAATGCCCGATTCTTTGAGGAAGACTATGTGATGAACCATAAACCCACAAGTAGAGTTGTTCTAGAAGAACTGAGATGTGAGACACCAAGTACTTCAGTACCAACAGTACAAGAGGATGAACCACAAATAACTGTACAACGTGTCACAAATGTTATACCACAACCGATAGTACCTCGTCGTAGTGGGAGGGTTGTGATACAACCTGATAGATATATGTTCTTGGGAGAGTCGTCAGACTTCATCCCTGAGGAACAAGATTATGATCCCTGTACCTATAATGAAGCACTCCAAGATAAAGATGCAGAGTCTTGGCAAAAAGCAATGATATCTGAAATAGAATCTATGGATTCTAATCAGGTCTGGGAGCTTGTAGAACCATCAGTTGGTGTAAAAGCCATTGGATGCAAGTGGGTCTATAAGAGAAAAAGAGGATCAGACGGTAAGGTTGAAACCTTTAATGCTCGGCTTGTAGCAAAAGGTTTTACTCAAAAAGAGGGTATCGATTATGAGGAAACCTTTTCTCCTGTAGCCATGTTAAGTCTATCCGGATTCTTTTATCTATTGCAGCTCATCTCGATTATGAGATTTAGCAAATGGATGTCAAGACAGCTTTACTTAATGGAAGTCTTGAGGAAGACATCTATATGAAGCAACCAGACGGATTCATTGAAAAGGGCTAGAAGCATCTTGTTTGTAAGCTCAAGAAGTCCATTTATGGACTTAAGCAAGCTTCCAGATCTTGGAACATATATTTTGATCAGGTGATAAAATTCTATGGATTTGATCAATGTCAGGATGAATCATGTATATACATAAAGTATGACAGAAACGTGGTGGTGTTCCTAGTACTTTATGTGGATGACATCTTGCTCATTGGAAACAACGTGAATGTGTTATCTGATGTAAGGGTATGGTTATCCAAACAGTTTGATATGAAGGACTTGGGAGAAGAAGGTCACATCCTTGGGATCAAAGTTCTACGAGATCGTAAGAAAAGGATGTTGGGCTTATCCCAAGCTTCCTATATCGATACTGTACTAACTCATTTTAGTATGCAAAATTCTAAGAAAGGTTTCTTACCTTTTAGACATGGAATTGCTCTATCAAAGTAGCAGTATCCGAGGACACCTAAAGAGATAGAGAACATGAAGGCAGTTCCTTTTGCTTTAGCAGTAGGAAGCTTAATGTATGCAATGCTATGTACGAGACCAGACATCTGCTTTGCCGTAGGCATGGTCAGCAGATATCAGTCTAACCCAGGACAAGAGCACTGGACTGCCGTAAAGCATATTTTGAAGTACCTGAAAAGGACTAAAGAGTATATGCTAGTTTACCAGGCAGATAGTTTAGTTTCCTTGGTGTATACAGACTCAAAATTTTAGTCAGATAGGGATTCTAGGAAATCTACCTCAGGTTATGTGTTTACTTTGGGAGGTGGAGCCATTGTGTGGAGGAGTATCAAACAAAAATGTATTGCTGATTCTACCATGGAAGCCGAGTATGTGGCAGCCTCTGAGACAGCCAAAGAAGCGGTTTGGCTCAGAAACTTTCTGTTGGACTTGGATGTGGTACCTAGTTTGCCTAAGTCTATTACACTTTATTGTGATAATAGTGGTGCAGTTGCAAACTCGAAGGAACCACGAGCCCATAAGACTGGCAAACACATTGAGCGCAAGTACCACCTGATACGAGATTTCGTAAAAAAAGGAAAAGTTGCTGTGATCAAGATAGCATCAGCCGACAACCTAGATGATCCCTTTAGAAAGAGCTTACCAGCTAAGGCTTTTGATAGTCATGTTGAGGGAATGGGAGTCAGATATGTAGCATCATGGCTTTAAGTATAAGTAGGAGATTTGTAACAGTATACTGAAAAGCAATGCTTTGAGTATAAGTGGGAGATTGTTAGGGTTATATACTAAAAGCATCACTTTTTTAGTAACCTTATTTCCTTACATTTTGAATGAGAATCATATGGGCAAATATTTGCATATTGTATTTGTTGCAAGTGTTAATGCAAATGTTTGATATACTATATTGTAGATAATATGGTGTGTGGTGTCACACAGAAAATCATATTATCAGTTCCCTATGGAGTATATAAATAGTTCACAACCTAAATGGACTTGGACAATCTATTGGAAAGGTTATAGTGTAATCTGGTATTAGTCTATCTTGACTATAGGTTTACACTAGTACACTTTGTGTGTATTAAATAGGACCACTTGAGGTTGTTCTCTTTGTACTGACTATATAAGAGAACAAATACCTCTGTTATTATGAATGCTTGTGTTCTTAACCCGGATATAATAACGAAAATGTATATGCAATGTGCATTATTTTGACTCATAAAAGAGTGAGATTCATTATGGATCAACAACCTCTATGAATTGGGTAATAACATTGTATGTAAGATGGGTTGTTGATTATAAATGGAATCCATGTCCCGATACATCGGGTTGATGATGTCCCCTGAAGGAGCTCATAAGGATTGTCATGTAAACCCTACAGGTGGATAATATCCGACATGACAAATAAAGTTGAGCGGTACTACTTAAGGATAAAAGATGTCAAATAAATATAGTTGTCAGTAACTTAATTTGATCGACGGACATATGATATCTTAACATGGGGAGCCAAACGAGCATATAATAAAAGGAGCCCACAAACATAATTTGGGATTAGGGAGGTAGTGCAACAATAGCTCATTAGTGGACCGAGCTATTGTTAATGGGCCTGGATTGTGTGTTCGGGCTGAACACGAGATATCCAGATCTGTTAGGAGGCCTAACCCTAATTTCTCCTTATGGTCCCTGCCGTAGCCTATATATATCCTCTATTCTCTGGCTGCCATATTACCGATCAGAAATCTGAAACTTTTTCTAAATTCATGATTCACGTAAGAAGAGAAAGAGAGGGCTGCCAAGGAGAAAAAAAGGTTGGGAGATCGTCGCCCACACGACGTCCAACACGAGGAAGGAATACGTGCAGAAGATCTTAGGGTCGTCCGCTCGAGATTGCCAGGAATTACTTGTCTCCTTTCCGTCGCAAGTATAATTCGTGAACCTTAGTTTCAGCCTATGAAGGGTTAGAACACGTATTAGATCTGTTTAAATTTCTATCAATCAATATGCACACCAAAGAAAGGGTCCTGGGACTGTCCAGTTCCATCACCATGACCATGGGGACCTAACCATGTAATTAGAATGACTATTTACAATATTTTTGACTTGAAGGTATTTTGGTCATTTTGACTTTTTGGTAATTTTGAAATTTTATTAATTAAATATGTGCTATTTATTTAGTTGAAACTTGACCTAGAATCTTAGCCTAATCTAGATTAGCCTTGAGCTTAGAGTCTTGATTAGGATAAACTAGTAAATGACAAGATTAGCTATATCTATATATTTCTGAGTAGGATATTTTCTTCTTAGGATATTTGTAGAAAGAAAGCCTTAGGACTAAATTGAACCAATAGGAGGACTTAAAATTTTGTGGAAAAGCCTTAGCCACCCATCTACATCTAAACCCACTATAGGTAGGTTAGCCTCTTTTCCTTTCATTTTATTCCATCTTGCCTCTTTTCCTTCACAAAGTGTTCTTCCCCAAATTAGAGAGCTTCCTTCTTTGATTTGATCTCCAAATCCTTACATCCCTCCACCAAAACTTCCATCCAACCTTCTCATACTAAAAGGGAGGGTGCTAGCAAAGATTTGGAGCAAAGTGAAAGGAGGAGTGTCCTTTTTGGAAGATCTTCGTGTCGGAGCCGTGTCCTTGGGAGTATCATTGGGATTCCACTCCCAATAGGTAAAACTAATCCTCTAAATTGATATCCTATGCATAGTAGTTAGTTTTGAATCCATAGGATCCACCCCCATGCATGTACCTCATTTAGATTCAAATTTGAGGCCATTTGGAGATCTCTTAAGGATTTTAGATATGTGTCTTGTGTCCTACTTGATATATCCCAAATTATGACACCCCATGTGTATGTATGTATGCTAATAGTTTAAATAGATATTTAAATTCAGTTTTAGAATGGTTAGAGAGTAGATTGATCTTAGTTAGGATGGTTAGAATGAGTTTCATTTGGATACCTATGTTGGTATCCATGTATCTTGACCTACATGTGTTTCTTTTGTACAAAAACAACTTAAATTCATCAACGTTTTTATTAACCAAAGCAATTTAGAAATGTCATAACTTTTAGCTTAGAACTCTGATTAATCTCCCTTTTTTTAAAAGAACCGTATCGAAGTTAGCTTTCCAAATATATATTTTAACAAGCCAAAATTATTCTGGAACTTTCTGTAAAACTATTTGAGTGTCAGCTGTAGCTTTCCTTCCCGGAAATTTTTGAAATATTTTTTTATTTATTTATTTGATTTAAATGGTGATTTTTAGATTTTTATAAATAATTATTTAGTTAATTATTACGGTAGATAATTTTAGCCATGGTTGAGTTTTGAAGTACCAGATGACTAGAAATCATGGGACGGATAGTGCAGTGGCGTGCCTTGACTAGTGTATTAGCCATGCCAAGGAAGACTCAGCCATAAGTGTGTTCTAACTAGAAAAACCAGGCCAAGTTGTGACTTAACCCCTAAAGACATCTTAAATTATTTATTAATTATGTTATTAACTTGTAGGAGACCCGGTTTGTGTTGATTTAGCTCGGACTAGACCCGAACCGAAACCGAGCCCAAGTAACCTTGTAGTGAGACCAAACACGACCATGTAGGCATATTTATGTGTGTACAAATAGTTCCTAAATTATTTTGGGTATTGATGTACATTTTTAATTATTTAGAAATTTGTACAAAAGTTGGCATTTTATTATTAAATATTGTTTTATAATATTTGTACAATTTTTTGGACCCGGATAAAGGTGAATAGTTTAGATTCACAAAACCACCATTTTATTATTTTATTATTTTATGGTGATTAAATAAATATATTTATTACTATTAGATATTATTAATATTGATTATATTTATAATATTGTATTGTTTGTATAGAATTTGTGGTATATTTATATATATTTATATTCATATATATATATATATATATATATATATATATATATATATATATATATATATATATATATATATATATATATATATATATATATATATATATATATATATATATGGAAGCGGATCAAAAGCCCCCCTTAGAAAGCCCCCCAAAAACCCCCCTCACTCTAATCCATAATTTAATGTAAATATTAATGTTAATATTAATATTAATGTTAATATTAACATTAAATACTAAAATTAACATTAAACTTAACATTAAAATTAATATTAACATTAACATTAACACAAACATTAATATTAACATTAACATTAACATTAATATTAAAAAAATTAAAAAATAATTAATATTAACATTAACATTAATATTAACATTAACATTAATATTAAAATTAATTTTAACATTAATATTACGAATTAGAGTGAGGGGGGTTTTGGGGGGGCTTTCTAGGGGGGCTTTTGATCCGCTCCCTATATATATATATATATATATATATATATATATATATATATATATATATATATATATATATATATATATGTATGTATGTATAAATATCAGGGTATATATATTGATCATATAGGCAAGTAATTATATTTATAATTTATTAATATATGTACATATAAATATGTTACGTATATATATGTGTGTATGTGTATGTATATATAAATATATATATATTATTTATGTGTGTATGTATTTTTTTTATATGAATATATGTGTGTAGGTGTTTAAAAAAATAAAATAAATAAATAAATAAATAAATAAATATATATATATATATATATATATATATATATATATATATATATTAGTTGTTACTAATAAAAAGAAATAGAAAAGGAAAAAGAAAAAGAGAAGCAAACGGCCGGGTCCAAGCCCATCAAATCCCAACCAGCGAATGTCTCAGCTAGCCCAGACCCGACCCCCACCCTCTAAACCCGAACAGAACACCCCCTCCCGGTTCTGTTGGTAATAGAACCTACACATACACGCTCGGGAGATGGAGAGCAGAAAGCAAACCCTAACTCCTCGACACGCTGCTATCTCTCCAGGGCCGACCCCAACCTTGACGCAATCGCGCGCCATCCTGGGCACTGCCGTACGCGGCCACGGCCGCACGAATGCAGCGCGTTTGCGAAGAACAGGGCGACAGCAGCAGCACTGCTGCGGAGTTGGATTCGTGGCATAATTTTACGACGGTCGATGGATCATTTTTCGTTCTGTCTCTTCCGGTACGTACCTGATCTAAACCCCTCTGAGGCTCTTCAAATACTTTTTTTATTTCGTAATGAATGTAGTGAGAATCGATTTCGAAATCGATAGAAAACTGTAGAAACCGACACAGAATGACAAACCCCGACCCTGACTTTGGAAGGCGGATTTCTACAAATATGTAGAGAAACTTAGAAATCTTTTTGAATAGACTTGCAGACTACCTAACAGGATTAGAACCCTACTGTTAGATTTAATTCTAGTTAATTAAACAGTAAATTAGATCAGTTTAAAAATCGAGAAAAACCTGTGAAAATAGTTTTCAAAAACTAGAAAATTCATCGACACGACGTGCGTCCCACCAATCCGGGCGACGTGGTCGCGAACGGAAAGCATCAAAAGGTGCGTAACGGCTTCGTGGTCGTGTGGACTTTGACGGAATTCAAATTGGTTGCGTGTGCGCGACGAATTTGATGCGTATCTGTCAAAATTTACCGTATCGGTCTCTGTGCAAATTTTTAATTACTTTGTGCACGTTCGTCAGATCGAGACGAAACTTATGCCAATAGGACCGTATCATTTTTCTGGTCCTGTATACCAAGTTTGGTCCGATTCTGAGACAGTTGATCAGATCGCCGTTTCGCGGGCCCCACGATCCGATTCAACAGACGATTTTGTGCACGGCCCACCGGAATCCAAAATTGGACATACCATTAGATTTTTATCATCAAACCGGCTCCGTAGACAGGTAGTTTGATGACTTTAGAGACACTTGACTCTAGCACGCTTTTCGGTGCAAAGCGGGTCCAACGACGGATACCGTTTTGGCCCAAAATTATCGTTTTGCTCCAGTGTCCAGAATTGGGCTTAAGGACAGGCAATTCTAGCTATTTTGACTATTTTGAGAATGTTGGCAATGTCTGTTTCAGCGTTCAGAGACAGTTTTGATGATTTGGACTTTATGGCTTAGTAGTTGACTTTATTATGTTGGATCTGCGTGCAAACTGCAGGCAAGATACCTTGCCTTCCTCTACGGTTTAATTACATGCTTATAGTCTTTTATTTTATATGTTATTATCCCGTTCTCTAGTTGTGATAGATTTATATGTTATCTTTAGTTCTCTAGTTAAATTGACTTTATATGTTTTCTATATACCGTGTTCACCAGTTTATTATCTTACTTGACTTGATAGTGTAGTATACCAGCCTGTTCACACTATCGTTCATGCTAGAGTTGTCCTTACCTGTGTCATGACTGAGTTATACTGTGTCGTCACCTGTATCTTGACTGAGTCATGTCTACAAGCATGTATGATTGAACTGCTATTCCTGTTTCGTTTCAACAACCTGTGAGTCCACACACGAGATGAGGGTTGTCCGTTTGCACCTGCGAGTCCACACACGGGACGAGGGTGACTTGTCTTGAAACTAACCTATGAGTCCACATTCAGGGCGAGGGTTAGTGATTAGTTCAAACCTACGAGTCCACATTCGGGGCGAGGGTTTGGTATTCCATTGATCTTCTGTTCTTCCAACAGTTCATTTATGTATAGTTGATCCTGTATCCGTATTCATAGTTACCTGTCAGTAGCCACATGTCAGCCTCATGTCTAGTTCATGTTTATACCCTATTTATATTATTGCATGATTAAACTATTAGATATACATGTTTTTATGTATCTTGATATGTCCCCTGAGGACCTGATGATCTCTTCAGGTAGCTGATTGCATGGAGTTAGTTAGCGGCTCATGATGGTAGTGATTACACCTGCAGGAACAGATATTTGCTTATGATATTTCTTTATTATCCTCTCCAGCTTTATATTCCATACCATGATATACTCTACTTATTTTATAGACTCATATCATTCTTGGAGTCTAATCGAACAATATGGTAATAGGCTGTAGACCATGACCCATAATTGTTCATTCTTGTCTTATATATTCTTGTGGATTGAGATACACTGTAGATTACCATATTAGCCATGATACCATGACCTTGAAAGCTTATACATACTCGAGTCAGGCTGGAGTCCGCTCGATACGTAGCTGGCTTGCTTACGAGCTCGCGTCCGAAAAGCGGGTGCGGTCGTGACATCAGCTGTATGAAAGACGAATACGTTTCGATGTTTTTACGATTTTGGGAGCTTCCGGACATGAAAATGTGATCCGTTTAAAGTTTTGAAAAGCTAACACAAAGGGCTACGACATACTTTAATTCTAGAATTTAGTGAAGGCCCAATTGGTACAGTATTAGTTTTAAGTAGAAGAGTGACTATACGATATACGCATTTTGTGTAACCTATGAGCCTATATAGTATGGATATTAAATGAATGTAGAGTATGTAATGCATGATATGTCAGATGAATAAAATGATATATATATATGATATATATCCTTTTTACATTAATGTATATATATGGTTGAATGCAAGCATGTAGAAATACAATCAATGTAATGTGTGTAAGCAATACATAAATGCATGAATGAAAGAATGATATACAATGTATGCATGAAAGTATATAATGAATGCTGGATACGAATGCAAGGTATACATGTAATGATAGATATGAATGCATAATATATACATAATGTAATGCAATATAAAATGATAGCTGTATGGTAATATAGAATATGTAACCACTGTTTTCCCTTTTCCTTATATTCTTCCTTCCCTTCCCCTTCTATTTCAGTTTCCTCCTTTTTTTTCTCTCTTCTATTTTTACATGTTGTTTACAATGTATATAATGTATAGATGCATGTAAGTATGTAATATGCATGAATGACATGTATGTAATGAAAATAAGTATATGTATGTAACTTAATGATATCTGAATGGATATAATGCATGAACTGAAGTATGCATGTATATGAGATATGAATGAATGATATATATATGTGTTAAGGTAATATAATGTATGTATTCACATATATTTTGAGTTAAATATATGAGTTTGTATGCATATATTATATGTATATATGTATGCAGGAATGAATGTAATATAATGTAGAGTATGCATATATGAATATAATGTATGCAAGTATATAATGTATTCAAATATGTATGTATGCATCTATGTATGCATAGGTGCATGAATGAATGCAAGTATGCATATATGATATATATGTAGGCATGTATGCAATATATATATGTATACATGATATGTATGTATGCATGTATGCAATATAAATATGTATGTATGCATTTCTATAAACTTAGTTAACCTATAACCTTTTACACCCATACATTCATACACCCTTTGACATCATGTATTCCATGTTACATACACCTACTTATTATTAAATCTGAGAACATTAACACATATTCTTTCACACACATGCCAAACACACACACACACATACACACAGACATACTTACTCTTTTACTTTTCCTTCTCTCTCTCTCTCTCTAAATATATATATATATATATATATATGTATATATATATATGAATATGTGAATGTGAATAATATATATACATTATATGACTAAGTTTGTGTGCCTTGTTAGCTTATGGTTTAGTTTTGTGCTTGGTTTAGCAAGTGACTTTGGCTATGAGTTAGTAGCTATATTGGATACTTGATTTGCATAGACTTAGTTTATTTAGACCTAGAATTGACTAACCTAGACTAGTTGAGCATTGTTGACCAAACCCTAGCTAGTTTGACCACAGTTGACTAGAGTTGACATAGTTTGACTTTATAGTTGACCGGAGTTGACCAAGAGTTGACTTTGACCTAGATTGACTTAGACTCATGTAGATTATATTATAATTTCAATTACCATATAAATTGAACTCTTTATAACCCGTGTTGCTCTAACTAGGACTCTGTGACTCCAGTTGGCCATCTTTTTATAGCAGCTGTTTAGGGATATCAGGCGAGTACATTCTCTGATCGTTTCATACTTGTCACGACTTATATTCTTGATCTAGATTACTTTACTTGATATTGATACTTGTTATCATGGATTGGTACTATATGGATCTCTTCATGGATGTTATCCTCCTTAGCGGGCGCATCGGATATTTTATGTCATATGTTTCATGTACATCATGTATTCTTTGCTCTCGCGTTATTCATGTACTCTCATGTTCTCTCATGTGCTTTCATGTACTCTCATGTACTTTCATGTGCTCTCATGTACGTTCATGTTTCCTTATGTGCTTCGTGTGTAACCAAAACATTATGTTCGTAACGTAACTTGACTGGATCCTTGTGTATTGATTGTGGGTAGGGGTGAGTATAAATGGTCATGTGATTTACCCATCATGTTCACTCTGTTACTTTTTATGTGTTATCATGTACAACATAGCCTTCTTGGCTGGTGTCCCTCATGTTCACTCATGTATATCATGTTCAACCCAAGCCAGTTACGTGCCATCTCGTACTTAAAGTTCTTACTTATCATGTATATATTTCCAGTTATCAAATATCTCTTTTGTTTTCATGTACATCTTTTTACAGCATTTCATGTATCTTACTCTATTGCTTGTTTTATATTTCCTGCCATGATATGAACTGCGTGAGATGTACTGCGCTCGCTTTCCGTCCTGACTGGACCTGTTGAAAATATTACAGGTAACATAGAGATTCACAGCTAGCCTAGAGGACCAGTAGAGCTAGAGTAGATTGCTAGTTTATGGTTTAGTTTTTTCTGTTGGAACTTTTATTGTAATAAGTGGAGATTTGAGTTGTATTTGAGATTGTTTGAGACATTATTATTTTAGAAGTTTATTTATGTTGTTGCTTTGAGTTTAGTATAGACTTCTGTGTTATCCTATCGTACTTAGACTGTGATTAAGTTATATCATATCTTATACTTGTCATCCATTCGGGTTGAGGTTGTGACAGATACATTATATAATTACGTGAGTTGTTGATTAGATAGTGACCTAGAACAACGTTCTACCGTCGACACTGCGGCGTAGGCTGGACGTACCCACTTTTCGTGCCCCTACACTGGGTGCGGGCCGTGACACATTTTTAGTGATGGCCCATGTAGGTCGAGATTTGCATTAGTACGAAGTCGTGGTAGTACGACGATTAGTTGTACTACTGCACGCCTGCGGTAAGAGATAAAAAATAGGCTTTAGTTGAGAGAGTACTCAATCACAGTTAGGACTACTTGAGAAAATTCCTGGGATGACCCTTGAGGATCTTATTATAAACTATCTCAAAATTTGATTCTGACAGTATCTGTCTATTTTCCTTATTCGTTGTTGAATTTGATTCTTGGTATTCATTATTGACTTGATTTTGTACCAAGATGAACATTATGGGCTAGGTTGCCTCAGTCATAGAATCTAGAGTCTTCTATAGTCATATTAGCTGGTTTGGCGATGAGATATAGTCTAATTTTGGATGTATTTCTCGGGTGTGAGAATTTAAATTTTTTGCAGCCAAGCTAGCGGCAATGCAAAAATTTTAAATACCATAATTCTAGAGGTATGTACCTTAGTTGCGGACTCTATGGATTATCGATGTTGTACTTATTGGCATAACGAGGATTCTGGTAACATGGTTCTGAATAGACGGGTATGATTATCAAATTGTAGAATAGATACCATATAGATGGTGTCCCTAGTATGGAGTAGGATATCAGCATGGATGTTGCTTAAGTTATGGATTAGATAGAGGGAGCTAGGCCACCTGTAGCGTAGAACCATGCCCCGCACCAACAGAGGGATATATCCCAGAAGGGCAGGGCTTTTGCTGCGGGTGACAAGTTAGCAGGTCTGTCATTCCTGTCCTTCTTTTCCATCTTGTTGTATGATTCCATTAGTACCTGGCAGGATGTATTATGCTGTGATAGATAGTATAGTGACCCTGTTCGAGACTATGAAATCATGACCATTAGGAGTAGGGATAACTTCAGATAACTAGCCTAATTTTTTTGTAGAACTTCATTAGTTATAACTCTTTCATAGTATAATGGTTTGATAGCTTGTATTAGGACTTATTCTTAGGTATGGTAGTCTAGTTGACATTAGACTAGTAACCTTTCATAGTTAAATCTCTGTTGATTTTGACTATCAGTTTCATATAGGATGTTAGTCTGCTCAGGAGGTAGTGACTCCTCCGGCTCACCAGAAGGATAGTAGGATATATTGATGGTTAGAACTATAATATTTTGTAGGTGTACTTTAGAAACAACAAGGATATTCTAGGTCAGTTTGTTTTATGGACTTGAATAATTTTAGGTTATTGATTCTCGAGATATTTCACTTAAGATTGTGATGCTAAATTTAGAAATTTAGAAATGAAGAAGAGAATGTAAATATGAAGCGATGATGATACCAAAATTGAATAAGATGTTGGTAAGAGGACAGAGTGAACACAAGGAATTTTGGGTTATGGGAAAATTTAAAGATTTTGTGGAGATTTTAAAATTTAAGAAGAATAATATTTGAAGGTATACGTGAAGAAAATATGAAGGTAGATTTTATGATAAACAATAAGTTTCTGCATGACATAGTAGTATTAGCTTTGAATAAATTCGAGAATAGTGATTTGAACAAGTTCGAGGATTTTATAGACTTTGATCTAGAGATTTTGGATGCAAGTTAGGACAAGGTGTAGAAATTTGAATTTTTGGGATGATTAAGTGGATAAGGGAGAGTAAGATCAGAAAGAAGGAATAAGAGTTTTAACAAGAGCATGATTCCTGAGAAATGTCTTAGGAATTTAGGCCCTACTTCCAGGAGAGAGTTCTAGTCACCAGACCTAGTTGGAAGTGAGTTCTGACCTAGACCTTAGCATGTCTTTGACGAATTGATGCACCCTACTATTGCCTGTATGATTTGATACCTTGTGATTGCCTTGTGTTATAGTATGGCTAGTATATCTAGATGAGACCTCAGACTGATATTGCCTGCCATGACCCTGTATGTTATTCTTCTAAATTGCATGATTTAGATGAGCTTCTAAGACCATGATTGTTGGGGATGAGACTCTAGAAGGAGTACGACCATCTTAATTTCGAGGACAAAATTTTTCTAAGGAGGGTAGACTTGTAACACCCACTTTCCTAAAATGAGAGTAATTTTGAACTTTTGTAAAAGTTTCTTATTTAATAATAGAATTTATGATTTATGGGGATTTTTAATTAATTTAATACTATTTAAAATTTGTGAATTATAATTTTGATGTGTTAGCTAGTGAACCCTAGAATTGTTGAGCCTAGAGACTAACCATGACCATGGGGACCTAACCATGTGATTAGAATGACTATTTACAATATTTTTGGCTTGAGGGTATTTTGGTCATTTTGAATTTTTGGTAATTTTGAAATTTTATTAATTAAATATGTGCTATTTATTTAGTTGAGACTTGACCTAGAATCTTAGCTTAATCTAGATTAGCCTTGAGCTTAGAGTCTTGATTAGGATAAACTAGTAAATGACAAGATTAGTAATATCTACATATTTCTAAGTAGGATATTTTCTTCTTAGAATATTTGTAGAAAGAAAGCCTTAGGACTAAATTGAAACAATAGGAGGACTTAAAATTTGGTGGAGAAGCCTTAGCCACCCATCTACATCTAAACCCACTATAGGTAGATTAGCCTCCTTTTCTTTCATTTTATTCCATCTTGCCTCTTTTCCTTCACAAAGTGTTCTTCCCCAAATTAGAGAGCTTCCCTCTTTGATTTGATTTCCAAATCCTTACATCCCTCCACCAAAACTTCTATCCAACCTTCTCATACTACCAAGGGAGGGTGCTAGCAAAGATTTGGAGCAAAGTGCAAGGAGGAGTATCCTTTATGGAAGATATTCGTGTCGGAGCCGTGTCCTTGGGAGTATTATTGGGATTCCACTCCCAATAGGGAAAACCAACCCTCTAAATTGATTTCCTATGCATAGCAGTTAGTTTTGAATCCATAGAATCTACCCCATGCATGTACCCTATTTAGATTCAAATTTGAGGTCATTTGGAGATCTCTTAAGAATTTTAGATATGTGTCTTGTGTCCTACTTGATAGATCCCAAATTTGGACACCCCATGTGTATATATGTATGCTAATAGTTTAAATAGATATTTAAATTCAGTTTTAGAATGGTTAGAGAGTGGATTGATCTTAGTTAGGATGGTTAGAATGAGTTTCATTTGAATACCTATGTTGGTATCCATGTATCTTGGCCTACATGTGTTTCTTTTGTCCAAAACAACTTAAATTTGTCATAATATTCATCCACGTTTTAATTAACCAAAGCAACTTAGAAATGTCATAACTTTTAGCTTAAAACTCCGATTAATCTCCTTTTTTTTTATAAAAGAACCGTATCAAAGTAGCTTTCCAAATATACATTTTAATAAGCCAAAATTATTCTGGAACTTTCCGTAAAACTATTTGAGTGTTAGCTGTACGAAAGACGAACGCGTTTCGGTATTTTTACGATTTCGGGAGCTTCCGGACACGAAAATGCGATCCATTTAAAGTTTCGAAAAGCTAACACAAAGGGATACGCCATACTTTAATTCTAGAATTTAGTGAAGGCCCATTTGGTACAGTATTAGTTTTATGTAGAAGAGTGACTATACGATATATGTATTTTGTGTATCCTATGAGCCTATGTAGTATGGATATTAAATGAATGTAGAGTATGTAATGCATGATATGTCAGATGAATGAAATGATATATATCCTCTTTTCATTAATGTATATATATGGTTGAATGCAAGCATGTAGGAATACAATCAATGTAATATATGTAAGCAATGCATAAATACATGAATGGAAGAATGATATACAATATATGCATAAAATTAAATAATGAATGCTAGATACGAATGCAAGGTATACATGTAATGATAGATATGAATACATAATGTATACAAAATGTAATACAATATATAATGATAGCATGTATGGTAATGTAGAATATATAACCACTGTTTTCCCTTTTCCATATATTCTTCCTTCCCTTCCCTTTCTATTTTTGTTTTCCTCCCTTTTTCCCTCTTCTATTTTTACATGTTGTATACAATATATATAATGTATTGATGCATGTAAGTATGTAATATGCATGAATGACATGTATGTAATGAAAATAAGTATATGTATGCAACTTAAGGATATCTGAATGGATATAATGCGTGAATGAATGATATATATATATATATATATATATATATATATATATATATATATATATATATATATATATATGTTAAGATAATGTAATGTATGTATTCACATATATTTTGAGTTAAATATATGAGTTTGTATGCATATATTATATGTATGCAGGAATGAATGTAATATAATGTAGAGTATGCATATATGAATATAATGTATGCAAGTATTTAATGTATTCAAATATGTATGTATGCATCTATGTATGTATAGGTGCATGAATGAATGCAAGTATGTATATATGATATGTATGTAGGCATGTATGCAATATATGTATGTATGCATGATATGTATGTATGCATGTATGCAATGTAAGTATGTATGTATGCATTTCTATAAATTGAGTTAACCTATAACCTTTTACACACATGCATTCATACACCCTTTGACGACACCATGTATCCCATATCTTATACACCTACTTATCATTAAATCTGAGAACATTAACACATATTCTTTCACACACATGCCACACACACACACACACACACACACACACACACACCACACACACACTTACTCTTTTACTTTTCCTTCTCTCTCTCTCTATATATATATATATTTTTTTTTCCTTCTCTCTCTCTCTCTCTCTCTATATATATATATATATATATATATATATATATATATATATATATATATATATATATATATATATATATATATATAAATAATACATATACATATTTTATTTATATATAATATGTATATGTATTATTTTTATATACATATAAAAATAATACATATACATATTTATAAATATATATATACATAAAAAAAAATAAAAAAAAATAAAAAAAATAAATAAATAAATAAATAAATATATATATATATATATATATATATATATATATATATATATATATATATATATATATATATTATATAGCTTTCCTATATATATATATATAATATATATATATATATATATATATATATATATATATATATATATATAGCTTTCCTATATATATATATATATATATATATATATATATATATATATATATATATAGCTTTCCTATATATATATATATCTATGTATATGAATATGTGAATGTGAATAATTATATACATTATATGACTAAGTTTGTGTGCCTTGTTAGCTTATGGTTTAGTTTTGTGCTTGGTTTAGCAAGTGACTTAGGCTATGAGTTAGTAGCTATATTGGATACTTGATTTATATAGACTTAGTTTGTTTAGACCTAGAATTGACTAACCTAGACTAGTTGACCATTGTTGACCAAACCCTAGCTAGTTTGACCACAGTTGACTAGAGTTGACCTAGTTTGACTTTATAGTTGACCGGAGTTGACCAAGAGTTGACTTTAACATAGATTCACTTAGACTCATGTAGATTGCATTATAATTTCAATTACCATATAAATTGAACTCTTTATAACCCGTGTTGCTCTAACTAGGACTCTGTGACTCCAGTTGGCCATCTTTTTATATCAGCTGTTCAGGGTATCAGGCGAATACATTCTCTGATCGTTTCATACTTGTCATGACTTATATTCTTGCTCTAGATTACTTTACTTGATGTTGACACTTATTATCACGAATTGGTACTATACGGATCTCTTCATGGGATGTTATCTCCCTTAGAGGGCGTATCTGATATTTCATGTCATGTGTTTCATGGACATCATGTATTCCTTGCTCTTACGTTATTCATGTACTCTCATATTCTCTCATGTGCTTTTATGTTCGCTCATGTACTTTCATGTGCTCTTATGTATGTTCATGTTTTTTTATGTGCTTTGTGTGTAACCAAACCATCATGTTTGTAACGTAATTTGACTGGATCCTTGTGTAATAATTGTGGGTAGGGGCGAGTATAAATGGTCATGTGATTTACCCATCATGTTTACTCTGTTACTTTTCATGTGTTATCATGTATAACACAACCTTCTTGGCTGGTGTCCCTCATGTTCACTCATGTATATCATGTTCGACCCAAGCCAGTTACATGCCATCTCGTACTCTAAATCACTAGTCACTTACAGTTCTTACTTATCCTGTATATATTTCTAGTTATCAAATATCTCTCATGTTTTTATGTACATCTTCTTACATCATTTCATGTATCTTACTCTATTGCTTGCTTTATATTTTTTGTCATGATATGAACTGCGTGAGATGTACTGTGCTCGCTTCCGTCCTAACTGGACATGTTGAAAATATTACAGGTAACATAGAGATTCATAGCTGGCCTAGAGGACCAGTAGAGCTTGGAGTAGATTGCTAGTTTATGGTTTAGTTTTCTCTGTTGGAACTTGTATTGTAATAAGTGGAGATTTGAGTTGTATTTGAGATTGTTTGAGACATTATTATTTTAGAAGTTTATTTATGTTGTTGCTTTGAGTTTAGTATAGACATTTGTGTTATCCTATCATACTTAGACTGTGATTGAGTTATATCATATCTTATACTTGTCCTCCATTCGGGGTTGAGGTTGTGATACATACATTATATAATTGCGTGAGTTGTTGATTAGATAGTGACCTAGAATAGCGTTCTGCCACCAACACTGCGGCGTAGGCTGGACGTACCTACTTCTCGTGCCCCTACACTGGGTGCGGGTCGTGACACACTAACCTAATCACAACATCCAAATATGCGAATCTCGGATTTTTCCCAAAATTGACACAAAATCATAGGTTAAAGTCTTAATTTGGGTCTAAAGAAGTTCAACTTCTTCCAAAGGGTAGCCCTATGCCTTGGGTAGTCTATAAAACACTAATGACACTAATTAGAAGCTAATTCAAGTGTTGGGTTAGGGTTTTATCTATTGTGAGTTGGAATCCCAAAGAAATCCCCAAAATTGGCCTTCTAAATCAAAATCCAAGAAAGAGCTTCTTCTCCTCTACCCTAGATCTAACCTAGATCTACACCATAGCAAGAGGGAAATTGGTTAGGGTTAGCAATAGAAAGGAAATCTACGGTTTGGATTAGGGTTAGGGTTTACATTCTCTTCTTCTTCTTCTTCTTCTTCTTCTTCTTCTTCTTCTTCCTCATTCTTCGTTCTTCTTTCTTCTTCTTAAATGAAAAAAGAAATGGAGAGAGAAGACCAAGGGGGTGGCATCCACTTATGGCATAGGAAGGGTCCTAAAATGGGGTCCCAAACATCACTTAAGTCATTTGGCCCTCTTTGGCTCAAACGGACTCGAAATTGGTCCAAACGACTTCCAAACTTCGTAAAATTTCATGAAACTTAATTTCGTCATCAAAAATATTTTAATCCAAAATAATATTTTTGGGTTCAGAATTACCAAAATGCCTCTAGGGTCTAAAATAGGGGTTTACACCACGTGTCCACCAAATCTTGTGTAACATCGTGTCATGTCCTAGAAGTTCTAGGGGTCGGGTAGCAGGACAGTGCACGAGGTCTCGTGCACGTGTCCCCGTGTCCTAAAATAGTGTCCAAATCACTCTAAAATTGACTCAGTCGATTAGATCTACAATATGCACATAATTACTTACCTATTCATGTAATTAGTTAAGAAAAATATGAATAAACATTCTATTGAGGCATTTCATCGAACACAAAGACTAGTTCTCCGATACTCTTCCGATACGCATACTAAATGGACACGATTCGAATCTAAACTCTGCCAATAGCTAGGGGGCCCTAAATACATGCATCTATGGAGATAAATCTGGAATTAAGAGGGTTTAGATAGCATTACCTATTGAGAGTTAGAATCTTAATGAAATAGCCCCTTGAAAAGCTTCAACACCAAATTCCTATGGTCCAATACCTCCAATCCTTGCTAGCTAGCCACTAGATACCTCCTCTACTCAAGGAGAGTAGTTGGTAATTGGTTTGGTTAGATTTAGAGTTGATTTGAAAAAAGGAAGCAAGTTTTGAGGAAGAACACAATTAGGGTTAGGGTTTACAATAAAGGAGGCAAGAAGGAGGCTAATGATGATTTTAAAATAGGGGGTGGGGCTGTTGTGGCTGGCCATGGGTGGTAGGCTAGGGTTAGGTTAAGTCCCAATGGCCCAAAGCCTCTTTCTATGTTGTAAAAATAAGCCCTTTAGCTAAAGGCCCAAAGTGGCTTATCAATTCATTTAATTTCTAGCCTTTACAAGCCATTCTAGATTAATTAGAGTCCAACTAACTAATCCAAGTCCACTAACTAAGTTCTATGGTCATGGTCAGCCTCTAGTCAAAGTAGTTATATGGTTTCACTAGCAATTGACAAAGTCACATTACATTAATTAAAATAATATTAAAAATAATCAAAAATTACCAATTCATATCACTAACATTAATTTAATCTATTAAAAAATAATTAAAATAATAATTTTCAGAAAAGTTCAAAAATATTTTATTTTATAAAAGTGGTAGTTACAACAATGGTGGAAGTAGAAATGAGAGACTAAATAAATTTCAAGGATACGATAATAAAAGAAGGAAGATGGGACATAGAAGCAGATTCTAATATTATGTGGTGTAATATGGCAGTTTGTATCAAGAAAGTAGAAAGAGGGATTTTAGGAGTGTCAAAAGGCAATGCTTGGACCTTAAACAAAGTTGGTGATGTAACAAAAAATTTCAAAAGGTTATTACGACAATTACAATGCCTACAAAGATTGGGAAAAGTGCTTTTGATATGTATAAAGTAGAACAATGGAAGGTAAGAAAATAGTTAATGAAGCTAAGCATACGGCCTATGATTATTTATATAGAAGATTAAAAACTAAGGAGGAAGAAATATACTTGTTAAGAGTAGGGAAAAGAGGAGAAGAGACTTATGTAATATTAATTGTATCAAGATAACGAGAACTAAAAGGTACTAGTAAGAGAATGATATCAAGGAGAGGTGGATAAGTTATTTTCAATTGCTAATTAATAAGAGCAACATAGAAAGCTTAGCTTAGATTTAGAGTCAGGATAAGTCATATTGCTATTGTAAAATTAGAGTTTTTAAAGTCAAGGATGTATAATAAAAATGAAAATAAAAAGTGATAGGACATGATTGTATTCCTATTGAGGTCTGAAATTATTTAGGGAAGAAAGAATTTATATAGCTTACTAAATTATTCAACAAAATCCTGATGATTATAAAGATATCGGATAAATAGAGAAGCAGTATTTTAATACTCAAATATAAAAACAATTCAGATTATATACAAAGTTGTAACAAGTATCGAACAATTAAATTATGAGTCATACTATGAACTATGGAAGAGAGTGATTTAGGAAATATTAAAAAATAACTAAAATTTTAGAGAATCATTTTTGTTTTATGTCGAAGAGATCTAATATAGAAGCCATTTACTGTCTAATAAGACTAATGGAATTATTCAGAGAGAAAAAGAGATATTTGCATATTACTTTTATTGAGAAATCTCATAAACGTCTTCCTAGGGCTATAATGTAGTTGACTTTAAAGAAGAACAAGTTTCTAGTAGTTATAATGAGATAATTAATTAGGATATGTAT